>CM063509.1:15004454-15047712 GCA_032207245.1 Pardosa pseudoannulata | reverse complement strand
ATATATATATATATATATATATATATATATATATATATATATATATATATATATATATATATATATATATATATATATATATATATATATAAATATATATATATATATATATATATATGTATATATATATATATGTATATATATATATATATATATGTATATATATGTATATATATATGTATATATATATGTATATATATGTATATATATATATATATATATATATATATATATATATATATATATATATATATATATATATATATATATATATATATATATATATATATTATATATATATGGGGGTGTGCATATGTGATAAAGTATTTATGTATACATGTACGTTTTGTATTTGCCAAATATATATAAGGTATAAATGAAGTAAAATAATGCAAGACTTTTTTTAAAAATCTGTTTAGAATAATTCTTTTTATAACAGAGGTAGGGACTGTAAGAGAAAGGCGTTTATAAATTTGACAGAGGGAGAGATGGGGAGGAAAAGGCATTTATAAATGTGACCAAGAAAGTGAGAGAGAGAAATTGGAAAATGAAACAGAGAGAGAGAAAGGAGGGGAGAAATTTATTTCTAATTGTAAATAAATAAATAAATAAATAATATATATATATATATATATATATATATATATATATAATATATATGTATATATATATATATATATATATATTATATATATATAAAAAATGTGTATGTGTGTGTGGTTGTGCATATGTGATAACGTATTTATGTATACATGTACCTTTTGTATTTGGCAAATATATATAACGTATAAATTAAGTAAAAATAATGCAGGACTTTTTTAAAAATCTGTTTAGAATAATTCTTTCTCTAGATCATGAAATAGGTTCTATCTTTATAAAAATTATTTAATATTGTTACATGAAGAAAGGTATTAATTAAAATAAGTACACTGAATGAATAAAGTAAATTCCTCTTGACTACATTTTTGCTTAAATTTGTGAATTAGAAACAATATTTTTATGTCAAATTGAAACCAATCATTAGTAACTCTTTTGCTGCATTCATTTTTCCCTGAAGCAAATTGATCAAAGCTTAAAATGAAATTTTCTTTGGAGTGCCGGTGGTAACTAATTGGGCAAGAGCTCCTGGTGCTCTCCTTGTCAGACAACTGTTAGCCTAAAGGTCCAACAAATGGAGTCGATAGGATTTGGGCATCGAAAAGTTCATCGTAAATGAATAAATTGCGAGTGGTAGCAAACGAATGAGGAGTATTGTAGTTAAATAATTTGCTCTGCAATATTAAACGCTCAGTCTTAGAAGATGTTTGTAAGGCAAAGGTAGAAAAAATATTTGGATTCAGCTCTCAAAACCAAACCACTGCTAATTCAGAGCAGAATAAAATTGAACTTTGACCATCGTTTACCACGAGTCAGATCTGAGTATCTGGGGACCATACCATAACTGTAAACGAGGTATACTAATCCCAAGGTCCCAAGATAAACTAAATCCACTTTATCGAATTTTTAATCGCCGAACGATGGCCGAATGGTAGCGAGCTGTTCTTCGGTACTGGCGTTCGCGGGTTTGAATCCCGCTAATGGCATGGATGTTCGTAGCCTTTTGGAATCGGCTTTAAGCAGTAGGCCCCGGTCTCATTAGCCCCCGTGAGCAAAATAGTAGAAAGTAGCACTCAAAACCAAACCACTTTACCGAATTTTAATCTTCTCCGCATCTGCTGACCGCCCACCTCACACGTAATCGATTTCAACCCCTATTTGAAGTCATTGTCTGAAATTTTAGAAATGAACTGTTTATTTCCCCTTTGAGGACGTACATTTCATAAGCTATAAATAATACATACATGGTGTGTACTAGCCTTATAAGTTTTTGCTAATTATATGTAATTTACTGATGTCATTTTATTTTGTGTTTAAATTTAAAAGATTTTTTTTATATTCCTTTGCTTTAATTGCTTACTTGTGCATAAGGTATATCTTAATATAATCTATCTTTCAGATCTACTGTAAGTACATTTTTCAACATTATATTTCAAAAAGGAAAACTAAAATCGTTTAATAAAGATTACTGAAGCCTTTAGTTTTCTAAAATTTGTTATATAAAACAACATACATTTTACGTTTTCTGACATCCTATCTACTATTTCTAAACATCGTTACTATAATAATGACAATATATTAAGCTAAGACCTGATTTTCCGCCCAAAAATTGTTTTAAGATAATTTTTAAAATTGCTGTGAGCGAAACAGTGTTATGTAATTTATCCGTGTTCTCAATTAATAAAAAAATTAAAGATATATCTAAATTCAATTAAAATGTCATTGATTATTTTGTCTTTTAAAAAAGGCCGACGCGTAATTATAATTTACAAACATTGTAATCGACTATTTTATAATTTACATTCAAGGAAGTATTCTAAACAATATTACGGTTTTATCACATTAAATAGTAAGAAATAAGTTACAATTATTTAATATTGGAATTTGTTTTCTATTAGCGTACTCATTTTCCTTTAATTTATGGAAACGCAAATCTATTTTAACTTCTTAAGTCATTTCTGCATGTTTGAACACCGAATTATTTTTATACTTCATTTAAATAAACCCCATGTACGCTACAGTGTAACTATAATGATAAAACTAAAGTAAATTTGTAAATGGATTATCAAGTAACTATTGTGTTCGTCTTTATGCGTTCAATCGTCAATATAGAAAAATCTGAAAGTCGTACTTCATTTATCTCTCTGTGTCCCATTCTCGTACACTCACTTCTAAAAGTTAAGCACGATAATGAAAAAACTAATTTTCGGAAGCCAATCAGTAATGAAGAGAATGCAATTCGCTGCAGAGGTAGATGGAAGTATGCAAATATGTTAGTTAACAGCCTATCGAATTTTCATGTAAAGAAAAATGCAAAAATGTTAGTCTTATAAGATGCAAGCTTTACGAAGGTATACAGAAGTTGATTTTAAGTGATGATAGAATGTGTTTAAAACTTTACAATTTTTTTTAAGACATACGTGTTTCCATGACTTCAAGAAAACGAATGGAAGATTCTGAGCGCTGGGGTACTGTGGACGTCTTTAAAGCAGGGCAGTCGATCACAGATGTTGCTCTTTTCTTCGATGTTCTTCATTTTGCAAATTCACGTTTATGGAAACAATTCCAAACGACACAGACAATTGTCAGAAGGCAAGTAGCTGGTCACTCAATGGTTACAAACCCCACGGAATATCGATATATTGCTATTTTAGCCAAGCGGAATCGCAGACCGATCTTTACAGGTGTGACATGTATGGTTACACGTCCACTCGTAAGGCGATATCTACAGCTACTGTAAGCAGAAGATTACACATGAATGGACTGTACTCCCGGGTACCTGGAGTTTGTGTTTTTCTATCCATCCAATCACGATTAAAGTGGTGCCGGGAGCATGTCAATTGGACTGTGTCTGAGTGGGGCAATGTCAGGTTTACTGAGGAGTCAACATTTGCTCTGGAGCCAGATGACAAGAGTATAAGGATATGGCTTGAACAATTAACACGCAATCAGCCCCAAAACATCACCGAATATCAGCCATTTCGAGACGGAAGCTTTATGGTGTGGGTATGGATTTCAGTAGGATACCGCACCGACCTGCACATCTTTAAACGGGGTTCTGTAACGGTTTCGGGTATCGAGATGAAGTCCTAGAACCTATTGTGAAATTTTACGCTGCAGCAGTGGGCCCTAATTTTGTTTCAATGGACAAGAACGCACGTCTCCAAAGAGCTGACATCGTCGATGACTACCTGGTGAGTGAAGGGATTGTGCATATGGCATATTCGTCCGACCTTAATCCCATTGAAAACCTTTGGGATGCCATCGGTCGTGTTGTATCCTCACGTTTCCCACCTCCAGCCATTCTTATTGCGCTGGAAACTGCTCTATGAGAAAAATGTAGGTTGCTTAATTCTGCGGTGGTTGACCACTTTATTGAAAGCATGATCACAAGGTGTAAATTTTGTGTACAGATGAGGGGGATAATATACCCTAATAATGTCCTTTTTTTCCTTTTATGCTGTTTATTTTCCCTTTATACATAATTCTGTTTCAGTGTCCAGTATGTCATTATCTGATAACTTACAAAAATTTAATATTGTTTTCATTTCTGTATGTTATTATTGATTTCGTTTTATGCATAAATATATATTCAACTTTCTGCCGAATTTTGTGTCAATCAAAGCAGTATTTGTTGATTTTTTTGACATTTTAAATCTTCGTGCTTAACATTTGGAAGTGAGTGTATATAAAAGGTTTTTGAGGGTAAATTTTTGTATTATAAACTGAAATTAGCACTGTTCCTTCTAAGTTATAAACCAGTTCCTCATACTTATTTAAACTGTAGTAGCACAGACTCAATGATTTGTTTTTCGTTTAAAAATCGTTTGCAGTTTGTAACAAGTTTATCGTTTGCAAGTTTTGGTTTTGCTGTAAAGTTTTTATAAAAAATTGTGATGGAATAAAAGGTTGTTCTAAGTAGACTGGAAAATGTTTCGTTTCTTTTAATTGAATTATTATGCCTGATTAATGAATAAGAATATAAATATAGCTCAAACTAAGCTTAAAATTAATTTAATATCGTACCAGTACGCGATATTTTTGGTGACCCGGAAAGTCATAAGAAGACAAAAATGCAGGATTCTATACCGGAAAATACAGATGTTAACAGTGAAGTCAGCAACGATGACAAGGAATTATGCAAGGTGAGTGTTAAAATACCACCTTTTTGGGTTGATAAACCCGAAATATGGTTTTTCCAAGTGGAAACTCAATTTAGAATTAGTGGAATAACAGCTGAGGAAACGAAGTTTAATTATTTAATTTCACAACTTGATCCAAAATATGTCGAGAATGTATGGGACATAGTTAGCAGTACCAGTAAAACTAAATATTCTGATTCAAAATTTAGACTCTTAAATTTATTTAAGGAAAGTGAAAGTGTAAGAATTCAAAAATTAATCACTGGAATAGAACTTAAGGACATGAAACCCAGCCAACTGTTGCAAAAATTGAAGTCAATAGCTACTTCTGATGTTTCCGAAAAATTAATTAAAACACTTTGGCTAGGAAAATTACCGGAAGCTATAAAAAATATTTTAGTTGTCAGTAATGAAAATATTGATAGTTTAGCTGTTATGGCTGATAAAATCAACGATATGAGTTCTAAACAAGAGATATGCAGCGCAAGTAATACTATTGAAAATTATAGTAGTGAATTAATTGATAGAATTAAACATTTAGAACAACAAATGGCTGAATTAAATATGCGTGCTGGTGCTAGAACAAAAATAAGGAATGCTAATTTTCGTCATCGGTCTCGATCTCGAAGTGGTCGACGTGTAAAATTCGATCCCAATGGAAAATTATGCTACTACCATTTTCGATTTGGATCCAGATGTTTCCCCGAAAAATGTAAATCTCCTTGTAGTTGGACAAAGAAAACGCAAGATAATCAGGAAAACTCAAACCTGTAGTGGACTTGGCGACAAACTCTACTACAGATTTCAAGGATTGTCGCAAATTTCGTTTATTCGTTCATGATCGAAGATCAAATTTTGCACTTCCTCGTCGACAGTGGTGCCGATGTGAGCATAATTCCAGCTACCTCCAAAAACAAACAAAAGAATGAACTCAAACTGTTTGCAGCTAATGGCTCTGAAATCTCAACGTATGGTGTACAAATTTTAAGCCTGGATTTGGGATTACGTCGAGAATTTCAATTTCCATTTATAGTTGCCGAAGTAAACAAAGGTATAATAGGAGCTGACTTTCTTCATAAATATAATTTACTTATTGATATAAAAAACAAAAGATTAATTGATAGGGTAACTCAACTCAGTATCCAGGGTGACATTACCGCTATTTCAAATAGTAACAACGTCAGTACATTAAACAAAACTCTAAAAATTACAAATCTTCTTTCAAAGTATCCTGAAACTTGTAAGCCTAATTTTTTTCCTTCAAAAATAAAACATGATGTTGAACATTTTATAGAGACTACTGGCCAACCTGTTTATTCCAAAGCTCGCCAACTTGATCCTAAGCGTCTAGCCATAGCCAAAGAAGAGTTTAAATTCATGCTTGATAACAATATTATAAGAATGTCAAAATCCCAATGGTCAAGTCCTTTGCATCTAGTTACAAAAAAAGGATAGTTCAATTAGACCATGCGGAGATTATCGCCGTTTAAATGCTCAGACTCTACCCGATCGCTATCCAATACCACGAATCGAGGATTTTCATCACATATTGAAGGATACAAATGTTTACTCAAAAATAGATTTGCAAAAAGCGTATTTCCAAATTCCCATAGCTGAAAAAGACAAATGTAAAACTGCTATAATTACACCTTTTGGTTTATTTGAATTTAATGTAATGAGTTTTGGTTTAAAAAATGCCCCATCAACATTTCAAAGATTTATCCACCAAGTTTTTCAAGGATTAAATTTTGTTTTTCCTTACTTAGACGATATTCTCATAGCTTCTAAATCTGAGGAAGAACATGAAAATCACCTTAATTTAGTATTAAAGAGATTAAATGAATATGGTTTAAGAATTAACATTTCTAAATCTGTTTTTGCTGTTTCCCAAGTCGAATTTTTAGGCTACTTAATTACTCCTGAAGGTTCTCGTCCATTGCCAGAGAAAGTACAAGTTATCCTAAATTATAAACGACCAGAAACAATTCGTCAATTGAGGAATTTCCTAGGACTCATTAATTTTTATCGTCGTTATTTAAAAGACGCAGCGAAGAACCAAGCACTGCTTCACGAATTTCTAAAAGGAGCAAAAAAGAATGATAAAAGTAAGATTTCGTGGACAGAAGATGCTGAAAAACAGTTTGAAAAATGCAAAGCAGAGTTTGCAAACACTATCCTGTTGTCATTTCCCAATTCTGATTTACCTCTGTCTTTATTTACAGATGCATCAGATATGGCAATAGGGTCAGTATTACAACAATTTGAAAATTCAACTTGGAAGCCAATAGCATTTTACTCAAAAAAGTTAAGTTTAACTCAACAAAAATGCAGCACTTATGATAGAGAATTATTAGGCATTTATCTTTCAATCAAACATTTCAAACACTATTTAGAAGGCAGAACGTTTGTTATTTATACAGATCACAAACCTCTTATATTTGCTTTCCATCAAAAACTTGACAAAGCCGCACCCCGCCAATGCCGCCAACTTCAATACATTTCTCAATTTACAACTAATATTAAATATATTAAAGGAGAAAGCAATATAATAGCCGATACTCTATCCAGAATGAATGAAGTTTCATTAATAAATTATGATAAAATAGCTGATTTGCAAGATCAAGATACAGAATTACAAAATTTGCGTACGAATTCTTCATGTAATTTTAAACAATATCCATTACCTTCTGGAAAATCTTTGTGGTGCGATACTTCAACCAAAAATATTCGACCATATATTCCTCAATCTTTTCGTCAACAAATCTTCCAACATATTCATGGATTATCACATCCAGGAATAAAATCAACTGTTAAAATGATGACTTCAAAATTTATTTGGCCGAACATTAGAAAAGACGTTCAACTATGGACTCGAGCTTGTATTTCTTGCCAAAAATCTAAAATCAATAGGCATACAAAAACAAAGTTGGGTGAATACGAAATTCCATCAGAAAGATTTTCTGTAGTTCACATAGATCTGATTGGACCTCTTCCTCCCTCTAAAGGAAAAATTTATTGCTTAACTTGTATTGACAGATTTTCCAACTGGATGGAAGTAATTCCTTTAGACAATATTTCAGCTGATACAGTCGCAAGAAGTTTTTATAGCAACTGGATTGCTCGTTTTGGAACACCATCTCGACTTATTACAGATCGAGGTACACAATTTAAATGTGAGACATTACAAGTTTTATCTAAAATATGTGGAATTAAACTTCAACATACTACTGCGTACCATCCTTCCTGCAATGGTAAAGTAGAAAGATTGCACAGAACTCTTAAGGCAGCATTAAAAGCTCATAACAACCTCTCATGGGTAGACACATTACCAACAGTACTTCTAGGATTACGAACCGCTATTCAAGAAGATTCGAAATTCACAATAGCTCAAATGGTCTACGGTCAAAGCCTACGACTTCCTGGAGAATTCTTTTGCGAACCAAGTACTGACATAACATCGGAAACCTTTGCAAAAGATTTACAGAAATTTATGGAAGTAATAAGACCAAGAATAGCAAGAACCAATGTGTACAAACCAATTTTTGTTCATAAAGATCTAAAAACTTGCTCTCACATTTTTATACGCATTGATAGGGTTAAAAAGCCCCTAGAACCACCTTATGAAGGACCGTTTCCTGTAATTGCTCGAAATGAAAAATATTTCACGATTGAAGTAAAAGGCAAAAATGTCAATGTGTCATTAGATCGATTAAAACCTGCTTACTTATTACCAGTCAATGAAAATAACTATTCAACACATCCAACGGAGAATGTTCAACAATTTGCAGAGACTCCTCCAGTGACATCGCAGACACAAAATTTGCAAAAAGAAGCTTCATCGCCTAAGCATTTACGGTTCAACCTTTCTCGTTCAGGTAGAGAAATAAAACCGCCTTCTCGTTATAAAGACTATATTTAGAACTATACTTGCGGAACTATATTTTGTAAATTTTAGTTTGTACAAATTGTAAAATTGTAGTATTTAATTTATATTTATTAATTTTATTTGTCTTTTAATGTATTTAATTAGTATCGTAACTTTGTTACTGGGGAGGGAATGATGTAGTAGCACAGACTCAATGATTTGTTTTTCGTTTAAAAATCGTTTGCAGTTTGTAACAAGTTTATCGTTTGCAAGTTTTGGTTTTGCTGTAAAGTTTTTATAAAAAATTGTGATGGAATAAAAGGTTGTTCTAAGTAGACTGGAAAATGTTTCGTTTCTTTTAATTGAATTATTATGCCTGATTAATGAATAAGAATATAAATATAGCTCAAACTAAGCTTAAAATTAATTTAATATCGTACCAGTACGCGATAAGATGTGTAGATTAGATAATAGACAAAAAAGTTTTAATGTTTAATATTAGAGCTTACATAAAAGTGTGAGTTTTCTGACTCTGTGAAAGAAACAATACATACAGTCACTCTTAACTTTATTGGTAGTAGTTATTGTTGACTCATTTACATTTATTACTGCTTTTACAGAATATAAATTTTAAAGCATTTATAACAAAAGTGGAAAATCTGTTGCCAATTTTATATGCGTAATATAATCACATTGTAAAACATGCCGCAAGCTTTAAAATCACGTGACCCTAATACCAGGTTATGATTGGTGCATCTGACAAGTTTCCGTCTAAAGGCATAGTTAGTACTGGAAAGAAAGAATGGCTGCCTTGTGAAGTGCGCTCAAGGTTTAATGACAGCTCTTTGTTGAAACACGGATCCTGAAAATATAAATCAAACTGTAGAATCTTAATATGTCAACGTCTTCAGCAAGACTAACAAGACAGAATGTTAGAAAAACTAGGAAAAAGAACTTTAAAAGGACTGTGTTTTCACGATCTGGTAATCCAGGTATGTTTTTATGGTGAAAGCATTAAACAAGCAATTTGATCGTTTACTATCATTTCTGCTAGGCTTAAGTTACTTACAAGCTGTTACGAAATAATTTCTGTAAAAATGTTTCAGTTTTGTTGATTAACAAGCGTGATAATGTATAATGTTTCGTTTAAGTGGAATATTTCCTTTAACCTACTACATACTGGGAATGTTATCTGTTTTCATATTGAGTATATGTGACCTCATGTTTACATGCGGAAAATTTAATAGTTTCTGACCACATATCATTCAAAATTGAATTTATCATCAAAATTACTGTTGAATAGTGATTGATATGTTTTATCTATTAACGTTTGTCATGCTCATATTGTGCGTATTATTGAATTTTTAACGCAGTGTTGACATAACTTGCTTTTAAAATTTTTTTAAAGTTTTTAATATTTATTGTCATTATGATAATTTTAAACATAATTGTAGTAGTTTTTGATAAAAGTTGTTCTTTATTAATGATTATTGTTAAGATATTGTCAAAATAATTATACGAAATCACTATTTGTATCATAATCACTGTTTGAGTGGGTATTTAAACGGAATTTTGTCTCAGATAGTATATTAGGAAAGTTAAGAGATAAATTGTTTAAACGATAGTGATGACCAATTCAAGAGATGCGTTGCATCCTTGTGTTGTTTGGATAATATATATTCATTGAAAATTAAGCAAGCTATTAGTGTCCTTTTAATTTAATCTGTTGTCCATTTAATTTATCTAATTAAACTTAAGATATGTCATAACAAATTGCCAAAACCTACCAAATATAGCAATTTTTTAGAATATATAAAATATCTGTTTGAAGCATTTCCAAAATTTTGCATTTTTATTACATTATTAGTAAATCATTTTAAAATATTTTTTGAAATCATTAATAAATGATTTTTAAGACAGTTATTATAGATAAACTCTGTGCTTTTTTGTTATTGTAAATGTGTTATTTCCTGACTAACTTCTGTTTAAACATATATTTATTAATAATTTCAATTATCTTTATTGCATAATATTATGCATAATATAAGTTTTGTATTTTAGTTGTTTAGATTATTGAATTTTATACTTTTGAATTAAATTGTTTTCAAAAGAGGTATTCTCTGTATAGTTTTATTTGTGTATATATACTGATTTTATTTAAATTTGACACTATTAAAAGTGCACAAAAGACACAAGCTTTATTTATATTGTAATACAAAATTCTACTTTTCTTCTATATATTTGATAGAATTTGTTTAATAAGAATTGGTTATTTCATATTTTCACCAAAAATTTTATTACGATTTTATGTCATTTTGTTTTATATAAATTTAGTTAATCAGGCTTGCAATTCTGTCACCTTTAGTCACTTTTTTTTTTACAATTGATCACTTTTAGTCACTTTTTTTAAGTAAACAGTCACTTTTTTCATGGTGTATCACAGCAGAAGTCTTGTTGTTAAAAAAAGAAAATCTGAATGAAATATTTTAATAAAAGACCAAAAATGTGATAATCTAATCTTATTTTTCTTATTAAAATGTAATTAGTCATATGGTTTCCAGAATTTAGTGATTTTAAAAAGTCGTAAAGAAGTTCCTGAAATCTACATTTGTACTGAAATGTACATTTAATACATTAAAGTAATTTACATCAAAGCACACATTTCTCTTTTTGTTTTTCTTCACAATTTTTGTTTAGATACTCTAATCTAGCTATGTACATATTTTAAAACATCATTAATATATGCAGAAAGTTGTGATTATAAAATTAATGTATTTTATGTTTTCAAATCTAATTTTTAGATTTTCTTGAATGAAAAGCAATGTTGAGTTGTGTTAAACAAAATTCATAATCTTTTTTTTTTGTATATGACGCTAAAATCATGTCTTGCATGAATCATTTGATTTTGAGTTAAAATAAATAGAAAAATCTTAATAGCATCTGTAATCAAGAAGAGAAAAAAAAAATCTCTTTTTTTTTACAATGTTTAGTCATTTTTTGGTCAGTCACTTATTCTGTATTATTTGTCAATTTTCTCACCTTTTTGAGAGTAAGTACCTCAGCAGTTGCAAGCCTGGTTAATTCATTTAATTTCTACTTGTACTCTATAGTATTTTAAAATTTACATTGATAGATTAAATGCTTGGATAATTCATTATAGCTGCCTAATTTGATTTTAAAGGTGTTTTATATGCTGGATTTAAAATTGTAAAAAAAAAAAAAAAAAAAAAAAAAAAAATCAATTAATAGTATTATTATAGTTTTACTAGTTATTAAATCCTTGATAATGTTAACATTTGAACATTTCTCATAAATTATATTTAGCACAATCTTTAATCTTGAGTTTGTTAGTTTCCTAACTGTATATATTTATGTGTAAGTTATCTCTGGTTATTGATGTAGTTTTTATTAACTTTTCTCTTTACTCAAATGCATCTTTGAAATCCATTTTTTAAATATGATTTAAAGCATTTTTTGTTACTTTGCAAAATAGGTCAATTATTGATATAATGTCATCTTTGTAGTGATAGTTAACAATGACAGTATAATATGCATTATGCATTAATATAATTTCCTTTGTATGCATTAAGTGTTCATTATCAGTATCACTATAATGGCAGCAATGTAAATTTTCAATAAATGAAATCTTGTGAGGAAAAGAGACCATAGAGGGGAAATATTTTGATGTACAATTTAAGTACATAATTATTACATTATTAATTGGACATTAACAATTTCGTAATTAATCTTAACTAATGTAAGACTGAGACTGTTTTTTTTTCTTTTCTATTAACTTAAACTAAGTTTAAAAACTGATTTATATTAAATCCTAATGGTCTCTTATATCTAATTTATAGATTTTTAAATACCTGCAGAAATGCAAGTTTCGAAGTCTTATTTTTGATGTGTTGTTCAAATACTAATATATGTCAGTATTGTACTCTCTGTACTGCCTGTACTAGTTGAATCTATAACTTTTGCCATGCATAGTACAATTTTATATTATCGATTAAATGTACTGGTGAGCTTATATATATTACTTTTTTTGTTCATACTATCAATTTAAAAATGTTATGCGAGTTATTGACTAGTGTAATAAGGATTTTTTTATGGTTTTCCTTTATACTGTTAAACCACTTATAGGTGTAGGATTTTAGATTATTGTATGAAATTTATGATTTAGTGCAGGATATTCTTTAGACAATGCTTAGCTTTTTTTCAAAAATCATGCACAAAATTTGCATTTTTCATTCATTTTAACAAAGTATTTTGATAAAAATTTCCAGCAATTTGCATTTATGTCAGTTTAATTGGCATTTTGGCTGAAAATTAATAAATGGTAGAAAATCTTTTGAAAAAATATGTCTTTGAAAATAATCATCCTTTTACAGTATTGCATTATAAATACCTTTTAAACATAAAAGTGAAAAAGGTAAAAGGTAAGGTAGAAAAACCAGTAGGTGCATTTAAATGAGCTTTTTTTGTTTAGCCTTTTAAAATTTATCCCGATAAGGTATTGCATAATCAATTAAAATTCAAAAATCACTAGTTAAAAATAAATACTTTAAATTTTCAATGTTAAGCTTCGTTTTTATTTGTGCAGTGCAGAATTTTAATAAAATTGAATATTAAATTTTCTTTCCACTTTGCTAAAAGAAAAATTTTGAAAGTTTTATGCACCTATGCATGCAAACATGTTTTGGAATATTGAATTATTTAAAAAATGAAAACATGGGATAATAGTAGATTATATAACTGTTAGTTTCTATTGCTTTTTATAGCGGTTAGTTTTTAAAAATTCTATTGAAATCAAAGGCTTAAAATTGTCTTCAATTTTATTCCAGTGCAAGTGTTTGGACCTAATATGATATATTCCCCTTCTGGAGCAAGCTCAAGTGGAATAAACTCACCTCACCAGTCACCTTATGCCTTGAGACGGAAGCTGTCACCACAAGAGTCACCAAACAGTCCTGGATCAATTAGCAGTGTTGTAGGGAGCTCAGATTCTGTATCTAATATCTCTGTGTTATCTCGCAAACGACAGAAACGAACTTACTCCTCTTCTCAGTCTGTAACAGATGGTATGTATTCTTAAAATTTCCTCCTATCTATTAACCCTCTGAAGACTCATCTTGCAATTTCCACAGGCAATTCAAATGTAGCAAAATTTGCTCATCCCGCGATTTTCGTGGGCATGTTCTTTACTTACTTTTTTAAGAGGCACATATCACCTTTTCACCATTTAACCAGTGGAATAAATTATATACAGTATTAGACATTTAATTAGGTAATAAATAGAAATATATGACTAGAACCATAGTCATATTAGGTAATAGAATTATAGATAGTATGCTTATATATATACTTAAACTATGCAACAAAAAAATACGTAATTTTTAAACAGGTCTCGGTTTACAAATTGAGCAGTCAGAGGGTTAATGTATTGTTGAGGGAACAGCTATAGTATAAGATCCCATTGCTGGTATTGGTGATTTTTTGTTACCTAGTGAAATATTATATTATTTTCTTATGAATTAATAAACATGTAATTTTGTGAAATATAAATTTAATAATTTAACACAATAATATAAATTTAATAATTTAACACAATGAGAAAAATAGTGTGAACCTAGCCTATCTAGATTGTTAATTCTCTTTACTTAACATCCTCTTTAATTTCTAGATATAAATGTAAATATATACCAAATTTAAAAAAGTTGCTGATAGGGTTCTGTGCTAAGACTTACCTAGTTTAGGAATTTCACAAATGAATAATGTTATTGTTAAAAGTATACTACAAATTAATCTCTTATAAAGGTAAATCTGTATTCAGTAAGTATTCTTATAAAGGTAAATCTGTATTCAGTAAATTAATCTCTTATAAAGGTAAATCTATATTCAATAAATTGCCTTTTTGAAATCAGTTCCTCTGAATCCTTAAAATCTCAAACACTGTGTTTGAAAATACTTTAAATATCTTACCAATTGCTGATTGGGTTCTGTGCTAAGACTGTACCTAGTTTAGGAATTTCACAAATAATGTTATTGCTAAAAGTATAGTACGAATTAATCTCTTATAAAGGTAAATCTGTATTCAGTAAATTGCCTTTTTGAAATCAGTTCCTCTGAATCCTTAAAATCTTAAACACTGTCTTTAAAAATACTTTAAATATCTTACCAATTGCTGATAGGGTTCTGTGCTAAGACTGTACCTAGTTTAGGAATTTCACGAATAATGTTATTGCTAAAAGTATTGCACAAATTAATCTCTTATAAAGGTAAATCTGTATTCAGTGAAGGTTAATCTGTATTCAGTAAGTATTCTTATAAAGATAAATCTGTATTCAGTAAATTAATATCTTATAAAGGTAAATCCGTATTCAGTAAATTGCCTTTTTGAAATCAGTTCCTCTGAATACTTAAAATCTTAAACCCTGTGTTTGAAAATACTTTAAATATCACTTTCTTAATTCTATAAATAATTGCAGCCTTTTTAAAGGTTTTTGTTGATGTGTATTTGTTTTTTATATATAATAAAAATAGTTTCTTTCATACTTATAATGAAGATATTTGTAAATGAATGCTAAATTGTTGCTGTGTATTACAATAGAATGTAGACGGTTATGTTAGACATGATTTGATATTATTTAAGGCTACAGATTGATAAGTGACTAGTGTTTGAGGGTATTGATTTAGTTTGTCCACTAATATTTGAGGAAATATTTGTTTTAATTTAATTAATCTATTTGTGTGATAGTTTTTAATAATGCAGCAAAATCTGTCTATAATAATACTTTTGGCAGCTAGAAACAATATTATAAACAGGTTATCATTTTCAATAGTTTGAACATTAGCACTGTGTTGTGCATTATCATGGGTTTTATCTAAACATATAATTTAAATTTATTTAAATATAAAATGTTGCACAGGAATACTTCAATCTACCTGGACCTGGCCTCCTAGATCAGAATTACTGTAATGCATGGGTAATGAGAAATAACTGATACTTAAACTTGAAAATGAGGACTGGAAAATTATTAGTTTGATTTCAGTACAGGTAATAAATAAAAGAATATAAGTAATACAATAAAAATATAAAGGATCCACAATTGAAATGATGGGAAGCAAACAGAAAAAAGTTATGTTCAAGGTACATTAAAGATATTAGTTGCAAAAAAGATACAGCAAAAAAAAAAAAAGCATTTTTTCCCCTATAAAAATTAAGAGCAGAGAAGATAATATAAGCTAAACTAACTCAACCATGATAACGAATGGTAGTTCAAAGTGGTGGATCAAGCAGAAAGCTGGGAGAATTTTGATTGGCTCCTTAGGACCAATGAAATTTTGACTATTAGGAGCAAAAATCTAGAGAGAATTTGGTGAACTGTTTGCAAGATTAAAATATAAAATGTAAATAATATAATTAATGAACAAAAATGGACTATTTAACAATTATATGCGGGCTTAGCAAATGTGGTAATACACACGTAGCAGGGGAATACCAAGAAAAAATAGTGGTGATCTCCCTTTCCTGCCGATAATACACACACTGTGCAAAAGGGAGATTACTCGCTCCCGCAGATAACGATTGACACGTCAAGTGGGTAATCACTTGTTCCCGCATGGCCGAACGATGGCCGATTGGTTAGGGTGCTAGCCTTCGGTACCGGAGTTCGTGGGTTCGAATCCCACTGTGGCATGGATGTTCGTAGCCGTTCGGAATCGGCTTTAAACTGTAGGTCCCGGTCTCATTAGCCCTCGTGTTGCAAAACAGTAGACCGTAGCACTCCAAACCAAACCTGTTCCCGCATGTAATGTGTTAACATCATGGTGCTTTAGCATTGAGTAAATACAGAATATAGTAATTGAGAAATTCTGTTGGTATGAAAAGCTATTCTAGGTTTTACTAGTGTAAGATTAATAATATATTTTAGTAATTGATTGAAATTTTCTTTTTCAGATACAGGAGAAGCAGCCCATTATCTTTTATATGAGCTTCCAGATGAAGTTCTCTTAACAATATTCTCTTACTTACTGGAGCAAGATTTGTGTCGAGTAGCACAAGTTTGCAAGCGCTTCCATATCATTAGTAGTGATACAGAGTTGTGGTAAGTATTAAAATTAATTTCTAAATTTCATTTTTTTGTTTGGATTTAAATTTTCTTTTTTTATGGGTATTCTTTTCCAAAGTTTTATGAAATTTTAGTGTTAAGAATGATAAATGCTTATTCCTTACATTTTTATTTATCCTATGCATGGTGTAGAAATTTTTTTTTACTGAATTAGTTTATTTTTATTATGTTTTGACAGTTATTCAAAATAGCAGTAAAATTAAAAATATTATTTTTAAATACAGAATTTGCAGTATTTTGAAACACTATTGAAAAGTAGAAATTGTAAATTTTTCATTCATATACATAAAATGTTTGTTGAAGGCTTTTATATTAAACTGTTGATTATTTTATTCTCTAGAGCTGATGTTTTTTAAATATCTGTTTCCTAATTTGTTTGTTTTTTAAAATGTAAATCATTAAGGATTCAATACTGTCCCTTTTTAAAAATATTAATCTATATTTAATTGCATCTGTGCAATTAGATATGGTAATTAAAATATTCATTAAAAGCAGTAAATACTTTCAATAGTTAATTTATTTTGTTAACTGTAAGTGTGACTATATCATGCTTATTTTAAGGAGAATTATTCAACTGTATGACTTTTTATGAGAATGAGATTAAATATACTAAAAATCTGGAAATTTCTGAAAAAATTTGGTATTGTACGCTTTGGCAATTAACTCAAAAAATTGCAGATATAAAATAAATATAAAAAAGTTAAGAGTAGTCTTCCCCTGACTTTTTCATATAACCTTTGAAAATAAAAATAACTATTTTCATTAGTCATATTATTATATTTACTTTTATAAAACATTGAACACTATTACATAAATATTGTCTTTAGCTATCATGCTATTTTATGAACACAGTAAAAATGTGCATAAATCTACAGTAACTCAGTTGGCAAAGGCATCGATCTCATAATCAGAGGGTTGCAAGTTTGAGGCTCAAATTGGTCAAAGATCTGCCTTGTTTATTAAAAGCAGTGGAGGCATGTGAATTAGGTTTAGTTGCAATATCTTCCCAAGTTCTCAAACAACACCTGTAGAGGTGGCAGGCCAAGCCTGAGGGGTCTTCTTTTTGGTCTCTGCTTCTAAATTATGAGGACCCACATTGTGTTGTCCTAGGGAATAATGTTGGGCATCTATATAGTGCTCCCATAGTAAAATGGACAACAGGTATCTGTACCCTGGTAATCTCTGGCGAATGCTATAAATACAAGTGCCTCTGCTTTGAAAATAATAACAATAAAAATGTACATATATAGTAAATTCAATAATTATTTTTGTAGTAGGGTTTTTAGGAATCTTTCTTTTTTACCCATTAACTTTATTTAGTTTAGTGACTGGTGTGTGCAAGAATTTTTTTTTACACATATAGTCAAAGGTTAGCTCTATGTCTTCATTCATATTTACTAACCTTCAGTTTATTTGTTAATTCTTTTATATGTTTTTATTCAAATTATTATTTTAACTTACTGAAACCCCAGAGATGCATCATGGTATCCTGGAGTTCTTCAGAACACAACTTGAATGTGACACTAAATGAAACAAAACTTTTATCCTACATTTAAATTTCTTATTTCAACTGAAAATATCAGAATATTTAAAAAATATATGTACACTGTCTACCAAAGTGGATAAGTGATTTGAATACCTTGGATAATTTTGCAAAAAGGTTATTAGATAGTTTGGAGTGCTAAGGTCACTTTTTCTGCACAAGAGTATAATGAGATCAGGACCTATGCTTAGTCTGATTCTGAACAAATGCTGCAGTGGGTGCATTAGATCCAGTACAAGGCACTTACTCACTTGGTCATCATCTAGTCAGGGTAGGCAACGCGGTGCCCGCGGGCGTCATGGCACCCCCGATCGAAATGTGCCCTCGCTGGACTAATGTAAATGTATGATAGAAGAGCGATTTACTTATCTTGTCAAACGGCGATATACAGCAAGTACTCAGTGAGTTTAGGATTTTGCATAGATTGCAATTTCTAATGAATATCTAATAACACGCACGTGAGTGTGGTCGTATTTCGAATAGATCACGCGTAGACCGTGCATTCTCCAGTAATCCAATAATTCTTTCTTTCAAAAGCCTTCATGGATAAATGTAAAGGAAAAAGAACATATTTTTAATGTTGAATGGGAACATCTATATTGTTTCGTTGAATACAGGTGTCCAAAGTAATATTGAATGACATTTTAAGACTGTTCATACCAATTTTTGATAGTGGCTATCCAGTGAATTATTAGAAGAAAAAAAATTATTTCTTTAATGTTTACTACAGCAAAGTTTTTTTCTCACTGCAACAATAGCAGCAACGATGGTCATATAAAATATCGCATTTGCTACCTAAGAATAAATACCATTTACAGATGGAGAATTAGTGGAGCCATGTTAGAGCTGCTATTCTCTGAAGAATTTTAGTTAGCTATAAACACGTTGACACTCAAGTTTCACACTGAATTTGTATCATTTATGACACCAACTTATATTTTTTTTAATGCCTATATACTGTTGATTATCTGTAAAATAGCCCTCGGTGATTTTCAAATTTAGTATTTCGTCCTTAAGGAATCAGATCTAAGTATTGGATTTGAACTCGTAAACTCTAGTACTAGAAAATGTTTTATCATCTAGTCTGGGGGATTATTAAAAAAGTTTTAAGATCATGTTTGGTGTTTGTAATTTGTTTTTATCACTTATTCAAGAAAAGAATTTTCCTAATTCAATGTATTTTTATCAAAGGAAAACTTTATATCAAAATGTCTATGAGTATGATCTTCCACTTTTCAACCCTGAACCTTTGAAATTTGAGTTTGCCCAGGCTGAAGACTGTAAATATGAAAATCCATGGAAAGAAAGTTTTAAGCAATTGGTATGAATATATTTTTTCTAATATATGCTGAAATCATATTTTAAAGTACAGTGTAATCTTGAATGATTTTCTTATCTGTTGAATTATTTTAGTACCGGGGAGTCCATGTTCGTCAGGGTATCAAGATCAATATGACAATAATCCAGAGCATTTTAAAGGCCGAAATATAAATGTGAGTATTTTAAATTATTTTCATGGGTTTACTAAATAATCAGTTCTTTTAAACCTTTTTTACTGTACCTGTATGAGAAAATTATATTTTTTCCCCCATAGGTTTTTCCATTTTAAGTAATGAAAGCAATTTTCCTGTATTAATTTTATTGTAAGTTATTAATTTAAAGCAGTGATTTCTTACATGAAAGAAATTTTAAGATAATATTAATCCGAAGATATATTCAAAGATTTATCTTAAGCTTGTTTAATGTATTTGTGTAAATATGCACATATGTATATTTCTGATTCATGTGTAGTATAACAATAACCTGTGTATTTTAGTATGTATATTACTTCATTGTTGAATATAAATTTTGTAATATAATATTATAAGATATTGTTTTTTAATTTATCAATATTTAAAAAAAAATGCAATATTTGTTAAAATTAATTTTACATGATCATTAAATATAAGTTATACAGGCTTGTAATTCCTGTCACTTTTTTTTACCATTTATCACTTTTAGTCACTTTTTTTAAGAAAACAGTAACTTTTTTTTAAGAAAATCATCACTTTTTTCATGGTGTATCACGTGGTCCGACAATGTACTGAACCATATTTCGTTCTTAGAACAAGCGCTACAATCACTCGACATGACCAAATAGAAACCTTCTGTATTATTTTGCATGTGCAGCTCTCGTAGGTTGGCAGATGACCTTGGGTAAGTACATTATTGAATTGTTGGTTGGACAGCTACTGGTGGAAGGGAAAAACTTGGCGAACGCAATGACGTCTTACAAGTACATCACCCCTTGGTTGTTCAGACCCACCTCTCTTTCCAAGTACCATCACCCCTTGGGGCTATTTTGGACCCTACCTGGATTTCCGGTTGATCTAGTTTCCGGTTCTTTCTGTTGAAAAAAAAATCTGAATTAATAAAAAAATATTTTAATAAAAGACCATTAATGTGATGCTCTAATGTTATTTATCTTATTAAAATGTAATTAGTCATATCGTTTCCAGAATTTAGTGATTTTAAACAGTTGTAAAGAAATTCCTGAAATGTACATTTGTACTGAAATGTACATTTAATACATTAAAGTAACTTGCGTCAAAGCACACATTTCTCTTTTTCTTTTACTTCACAATTTTTGTTTAGATACTCTAATATAGCTATGTACATATTTCAAAACATCATTGATATATGCAGAAAATAGTGATTATAAAATTAATGTATTGTATGTATTCAAATCTAATTTATAGATTTTCTTGAATAAAAAGCAATGTTTAGTTGTGTTAAACAAAATTTTTAACCTTTATTTGACACTAAAATCATGTCTTGCATGAATCATTTGATTTCGAGTTAAAATTAATAGAAAAATCTTAATAATTGCATCTGTAATCGAGGAGAAAAAAATTGTTGTTTTCAATGTTTAGTCACTTTTTAGTCACTTATTCTGTATTATTTGTCACTTTTCTCACCTTTTTCAAAGTACCTCAGCAGTTGCAAGCCTGGTTATCACTTAGGTTTAACATTAATGAATGTAGAAATTGAGTGTAGCATTTGTTAAAGCAACTTTACTTTCTTTTACAGTATTTTGATAACATTGAAACAGCATTTAATTTCTCAGAGGAGATTGAAAATCCTTTGATATTTATTCATGCTGGTGTGTACAAAGGCGAATTCCTAATAATTGATACCAATGTTGCAATGATTGGAGCTGGTATGTTATGGAAATTTTGTTTTTAATTCTAAATATTAGCAGTAATTTAGCAATCAAATTTAGACTTAAAAGATTTGTGAGGTTTAATATAGAATATGTATTCTATACTTCATAGAATATGTATTTTATGCATACTAACTTATTCTAAATTTAACATGGATTTATTGTGAATATTCTGATGAAAATGTTCCATTTTGCAAAAAATATTCTTATTCAAATATTCATTTCTCTTTCTCTCTTTTTTTAAAAATCTTATAATATTTTAGAAGGTTAAGAGGGAATACTTTTTTTTTCATAATTTGGGGGAATATGATTAATTTACTATTATTATTGTTTGTTATGTAAAGCATGCAATAAAATGCAGATCCATAACATTTTATGAGTCATCACTTGCAAAAACTAATTCTTTTTATGTCATATTAATCTTAATTAATATTTTGCTCAGATGACAGATTTGTCTTTCTTTAATTGTTAAACTGAGCTAACCACATATCGATTCTTTTATTTATACTTTTCAATGATTTTAAATAGATTTAATAGTTTTTGGTTATTTTAATTATTTTATTTAAAATAGTATTTTAGTCTATAATAAATTAATGTAATAACTCCATATGCAGCTCCTGGAAATGTTGCTGAAAATGTAGTTTTAGAACGTGAAACCGAATCAACGATCACATTTGTAGAAGGTGCTAAGGATGCTTATTTGGGCTACCTGACACTTAAGGTATTATATTTATCTTCATATGATCTAACACACTTATTAATATGTGTAAACTGTATTTTTGTTTTTAGTAGTATCTTACAGAATTTGAACAAATGTAGGTATTAATTATAATCATACAAATTTTTGATGGTTCTACGAAGCTTAAATGTTAGTTTTCAAAATTTTCTAGTAGGGATAAAATGGATAACTGACCTTTCTGGTTGAATTTCTGATATCTGGAATTCGGTACAAATGCATCATAGACAGTGTTTTTTGTCGCCAAATAAAGTCAGGGATCATGGATTTAGACAATGGATTAATTTTGTCATGGAAAGTCATGATTTTTTTCAAGTGGAGTAAAAGTCATGGAAAGTCATGGATTCTGACGTTAAACTACAATTCCAGAAAAAAATGTTCTTTTGGTTTAATTCTACTTTTACTTGTATTTTTTTTTTTTTTTTTGACAAAGAGCAGGAGAGAAGGGTTATCAGTTGATTCTAGCAACACGTGTTCAAGGTCAAAAAGCCGTGTGACGGTACAAATGAAACATATAGAACGTGTGTTTGGTTCTAGAAGTAATAGCACAACTAAGCCGTAATTCTATGTTTTTGGTGAAAAACAACTGTTTTCTGGATTTCGGTTCCGGAAATGCGCATTTTTTAAATGGGCCATTATAGTAAATACTGCGATTATAATATGGGGCTCTGAAACGGTAGAATTATGTTTTAACATCCTGCGTATAGATTATCCCCCGAAAACACGTACGTGTAGACCGATTGTAATACTGTTTGATATATCGATATTTTTTTAATATCGCGGCAACAGTATTAAGATTTCAATCCCTCTTATATTTATTTCTAACGATATTATCTTATTGCTGAATTTTTGTGCTATGATCAGTATCTGTGAGAAAATAACACTGTTGCAAATAACTTACGGAAGTTAATTTTGTTGAAAAATGCACCTTTTTTTGTTAAGTTTATCTGTATTGAAGTTGATGAAAAAATTTATTAATGAAAAATCGTAACTTTTAACGGCAATCCCGATAAAAATCAGCCCGCCAGCTGAATCTGCAGGACGCTGCTACGGGTTCGAATCCCGCCGCTTTGTTCGCAGCCGTTAGAATCGTAGAATTAAGTAGTAAACTCCGATGATTTTCTGTCGGGTAACATAAAAGTAAACTCTGCGCTCTCAGCAAACTAAATGGTTACAAATCTGTTAGGCTAAAGTAGAATTCGAACCCACTGCTCAGATACCGGAAGAAAGCCCGGTGAGTTCGATCATCGTCCTAAAAATTTTACTGTTAAAAAAAAAAAATTTTTTTTAATTGTTCACTTAAAAAATAGCCTTATACAGAGTATATGTTATTTAAATCATGAGTTTTTAGACATTGATTAAAAATTAATCAAATGCTAATTATTGTATCTTTACAAACTATTAAGATATATATTTTCTGCTATTTAAGAAATTCTAGTGTTACAAAATTAAAAATTTGTTTGTAAATGCCTTCTAAAATTTAGTATCTAAATGCGCATTTATATTATTAGTTTTTTTTTTAAATTAGGATATTTTAAAACTTCTGATTTGAATCTGTTTTGAGCATTTTTTGATTGGGAGACTTTAGTCATTGTTTATATTAGTAAAAATTATTTAGCATCTGGTATATTTCATACTTAGGTACTTATTTTTGCATTATGTATACTTAAATAAATATTTTTTAAATTGTTTTATTTTCCATTTTTCCTCCTTTTTTTCAAAATATTTAACTTCTGGAAATACTTTTATTAAAAATTTTGAAATTGTCCATTTAAAAAAATTAGACTTTGTATTTTTAAACATTTATTATAAATATGTAAGAAAAATTAATAGAATTTACAAACTAGTTAATAACAAATTTTGCAGTTACAAAGTTTTCAAGTTCTGTTTGGAAGTGCATTTTAAAGCTTTGCTATTTGAAACGGCCTTTAAATTTATTATACTGTTGAAATTATTTTAACAAACCAGTATAACAAATGAAAATTTTGATCTCATGATTTTCCTTTTGTTTACAATGCTAATTTACCCATAAGTGGCAATTCTCCATTTATACATTTATAGTGAATCTTAGGAATGAGGTAGAAGAATCCTTTCTTTCATCATTTACTAAGTATTTTTTCATCATTTGTATAAAACTTTTTTAGTTCTAAAAACAGATTTAAATATGTCTAGTAAAAACAAAAGCATGAAATTAATAACATCTTGCAACACTCAGGAAAGAAAATGTTTTTTTGTTGTATTGGACAAAGAAATTCCTTAAACTAGCTTGATATAGAAGATTATAAATTAACTCAGTATTAAAATAGTAAGCAATAACTAGAAGACAAAACTAGTTTTGCATTTGTCTACATTTTTGGTCATTCTGATATTCAATCTTTCAGTTGTTTGGTTAAGGTCAATTAAAATCATTAAAGATAATATTTTTATAAATCTTACAAAAGATACATTTAACCTTATGTAAATCTTATACAAGTTATAATTTTCTGAGATCTAGCATTTTTTTCTTAAAGGTTCAAGTACAACAAACAATGTGATTCCTCAAAATTTAATATAATAAAGTTCAACCGAAGCGTGAATTTATTTATTTTTTAATTAGGAACATTAAAGAAGCATCTGATTTGAATCTATTTTAAATATTTTTTTACTAGGAAACTTGAGTACTTACTTATATGGATAAAAAGTTATTTAGATACTTCCATATTTTATATTTAGGCACTTGTTTTTGCATTAAATAAATAGAAACATTAATTTTTCATAGTTATTTAACTTCCTCTTTTTTCCTCTTTTTCGCATTTTTCTCCTTTTTTTCCTTTTTCTTTTTTCCCAAAATTTTGATATCAGGTGCATCAAGGGTCTGCCCAGGTTTTTCATACATGGTCCTGCTGTTGTTAAATTGTGAAAAATCTACTCATAATTTTGTGAAACTGGATTAAGTATAGCCTTAAATGTAGTTCTTTCAGCATGGGTTGGTTCTGTTTTATGAATTTGTGAAAATAGGCTCCTGTTTTGTGAAAGTATACAAATTTAGGAATCTGAATTTAGCACAAGTTAAAAATTAAAAAAAAAAAAAATAACCGTTTTAATCTTCTTTAGAGAAAATCTTATTTAAAGAATATATAAGTATATGTAATATAGATTATAAATAAATGTTACATTTATTCATGGAGTTCAGTTTTAAAGATATCGGGAAGAGTCTGTAGATATTTTGTGAAGGATCCATTAGCAGACATAAATTTCACTTAAAGAGACCACTGTATATGTATCAAACTGACAAGAGAGCTCTGTATACTTGGTATCTGGTAAAATCAATATCCATTATATTCCTAATTTCTAGAAAAATACTGCCTGATTAATTTTCTGTTTTTTTAAATGTAAATTTAATGCCTTTAAAAATAATTAAATTTCTATGTCTTGTTGGAAGGAATTGAGATTATTATTTAGCAGAGTTTTTTAATTATGATTTCATATTTTTTCTGTGATAACTAGTTTAATGTTAGTTTTTTTTATTAGTGCAAATCATTTGTATAATTGAATTTAATTTACTAAAAACAATCATGTTTGAGTGACTAAAAAATTTATATATTTACTGCAGTTGAAATAATTAGTAATATGCAGGTTTAAAAAAAATTGTGTGATACAGTAATTTATTTCTCCCTGTTATATATTGCTCTTTCAATATATATTTTTATCTTTTATTTTAGTTTACACCTGATATAACTTCTTCCGTTCCACATCATAAACATTTCTGCTTGGAAGTGAATGAAAATTGTTCACCTACCATTGAACACTGTATTATAAGGAGTAGTTCTGTTGGTTAGTATTTTTACTTTTTATTGGTATTCAGTTTTATATATAATGAATTTTAGATTTTGAGTATTGAGATTTTTTTAAAAGTTATCTGAAATAGCAAAGGATTTTATTAAATTGAAAATATTTTGTAAAAAGCAGTGATCTGTGCATTCTTTTTATTTTTATTCAATTGTTAAAGTTATCAAATGAAAATGAAATATGTGTGTTACATACATATTTCATTAGTCTACCTATAGTGGTGGTTAATCTTCCCTAATTTTCTAATTAAATATAAGTAAGTCAGTTTTCTATACCTGCGGGGTGTTAGTGCTCCAGAGTAAACCTAGAATTCTGGGATTTTACAGTAATCATAGACCCTCCAACTGCTACAGATTATCTGTAGTCATTATAGAAAATATGAAGTACAGTGAAACCTCTCTGAGCGGCCACCCCTCTGTACATTTGGCTGTTTAGAGAGGTTGGCCTCTCTGAAGGGTTTTATTTACTATAAGATAATTACTATAATGCGTAATATAAACAAGTTTGACATATATTCCTTATGTAAATGAAATTTAAAACTTATCTAAAGAGAAAATTAGTACTTTATATTTCATGCTTCTTTACATTTTTTTTTTTTTAAAGGCTACAATTTGTTTCTGTTTGTTCTGTAGTCTTTGTACTCCTTCAAAATCAAATTCTTTTCTTTAATGACTTTGTTGATTTCTGTTCTTCTGCAGTTAAATAATTCAGCTAGTTTTCTTGCTTACCATTCTCATATTCACGCATAATTTCAATGCTCTGCTCGAGATTTAGAAAAACTCATTTCGACATCATTGCAACTCAGATCACTGCCCAACTAATGAAATGAAACTGGTGTGAAGACAATTTTGCTGACAGAGGGGCAATTCTTCCTTAACTTTACCAATTGGAATTCCAAACAAAGGCCCTAGGACACCCTCAATGCCTTGATTGTCCAGTCCCTCCCTCGGTTTCTATGGATGGTGCAATAGGGATACCCTATCTGAAGGGTGTGGGGAGAATACAAAAGAGATAACAGGTTTAATCTTTCTTAGAAAGGGGGGGGGGACCATAGACCATGGGAATGGACTTCTCAAGTTATTCCTTTGTCTTATATCCGACCATTAATCTGACCTTGAGTTTTTTTGCTCAAAATTAAAGCATGGAGTGAGTAGAATTTCCCAAAAAATGAAAGGGGCAATCCCACTTGGTGGTTGTTTAGAGGGGGTCGGGGGATTTCTGATACAGGTTATTTTAACATTAGGTCTATGAGCCGAAAAATCGGTGCCATCAAAAATTGGCCGTTTAGAAGGGTGGATGCTATACAGGGATGGCTGCTCGGAGAAGTTTCACTGTATTTATGAAAATATGTATATGCTAAAAATATGCATTTCATGGTTTATGCAGGTTATGGATGGATTTTGTGGATTATGTATGATTTATGCATAGTTATTCAATTATAAATTATCTTAAAGGAGTGGCTAAAACAAATGCCTAGTGATAGAGGTGTAGGGGAATGAAAACTAGCAGTACAGCAGTTGTACTAGCACTCTGCTTGCAAAAAACTGTTTTGGTGGTATAACAATTTTATTGCAGATGGGAAAAGGTTATGAAATAGATATCTTGTATAGGATATTGAGTAATAAAGTTTTTTACATTCTACCTGTTGTACATATGTAATCAATAGGAGGTGTGCTTTACTGTTATCTAATTTAAAGATTTTAACTGTCTTAAAAATTTTCGTTAAAGAAAATTTATAATTTATTAATTAGAATTCTTTTATTTTTAAATATTCTGTTTCTAAAATTGATTTTTGTTTTCACTTGCTGAACATTTTGTTTTGACTTTTTTTTAGTTGGTGCAGCTGTGTGTGTCACAGGAAAAGGTGCAGAGCCAACAATAAAACATTGTGATATCAGTGATTGTGAAAATGTTGGTTTATACATTACAGACAATGCTCAGGTATCTATCGTTTTGTTTTAATATGTAATTGAAAATGACTGACAATATTAAGATTGATCATTATTATAGAAAAATTGTAGCTGCTAAAATAACAATGTTTAAATTTCATGAGAGTGCACATTAAGGAAATTGAAATATCAAGTAACTGGAAATATTTGACACTTTTTTACTCTTTGATTCTTAAAGTATTAACACTAATGTAAAGATTTAATCTGAATGTAATAGTAATGGGCTATATGGAGATGAAAGTAATATTGTTATATGCAGATCTATTTCTTTTCTAAGGAAAGATAGAAGAAAACAATGGCTATTTTTGTTTTAAGGTTGTGTAATACCTATGCTTACCCATGCTGATAAATTCTTTAATGCATCGTTTGAGTTATTTAGAAATACAGGTATTGCATACTAAGTATTATATTAAAAAAATAAAATGAGTATTACAGATTTATAAGTTTGTTTTTGAAAATACATTGTAAAGATCAGTAACAATTGTGATGCTAAAATGTTTTTAAATATGTAAAATTGTCAATACTCTTTGCCCTTTAAAATCCTACTAAGGAAATAAAGAATGTAGAAATTCCCAAATTGTCATTTCAAAATATTATCACAAACTCTGCCTGCAATATTTATTTCTAAATTTATTTTATCTTAAGCAAGAAATATTCTAAATACTAGTTGTATTAAAGTTGTATCTGATGGAATTATTTTTAATAGATTTAGTTAAATACAATATGCTGTGTGAATCATTTATATTTAAGATTAGTGCAATTTAAGGACCTTTCTATATATCATATTTTTTATAGGGCATTTATGAAGAAAATGAAATCAGTCGAAATGCTTTGGCAGGTGTTTGGGTTAAAAATCATGCCAATCCTATCATGAGACGGAATCATATTCATCATGGACGAGATGTTGGTGTTTTTACGTTTGATAGTGGTTTAGTAAGTATTATTTGTATAACAAAGTTTAATTTGAAATAAACTGTTTGTCAAAAGTCACTTTTTAAAGACAGTGTTTAGCCGAACAATGACTGATTGGTTAGGGTGCTTGCCTTCGGTACCGGAGTTCGTGGGTTCGAATCCCACAGTGGCATGGATGTTCGTAGCCGTTCGGAATCGGCTTTAAGCTTAGGTCCTGGTCTCATTAGCCCTCGTGTTGCAAAAAGTAGACCGTAGCACTCCAAACCAAACTAAAGACAGTGTTTAAAGATGGTGATTAGAGACAGTCTTATCTTTAATCCATTTGCTGAAGCTAGTTGCATGATGAAAATTTTTTTTTATCTCAAGACAAGAAATTTCATGTAGCTAAGCCTAATTTCAGATAAGTTTCTATTAAATTAACATATTTTATTCATATAATTGTTTCAATTTTCCATATTTTTAGGTATGCACTTATATTAAAATACAAAACATTTCTGATTATATTTTCTTTTAAAAATGATAAATAAAACATATAACACTTTAACATCGTCAAGTAACTTAAAAAATACACATGAAAATTTTAATACAAATGCTGTGAATGAAATAATTTAAAGTATGAAGTATTTATTAAAAAGTATGTAATGAATTCTCCAACAAAAAATATCAAGAACAACTGTGTACAGTAATTTTTTAATCGAGGATATACACAGATCATGTCCTACATCTCACATTTTATAAGTTTTTAGTGACTGTTGATGTTTCCTCTCCTTTATACAGCTTAACTGTCATTTCTTTGTTTGCATTTTTGTTTTTTTTTTCACTTAAAACATTTAATTGTTGAACAATAAATCTGAGAGATGAAGTAAAAGTTGTTTATTGTCTGAGCATTGGTTCTGTTACATTATTTTACCTTTAGAAAATCCCACATGTTATTCCAAAATAACAACAACAAAAAATTAAAATGTATCAAAATGTGATTGCTTGTAAAAAATTATAGAATTAAATAATGCCCAGTTTGTTTACATTAGTTACTCTTTCAATTCTAAAATCTTGTACTAAAAAAAGTAAATTAAGCAAAAATGATGAAGAATGCAATAACAGGATAGTCAACACTGTAGATTAAAGGTCGACAGACTGAAGCTCATAAGCTGCATGTAGTTCTTTGCATAAGTGTTGAACTTCTTTTATGCATTCTATATAACATTTATGCATGCAAATGGCTGTGATACCTTCATTATTTTGTTTCTTTGGTATTTTAGCTCTTCTTTCTCTAAAGTTTGCTAACATTTACTCTAAACCCCAGAGAAATTTATCAGTTGTAGACATAAAATGCCTTTTATCGATCGTAAAGATTTTTTGGGAAAAAAAAAAAATTCACTCTAGAAATTTAAATATAAGCTAACGTAATTTTGCACTTATAGCCTGCGGACGTGATATTTAATTTAAAAAATTTCATAAATCATCAGATAGTCTGCACCAGTAGATAATCTGCGGACTATAAGTGCAAAATTAGGTATTTTAATATAACAGTATTAAACCATTTTAAAACAAAAACTAAGTACAGTAGAGTGCTAAAATCTCTGGATATTCGATAATTTGTTTAGAAAAAAAAAAGTTAACAATATGTATTAATCGGTTATCCAGTATTCCAGTATGGAAACAGTGGTCTTCATTTCTCTGTCCAAGAACACATTTATGTAAATCATCTTCTAATGCAGGCCAGTGTGTTTTTCCATGACGATTAGATCGCTTTCTTTCCATACTTTTTTTTGCTTGCACCAATTTCTTATTGCTTTCTTGACCTCAAAATAATGGTCTGCTTCTCTATTTCCATCCGATTCTTCTTTCTAAATTACTTTCATCTTGAAATCAGCAGTAAAACTGTGATGATGTTTTAAAAACATAATGAATAACCAATATTACCGCAAATCAAAACTTTGAAAGCAAAGCACTCTGTTATGTGTAATCCTCGTGGTGAAATGACTTCAACCCTCAACCTCCGATATTGAACCCATCTACTCTGTTGATAATTGTTTGTAAATAGTGACTATCAAAATTTTCCCATACTCCATGACACAATTTAAGATTGTGCTGAGCTTAACCAGGGATATCCCTGGATGAGGGCTAATGAGCTACTTAAGCTCAGTAGAAAAGAGCTAAGGGTGGCCATTGGCCTGTTGACTGGCCATTGTTGCCTTAAGAGGCACCTCAACATTATTGGCATTACGGTTATTCCGGTATGTAGGGGGTGCCATATGGCAGAGGAGAGTTCATCACATGTTTTGTGTGAATGTGACTACTACTGCGGCAAGAGATTTGAATTCCTTGGGTATCACTTCATCGAGCCGTGGGAGTTGATTAACTTCCCGGTTAAATTGCTGCTGAAATTTATCTCAGCTATTGGTCTCTCTGAGATCTAATGGTTAATATTTCTTAATCTTTTGCTGGAACTCTTTCATGGTTCAGTTGCTTAAAATTAAAGTGCTTATTTGTAGATCCATTTTTTAAGGTCTAATAATTTAAAAAGTGCTTAGTTTTCTTTTAGTAAAAAATTTATAATCTGAGTGCTAAAAAAGTGCTTATTTTTTTTAAATATTGGTTGCTGAATTTTTATTCCCTTGGTAATTAATCGTCAATCCATTCAACAAACAAAAGACAAGAAAGAAGAGTTAGACCAATTAAAAAATGTATAGAAAAAAGAAAAATGAACTTCAAATTAACATATTCTCTTCCTATATTTTTTTGGTTCTCATCTTCTATTATGAATGGAAATAGTTCTTATTCTTTTAAAATGCATTGATAATTTCTTATCTTGTTTTAATATGTCATAATTAAACTTTTTTAGTGTAGATACATCTTCTTTTCTCTCTGTCTCCCTGTGTGATTTTGTGTGTGTGTTTTTGAATATTATATTTACCTGTTTATAATCAGAAGTACTTTTATTATCTTATTTTACATCTATGTTGCTGTAAAAATACTGTTTGATGATGTGAAAATGTTGATCTTCCACCACAGATAGTACTTTAACTTTACAAATATTTCAGATTTGTTTAGAGATGGGGGGTCATTTGATCAATAAGACTATTGCTGTTCTAAAATTTATGTTTGAAAAAGATGATATGTTAACATTAAGTATGAGATATTAACAATTGTGTTTATAAAATCATTAATTGTCGATATATATTATTTAATGTCATTTTACAAGTCATAAGATGAAAAGCTTCATGAAAATTTTCAATTTTTACTTCATAGCTGTAGTTGATCATAATACAATGAAAATTTAGGTGCTTAAAAAAATGCTATTTTTTTTCTGTTGAAATAGTCTGAACCTTGTCTTTGCTCCAGTGAATGGTTTTTTTTTCAGTACAATAGGCCTTTGGCCGCAGTGCTGGTGCCCTTGTGAGCCACCCCATCTTAATTCTAATTCTAAGATTGTGCTACTTGGTAGTACTGATTTGTGCTGCTCTATGGATTTTTTTTTCATGGTTTACTACTGATACAGTATGATGATGTTTTCTTGGCTTTCTCATGAGTCGTGTTTTTGTTTACATTCGATCATTGTTCGTTTGCGTGATCTGCTTTTCCACTCCCTTCTTCCGAGTTTAATGATTTGAGCAACGGACCACCAGCAGATAGTCTGCAGACTATACGTGCAAAATTACAATATATGTTTTATGTGATAATTCAATTAGTTATTTGTAGATGAACTGTTTGCCATGTTTGTAATGTTCACTATGAGCACATTGATGAGTCAACTGTCTTGAAAAGGTTAAGGAGGTCCTAATGCATTCAACTGTTATTTTGTAAATATTAAAAGATTTATTAAAATTCTAAATCCTAATGTTTTTTTTTCCTTCTCTTTATTTAGGGTTATTTTGAAACAAATGACATTCACAATAATAGGATTGCAGGTTTTGAAGTGAAAGCTGGAGCTAATCCCACAGTTGTTAGGTGTGAGATTCACAATGGTCAAACAGGAGGTATTTATGTACATGAAAATGGAAGGGGCCAATTCATTGAAAATAAAATTCATTCTAATAATTTTGCTGGAGTTTGGATAACTTCTCATAGTAATCCAACAATAAGGTAAGTGTGTGTATATGTATATATATATCTATATATATATACTAGCATATAGTCCGTCATAAGACGGAGTCAGTAAAATTTTTAATTTTTCAGAATTGTAAAATACCCTATGAGGCAGGTAAAAAAAATGGTTTGTTTTTTGGATGAGAATTATCTTGCAGCAAAACATAATCGATGATTAAATTTAAAATTATCACATATGTACCTAATCTGTTATTTAAGCCAAATATATAGTAATCTAATATCTAAGTTCAGTGATAAATGTATGAAAATAATGCACACGATATTTAAATAATTTAAAATATGAAATGATTAAATGAGATGGTTTAAAGAATGACAACATAATACTAGAAAAAATGGTATTTTTACCTATGTATTACATGATAAATTGATAAATTTAATTGCCTACTCTTAACCGGGGAAAATAGGGCTTGAAATATTGGCATTAAGTGCTCGAAAAAAGGAGGAGTGGGGATTTCAAACGTTTTAAAGATGACAGCATTTTTGCTGTGATTTAAAGTATATTTATACCAATTTTTTTTTAGAATCGGATTGATAGTTTAGGAGAAGATAAACTTTACTTGCTTTGAATTTATCTAAGCCTAACTCATCAAGAATCCAATATGGATGCCTCTATCCATTCCAGGTCCAACCGCTCCATAAATTCGAGGACAGACGAACAGATAACTTGGGCTATTATTATATAAGGGATATATATATATATATATTTTGATATACTTGCCGACTTATATATTTTTACTATATATTGTGTTTATTTTATTTTGTACAACAACAAAAGTGAAATAGGAATGTGCAATGATGTTTCTTGTTATTTCTAAATAAAATACTTCTTTTCTTGCTTTGCTCTATTACACAGTTATCTGTCCGAAATTACAAACTTTATATGTACTTATTAATTTATGCTACTTGTACATATGCTAGAGTAACTATTCAAATCTTAGGGGTTATCTATATTTATGCAAAAATTTATGTATTAAAATTTATATCTGGACCTGCAACACTTTTAGTCAACATGTATTTGATTGTACATAATTGTAAGATTTTTTAAAAAATGACAAGTTGGTAGGTATATGTGTTTTTCATTTTTACATTAATAAAAATTCCAGTTACTTAAAAAAGCATGTTTTTTATTTAAAAATAAGTTGTAGCTACAATGAAGTTCAAGTAGTTCAATTTTTATTGTTCTCTCTAACATTTGGCAGTAAAATTTACTGGCATCAGAAATGGAGTACTGCAATTGCTGTCATACTTATATTAGTAAATGTAAATTAAAAAAATAAAATAAACTTTTAAAAATTATTTGTTATAATGTTCTCAAAATTTAAGGGAAAAGACTTACAAAATAAATTTATTTTGTTTTTGACCAATCTGCTTGAAAATTTAATATTTTATTAGCAATATATTTATGTGAAAATATCTATAATTTCAAGGTAAAATCTAAATTTAAATAAATATTGTTTTAAAAGTGGCATTATTTAAAATGTTTCATGTGCTTCTCTTTTCATACAATAGGGTAAATTTTATTGAATTTTCCAAAATTTTGCTTTTAGAATCGTTATTGTGGTCAGTGCTATTTTCCTTATCATATTTGTTTAGTTTTGGGTAAAACTATCTAAAATATTTAGAGAAATGGAAATTGTTCTTTCTAGCGATGAATTCATTTGTTGAATGCAGTTGTATAGGTTATCTTTATTTTGAAAGGGGGCAAAATGTTAATAATTTTATTTTGTTTATAAAATGCATAAGATTTTTGTCATTCTATGTATCTTGAACTTAAGTTATTTTTTAAATACTGTTGTGGTAAGGTTTCCTCAAAATGTGTTTTTAAGTATATATGTGTATTTAATATTCTTATTACATGTGCATTGGTATTTAATATTAAATATTTTGAGGAATAAATATCTTTTGAAAAGATTGTTTTTTACAATTTTGTTTAATTTTTAGTTGCTTATTTATCAAGTGTTTATGATATTTAGTTTATAAAATGTTCTTGCTGAAAGATTGTCATGTAGTAAATTTTCTTTTTAGGCGAAATGAAATTTATAACGGTCATCAAGGAGGTGTGTATATATTTGGAGAAGGCAGAGGATTAATTGAACATAATAATATTTATGGTATGTCTACTAAATTTGAATTGAAATCATATTAATTTAACTGTTAATATTGTGAACATTTTCTTACGCTTCTTTTTTTTCCTCCATCAGGTAATGCACTTGCAGGCATTCAGATTAGAACAAATAGTGATCCTATCGTGAGGTATAACAAAATTCATCATGGCCAGCATGGCGGCATATATGTGGTCAGTAACATTTCTCTATTTCAATTAATTACCCAATTTAGCTTGCTGTATATTATGTTACAGCCCATTATTTTTGTAGCTAATCTCAAACCTAAAGGGTGGGGGTTTATACAGATATAAAATATCTACAGAGAAACCTCTCTGAGCGACCACTTCTCCGTACCAAGAATATTTGGCCGCTTAAAGGGGTTGGCCTTTCTGAAGGGTTTTATTTACTATTCTAAGATAATTACTATAATGCGTAATATAAACAAGTCTGACATATATTGCTTATGTAAATGAAATTTAAAACTTATCTAAAGAGAAAATAGTACTTTATTTCATGCTTCTTTACATTTTTCTTAAAAAAGGCTACAATTTGTTTCTGTTTGTTCTGTAGTCATCGTACTCCTTTAAAATCCAATTCTTTTCTTTAATGAATTTGTTGATTTCCGTTCTTCTGCAGTTTAATAATTTAGCTAACTTTCTTGCTGATTTACCATTCTCATATTCATGCAGAACTTCAATGCTCTGCTTGAGATTTAGAAAAATGCATTTCGACATTGTTACAACTCAGATCACTGACCAACTAATGAAATGAAACTGGTGTGAATGGCATTTTTGCTGACAGAGGTGCAATTCTTCCTTAACTTTACCAATTGGAATTCCAAACAGAGGCCCTAGGGCATCCTCAATGCCTTGATTGTCCAGTCCCTCCCTCAGTTTCTATGGATGGTGCAATAGGGATTCCCTATCTGAAGGGTGTGAGGAGAAGACAAAAGAGATAAGAAATTTAATCATAGAAGGGGGGGGGGAGGACCGCGGAAATGGACTTCAAGTTATTCCTTTGTCTTATATACGACCATAAACCTGACCTTGAGTTTTTTTCGTTCAAAATTAAAGCATAGAGTGAGTAGAATTTCCCGAAAAATGAAAGAGGCAATCCCACTTGGTGGCCATTTAGAGGGGGTCGGGTGACTGCTGATACAGGTTATTTTACCATTAGGTCTATGAGTCGAAAAATCCATGCCATGAAAAAATTGGCCATTTAGATGGGTGACCATTATTCAGGGATTGCCGCTTGGAAAAGTTTCACTGTATTTCCAAAAGCACATGCTTATTTTTCCTCTAACCAGATGTAAGCAGTAAATTGCAAAATATTTCTTTAATTTATATTTCTTTAGCCTTTCCATGGTTGGCATTGCATATCACAGATTTAATATTTTTGTGTAATAAAATTGTATATTTGAAAGTGAATTAATGCAATTATTTTCTAAATATATAAAGGTAAGAAAAGCTACAAGTTTATTTCAACAGTCAAATTATTATTGGAGATAATGGTTCTAAGATGTTTGAACTGTTACTTTTTCAAAGAAATAATTTTTCAAGACTAATGGTAGTGGGTTAAATGTGTTATAGGCTGTTTCTAAAAAAAGTTTTTATCTTCATTTATTATTTGACCCAATTTACTAGCCTCAGCTTCTTACATATTGAATGCCTATGACACCCTTTCTGGTTCTATCTATTAAAGCAGTGTCATTGGGGAATGTCAAGACTTGCAGTATCTTTTGATAAATAATTACTCTAGTTAGACCAGAATATTTAACTTTTTCTGGGTCGCATTGCATCCACAAATTCATTTTTATGAATCATATATTTCCTCTGCAGTAATATATACCCTTTGGGGTCCATAGAAATTTCTACTTTGGGTACCACTGGTTTAGAATTTTTATAAGTATTGTGAGTACTTGTTAGCATTTGATAAAAAGAATTTAATTATTTAATGAAATTATTGACCTTAAATGTACTACTTTTATTTGAAACCATAATAAGTTCTAAAACTTTAATTTTATGTTGGCAAATTTAACCATTGTTTAATTAACGGTTGAATTACCTTCTTAGCATGAAAAAGGTCAAGGTTTAATTGAAGAAAATGAAGTCTTGATAGCATTTGATAGTAGTCAGCATTTGATAAAAAGAATTTCATTATATGAAATTACTGACGTTATAAAGTACTACTTTTTATCTGAAACCATAATATGTTCTAAAAATTTAATTTTATGTTGGCAATTTTAGCCGTTGTTTAATTAACGGTTGAATAACCTTCTTAGCATGAAAAAAGTCGAGGCTTAATTGAAGAAAATGAAGTCTTGATAGCATTTGATATAAAAGAATTTCATTATATTAAGTATGAAATTACTGACCTTAAATGTATTACTTTTATCTGAAACCATAATATGTTCTAAAACTTTAATTTTATGTTGGCAATTTTAGCCATTGTTTAATTAACTGTTGAATTATCTTTGTAGCATGAAAAAGGTCAAGGCTTAATTGAAGAAAATGAAGTCTATGCAAATACTTTAGCTGGTGTATGGATCACCACAGGTAGCATTCCAGTCTTAAGGCGGAATCGTATTCATAGTGGGAAACAGGTTTGTTAGTTTGTTCTGTAAATGTATGAAATAGATATTTAATAAATTCTATTTAAAATTTTGATTAAAATTGTCATTTTTAATTTTAAAGGTTGGTGTGTACTTCTATGATAATGGCCATGGTCGACTAGAAGACAATGATATTTTTAATCATTTGTATTCCGGTGTTCAAATTAGGTAAGGTTTTAAAACTTGTACAGTTCAAACCAGTGGAATTAAGATTTTTAAATTGTTCAATATTTATGGAATAATTTTTTTTTTTTGATAGATTCTGTTTACTTCAAAAAACGTTTTAAAATGAATTTTGGAAGATTAGTACAAAAGTTATTATAAAGTTTAATATAAGCTCTCATATATTTGAGAGAAAATAAATTTATTTCTGTTAAATTCGGTCTGTAGTTAAATATAATATTTATTATTATTAAATAAAAAAAAAATCTGTATTTTGACAAAGGCTTATATATATAAAGTATTATACTTACTTTTGATATACCTTTAAAGCAATTTTTTTTTTTAAATGTGATTTTTGTAAAAATTATTCATTGAATAGATAGGTGTTTTAAAATATTAAAATATATTGTGGCATGTTGATACTTTTGTAATCTTTTATTGTGATCTATATAAAATTTAAAGAATAAATAATAGATAGAATAAATTAGGTTAAAAATGGCTTTGGCATACCTTTTATAATATATATATATATATATATATATATATATATATTATTTATTTGTTTTTCAGAAGGAGGTATATTTGATGTAGATATGCTTAAATTTTTGGGATTGCATTTAGGTTTCATCATTTAGTATATTTTTAAATTAATATCATTAAGTTAAAAACTTTGTTGATGATTTAAATTTTTTTTATATTGCTTGTTATATAGAGCTGTATAAATCAGATAATTTGTTTTTTTACTCTGTAAATTATTTACTGAGATTCAAGCTTACAAAATAGCACTAAAGCCCATTATATAAGGGTTGTGTTTTTTATGTGTATAATATATTTTGATAATATAGCATTAAACTGTTTTTAAAGTACTAGCAAGTCTGTCACTTTGTAAAGAAATTTTATATTAGCTGTTTATATTAGTTAATTTTATATTAGCTTCTGCTCCAACATTTGTATTAAATAGAATATTTTCCAGTTTTGGATTAGTCAGAATTGCATAATTCATTACATTAATAAAAGAAACAAATACACATATTTATGTCGAAGTATTTCAATAAAAATAATAAATAAAACATGAATTTGTAATATAAATATTTGTTTATATAATACATATTTGTGTAAATATTTTAACCTTTTAACTGTTATGCCCGAGATAATCTCGGGCACAGCATTGGTGTTCGAAAATGTCACGCCCGAATATTACTGGGGGTAATTTTTTATTAAAGCATCGTATTGTTATACCCTAATATATATCGTGTACTTCAAAATATAAATTTTTAACTACTAAGTATAATTTGTTTTGTAGTAAACATTTGAGTTTTGCAATAAACAAATTTGACAAATTGTGTTCCCAAATCATCAAAATAACTTGACAGTTAAAGGGTTAACTGCATGAAGGGATGGGTTGTATAGACCAATCCCTCTTGTGCTGCTCAATACAAATTAGCACACAAGAAATAGTTGTCAGGATGAAAAGGATTAAAACTGCTAGTTTAATATGATCAATTTGTCAGGTTTTAAAATCAACAAATTATCCAAAAGAACTCAAGGGCAGCCAGATGAATCCTTGACTCCAATACAATAAAGGTGTCTTTAGAAGTATTCATATCCAGCTAAGGTTCTAAAGTTAGCTGCAAAAATTTGTCTTGGCTATTTTATTGGAATAGGAGTGTGCAGCAGGCTTTTCCATCTTTTCCTTTGGTATTTTTCTTTCGCTCCTTGCACTTTTATCCTGTACTATCCTTTTTGTAACTAAAATGAGGCTGTGGGAAGCTTCTTTTGCAAGAAGGTCAGCTCTCTCTGCCGAAGCTGTCATAATTGCTGTGGATTCATGGAAGCAGAATCCTCCTGCCATGGCAGAAAAGATCGCAGATTATTTTACCTCTGTTTATATAAGAAAATTGCTTTGACACTTGAGACTGAATGATATATTTTATGTTTTGAATAAAAACTAAATGCAAATTATTATTTTAGAAAAAATATTTGATTTGTAGTGGATAATCATCATAATTTTTTAAATAATTTTATCTAATAAAAAAAAAAAGCTTTTTAAATGATATTTTTAAATACAAATATAAAATAGAGATTTTACATTAAGTGGATTAAGTTTATATCAAGCATAGAAATATTAAGATCTTAAGCAATATTGAGTTGGCTATTGAAATATCAAAATATGATATACTGGTTATATTTTGGTATACAAATAATAGCTATAAAAAAGTAACTAATCTGAATTTTATGTTAAATGTTAATTTTCTATCCCTAGGACTGGCAGCAATCCTATTATCTGCCGAAATAAAATCTGGGGTGGTCAGAATGGAGGTGTTTTAGTTTACAATGGTGGACTAGGCATTCTTGAACAAAATGAAATTTTTGATAATGCAATGGCAGGTGTGTGGATTAAAACTGACAGCAATCCAACGCTTCGAAGAAACAAAATATATGATGGACGTGATGGTGGTGTCTGTATTTTTAATGGTGGCAAAGGTAAGTTATTTCTTATTGGTATATAAAATATCTTTTTCGAAAACAAAATTTTTTGTTAATTTTATACCTGGTTTCCGCACACCTGGAAAGTCAGGAAAAGTCATGGAAAATCATGGATTTAGACAATGAATTAATTTTGTCATGGAAAGTCATGGATCTGCTAAACTACAGATTAAAAGAAAATGCATTGAATTGTTTAATTCTATTTTTACTTGTCATTTGGCTGAAGTTACTGAGTTTGGTATTTATGTATTATCCTATTGACTATATTGCCAAGTAAAATTTGTTCACCAAGGAAACTCAAAGTAAGAAAGTTTAATGGGTGGGTAAATGTATATTATTCTGGTTTTTTCTCAAATTGTAGATTAAAATTTTATTAATATAATAATTATTTTTTAATAAAAATTAGTTAAGATTTTTGCACAAAATATAAGTTTATCTTTAGGGATATTGTATATAAATGTTATAGGGTTATATTTGTCTATTATTCATGGTCACCTGGATAATACCAAATTGGAAACATTTTGATTGAAAAATTGCTATATGATTAAACTTAGGTATGTAGATACAAAAATTTATTTTTATATATGTGAGTTTATTAACACTTATAAAGTAAGTTTATAGTTTTTTTATGATGAAATTCCTGTAATTTCTCTTAAAGCATATATTTTATTTGTATGTACATCAGAAGTTTTATTCATATATACTTTAACGAAAGCTTTTTAAAGTCATGGAAAATGATCTGCTAAATCAGGGAAAGTCATGAAAAGTCATGGATTTGAAAAATTTTATTTTGGCAGATACCCTGTTTATATCATTTTATGCCTCTTTTTTTTTTTTTTTTTTTTTTTGTTTTTTTTTTTTTTTTTTTTAACTTTATTTATATATATATATATATATATATATATATATATATAAATTCTTACACTTTTTTCTTTATTTATTTATTTTTTTTCTTTTTTACAAGAGTTTGAAAATTTTTTCTCATGAATTTAAAAAAAATCATTTAGTTGATTGTAATTTGTTCTATTCTCGAGTACATTTACATTAACTATTATATTTAATATTATTAACTCTTTTAAGTAATTTTAAAATTTAAAAACTATTTTTAAATGTTTTCTGTTCTTGACCACTGGAGTTAACTCTGCTCAGCCATTAGGCCAATTCTCAAAATGTGTTTCCTCTCATGTATGATGCAGTCGAACGATGGCCGAATGGTTTTGGGTGCTGGCCATCGGAAGCAGAATTCATGGGTTTGAATCCCACTGTGGCATGGAATTGGCTTTAAGCAGTAGGTCCCAGTCTCATTAGCCCTCGTATTGTGAGAAGTGGACTGTAGTGCTCCAAACCAAACAAACTTCATGTATGATGCATAATCTTTTTATGTTGACTCCCGAGAAATTTTTAAAGTTCTTCTTTGTCCTGTTTAATTTTAACGACACTAGACTGGTCACATTAACAGATTTCAAATTTCATGAGCAAAAATTACAAAAACTATTATTTTTATAGTTTTATAATTTATGTTGACAATTATCGATACAATGAGATGAATATGTACCAGATTTATTTTACCTGCAGTCCTTTAATTTCTGAGTTCTTTATGATGCATATCTCATTGGGTTTCTGCAGATACCCATCAAAATGATAGTTAAGCTAGATTTGTTATTAATGGTGATAAACAATTTTTTTTATTAAATTTTGGATTTGGCATTCATCCCTGAATTGGGAAATTCTACAGGTGGTAGAATATATAAGTTACATGTTTCAGTTGTCTGAAGAGTTTGTTGGGGGGGGGGGATATAAGAGAATAGAATTTTAGATTCTTCTTGTATCTATTAGTCCTTCACAACTAAGCAAATCTTGTTAAAACTTGGCATGCGGGTATACTTCACTGCCAACTTATGTGTGCAGCAGGTTTTTTTTCATCAATTGCACGAAAGTTTAGTTATTCAGAAAAGTTGCAGTAAATCGAAAACTACTTTGTTTTTATGAGTGAAACTTTTTTTATTATACATAATAAATATACTGTATGATTATAAATTTAAAAAAAATATTTTTACAAATTCACAAAAATAAACAATTTTTAAAATTAAAGTCCGATAATCTGTCAGTATGTATTTCTTCATCACTATCTTTGGCCTAACAGCTCATTTTATCCATTTTGTATTCAACAATTAAAAAAACCAAGCTTCAAATTGACAAAACACGACTTGTATGTTCTAGAGCTAGAAATTCGATTGAAGATGAAATAACGCAACAAAAGACCAAGTAACTCAACAATCATAACTTGTGGAAAGAACAAATGCAAAGCTTTGCATAGGAATGCAAACAACATGCATATAATTTCACACATACATATAATTATACTTATTTAGTATATTTGTGGTGGATAGCGGGTATCCACCACAAATCTACTAAATACATTTTTTTTTTATGTGACCCACGCTCCAGTGACAGACTGCAAAAAACATAAAATTATGTTGCCCGCACATGAAGTGTTTAATCAGTCACTATAACAAAATAGAAGTATGAGTATTTGTATTAAATGAAAAAAGCAAAAGTTTGTGGAAAATGCATACAGATAACAGAATAGGACTGCAAAAAATACACAGAATAAATGTATGAGTAGTAAAAGTTTATTTAAGTTTATGGTTTATTTATGCAATTCTAACAGATTTAATTAACTTATATTAAGTCCGTTAATACTAAACTGCCATAACTTTTTTACACTAATAAAATTTGCAAATCCACCAAATTGATCATTATCGGTAATTCTTGTTAAAGATAAATTGTTTTAAATTTATGATTTTAAAGAAAATATGTGGTTTTCATTACTTATTAATTTGATAAGTGTCTGTAAATCAAGTGTACAAAAATCTC
>CM063509.1:14910605-15004354 GCA_032207245.1 Pardosa pseudoannulata | reverse complement strand
CAGTGCTAGAAGAATGGACTGGACATTGGGTCGAATTCTCGAAATATTTCCTAGTAAAGATAATGTTGCGCGAGTTTCCAAAGTAAAAACGACATCTGGCATTTTGATTCGCCCTATCAAGAAACTTTGCCCATTGGAACTTAGTGATGACAAGAAAGTAGCTGACGGTGTAATAATGCATAGCGGTCGAGTTGTGCATCGGCCTGTAAGACTCGGCGTAGGTTGAAGTACCAAGTTGAGTTCTTTTCGCTTGAACTCAAACAGGGAAGTGTAAAAAATGGATAACGAAATCACGTGATAACTTTGCCTTTTTGTATTTTTGTAAAGTTTTTCCCTTTCAAATGGCAACAGAAAAAAAGAACGATTTTGTTTTGTTTTTTGTTTCTGGTTTTTAGTTGTTCTTTGGAATCTATGTATGATGTTCGTGTTTCTTTATGTCTTTAGTTAGTGTTTCGTCAGAACGTGTAAAATAAATGTTTTGTTCATACCGGAAGGCTTCTTTAAATTGTGTCTGAAGAATATTTTTCCAGTGCGTCCCATAGAATCCGAAATAGAAAAGGTAAGAGTTTTTGGATATTATTGTTCGATGATGCTCTTTCCTTAAGTTCGAAATTTAATAATATGTGTATGTATATGTGTATGTATATGTATATATATATATATATATATATATATATGAGTAAAAAAGTATCTGAAATAATAACTGTTTATAAAGTTAACAGTTTTATGCACAAAACCTTACATAAAAAAATGGATTGTATAGTATGAAAGGTATTTTCAATAGATAGCTGAGCATTGATACAAAACAAAATAAATGCTTTTTTTAATACTTAACTTTTGAAAAAGTAAAATTTCATTTTTAAAATTTTAGGATAAATAAATTCATAATATAAGTTTATTTTACCATATTTGACATCTGGCACAGTTATAGAGCTTTCTGCAATGTTAGTAGCAATAATAACCTAATAGAAAATAAAAATAAAAGTTATAAATACAAATTTCTGAAAAAAATTAAAACTTTTATTTAAAAAAAAAACTTTACAATACCTTTCTGTGGTCAGGAGGAGGATTTATGAACGCTTTGCTTTGCTCAGTAAGAGTAATCATGGAATGAAGAGGTATAATCCAGTATCTGAAAGATTTAAGTTTCTTGGCTGAGACTAATTTATATATTTATGTGTATATGCGTATAAATATCACGTAAAGACAGTTAAAAAATTCTTATTACCTTTTAAACTTATAACAATCAATTCAAATATTTATATATGTACTTACAACATAGGTTCCCAAACTGCTTTGGACCCCCATTCAATTAGCATGACAAACTTGTTTTATTGCCCCCAATGACAGCAGTTTTTAACAATTCAACCATTTGATAATTTTGACACAGCTAGTGATACATAAGGGCTAATGCAATTTATTTCAAAGGTATTTAAAGTATCTCCATGTATGTTGAGAATTTTTGGAACTATAATTAAAGTTAAAGTAGAGGGAGAAGTCAGCTTACATGCACATCTGCTAAACAAATAGGGTTCATACAACTTTTCCAAAGGAATTTTTTAGGACTATTCAAGGAATCTTTCAATTTTGCTTAAGGAAAGAAAATCATGATTGACAGACTTAATTCTGATCAGACACATAAGTCAAAAGTTTGTAAAAAAAGAGGAGAAAAATGAAGAATGACTCAGAGGAGTATAAAACTATTAAAAACACTTTTTTTGTGTGTGCTTTATATTTTAAATTTGATTGCTGAAAAAATAACATTACTAATTTGCTCAAAATTAATGATCTAACATGACAAATTAAGGGACGCAAGAGCCCTTTTTTGTGGTAAACCTAAAATTAAGGTGCTTTAGAAAGTTTCTAAAAAGCATGTTAACTCTAAGAAATGTAGTATAAGTCTTTCTTGGCAATGTTTTTCACAATAGGCAAACAAAAAGTTACCAAACTGGCAAAAACATAAAACAACATATATATATATATATATGTATGTGTGTGTGTGTGTGTGTGTGTGTAAAATCAGCAAAACAACAAAAGAAAATATATAACTGCAAAATATAAATAAAATTTGAACTGAGAAAAAAAATTAAAATAAATAAATTTATAATAAGATTTACCAGTGAAATAATCTTACCTAAATAGCAAAAATACACAATTTTGGAAGCACCCAAAGACCTATACTACAACTGTTCCAAATTGTTTAGTTTGGTTTGGAGCCCTACAGTCTACTTTTTGCAACACAAAGACTAATGAGACCAGGATCTACTACTGCTTAAAGCCGATTTCGAACAGCTATGAACATCCATGCCACAGTGGGATTTAGGTTTGGTTTGGTTTGGTTTGGAGCACTACGGTTTACTGTTTTGCACACAAGGGCTAATGAGACCAGGACCTACAGCTTAAAGTTGATTCTGAACGGCTACAAACATCCATGCCATAGTGGGATTCGAACCCACGAACTCTGGTACCAAAGGCCAGCACCCTAACCAATCGGCCAGTGTTCGGCACACAGTAGGATATAAACCCATGAACTTCAGCACCACAGATCAGTGCCAAATTGGTCAATCTTGCAAAAATATACTTATATGAAAGCAGGATATGAGCATAAATTGCCCAAAATAGGACTTTTTTAATTTATAAAAAAATGATATCTTTGAATAGGGTTACCAGAGTTAAAATTATTGCTATTGACATCTAAGTAAAAATATTATTAGTCATACGATCAAACACTTTACATTGAATTGATTGGAAAGTATTTCACCCATTTTACTTGCTTAGTAACATCTTTAATATCCTGGCAGTATATTTAAATGTTATGGAATTTTTTTTATTTTTATCATTTCAGCTTAATATATAAATTTTGAAGTTTCAGTAAATTATTATAGAAAAAAACGGCACTCGACTTATACACAGTTGGTTTTGTATTTGAAAATAAACAGTAAACTCAAAATTAATATCATTTTCTACAAAAAGAATAAAATAAAAGATCTATTTTACAAAAATTCACTTAGTAGAACTTTCAAGGTGGACAAAAAATCGAGGGAAAAAAAAGAGTTATTTCATATTTCTCCAATTTTTACTGATTATTTCCCAAAATATCCTTAACATATAAGAAAAGTCACACACCATTTCTCGAAAATATATTAAATTTTTAACAGCAGAGGCTGCATCTCTATAGGGATATGGTTCATCATTTTTGGCATTTACATATGTAAAATGTATAAAAGCATAATTTTATGAAAATGCTGGCACAATTTCTCTTACTGATTATATCCTTAACATATAAGAAAAGTCACACACCATTTCTCGAAAATATACTGAATTTTTAACAGCAGAGGCTGCATCTCTATAGGGATAGAGTTCATTATTTTTGGCATTTACATATGTAAAAGGTATAAAAGTAAAATTTTATGAAAATGCTGGAACAATTTCTCTAACTGGAGCACTTAATGATTTACCATTCTTTCAATGTCACAGTCATTTCTCTTTTTTCTGAACAGTGAGTTTATTACAGTTGCAATTTTTCACCCAATTAATCTAGATTGGCATACATATAAATGGTGAAATTGATGAAATGATTTTCTTAAACTTGAATTGAGGTTTAAAAAAAACTATTTAAATCATACAAGTAACAAAATGAATATTAAAAATAAATTTACTCTACCTTAAAACTGAATGCAGAAAAAGATTTTACCTTCTAAGAAAATTGTGATATTCTTTAAAGTTGTTTAATGAAATGTAAAACTACATCTTTATTTGAAGTATTTTATATTTTAATCTAAGCTTATAATCACTCTTTTGGTGACCGAAAAATTTTTTTGCCCACAATTAGTGAAATTTTTTAAAATTTCCAAATTTTTGCAGAATTTTGAAAGTACCAAGTATTTTTTTGATATTTTCTAGAAACATAACACAATTTCCTAAAAATTCTGATTTTCCAGGAGGTCACTCTGACTTCTATCCTGTATCTTTTATAATTTCAATTATTAAATACTAGCAAGGTATGTAAAAAATTATAAAACTTATGCTCATTGCTACTTATAAATTTGAAATTCCACATGTATCCATTGGCTTGTTTGCAATAGCATTTTTTTTTTTTTTTTTACTACAGTATCAATTTTACAAGTATCAGCTTTAAAAAGAATGAACATTAAATTATGGATAAAAATATTAAGCTATTTTACACAATAAAAAGATAACCTACAAAATTTATAATATTTTGAATTAAAGATAGTTGAATGAATGTACTTACTTTTTGTTGAATCGTGCAACATTTAACTTATCACTTAGTAAAGATATTTCATCATAACCTGAAAAAGAAAAAAAATAATAATAAATGTGTCACTGTGTATGAAAGTATATATACCTTTCATATTGATTTTTAGGAACATTTGAAATTTAGCCAATTTAAAAATAAACTATTAACAATATCCTAAATGCAAAAACCTTTTAGGAATAAATGTATGACTATGAGTAGAATTTTATGATTATTATTTCATATTCTCTCAAAAGAATATTCAAATATACAATAGGAAAACAATTTAACAGCAACATCCTATATAAAAAAAACTTTATAGAGTAAATGTGTTGCTAAGATGGGAAATATACAAACACTTCACATACACTCTGAGGTATATTTGAAATATTATAGCCAATTTGAATAAAGCTTTTCAGAATAATCATGTCTCTTTGTAAAGAAATATATATACATTTTAATTTTATATTCTCCTTGAAACGTATTTGAAACTAGCATATAGCCCGTCATATGATGGGATATGTAAAATTTTTAATTTTCCAGAATTGTAAAGTACATTATCTCTAAAGTTTATACTGTGAATGCAGTTTATAATCAAGTTCAATTCATTTAGAAAGATAATTGAAAGTTTTCTTAAATACGTCGAAATTATAGTTAAGTTCTTCCCAATTTTTTTGCCACAGTAATTACCAGAAGTAAAGAAATGAAACTATCATTTCCACTACACAATGGAGGGAGACAGATTTTTTGTTAATACCGGTGATAAAATTTTCATTGCAACAAAAAATAATCGATAATTAAATTTAAAATTATCACATATGTACCTAATCTATTATTTAAGCCAAATATTATTTACGTAATATCTAAGTTCAGTGATAAAATGTATGAAAATAATGCAGACGCTATTTAAATAATTTAAAATAAGAAATGATTAAATGAGATGGTTAAAGGAATGACGTCATAATGCTAGAAAAAATGTTATTTTTACCTATTTATTGTGTGATAAATTGATAAATTTAATCACCTGCTCTTAACCGGGAAAAATAGGGCTTGAAATAATGGCATTAAATGCTAGAAAAGGGGGGAAGGGGGGATTTAGAACTGTGCTAATCCTAAATCCTCAAAAATCCAATATGGATGCCTCTATCCATTCCAGGGACAACCGCTTCATAAATTTGAGAACAGCCAGACAGATAACTTAGGCTATTATTATAAAGAGGATAGTAGGGTAAATTTGAAAATAATTTATTAGTAATATTCTATATAAGAAAAGTTTTTAAAATTAATTGCTATATTCTTTATAAAATGCATCGCAACATTTTTTATGAAAATGCATATATTTACTGCATTTATATACATTTTAATTTTATATTTCTTCTTTAAAATATTTGAAATATTACATTCAATTTGAAAATTTATTAGCAATAGTGTTACTAAGAAAAGCTTCTCAGTCCATATGAATGAAAATGTCCATATACTTTAAATTCACTGAGAGAAATATTTGAAATGTTATAACATCCTAAATAATAATCTTATAACAACATTATTAATAATCTTATGCCAATAATACATAAAAAAAAATACTGTTGAAATTCATGGCAGTAAATTAGTAGCCATAATGTATACAACCAATAATTTATAGACAACAAAGCATTACATTAATTTTAAGTAGATTAACTTTAAATATAAAGCTATTTATATCCTTCAAAACAAAACGTTGTTCAAATTTAATGAATTGACAAATATTTTTAATGTACCTCATTGACAAAATCATTCTTTTATATTAAACAACTTATTTTTTAAAAAGTATATGCATCTCTAAATTTATTAAACAAATTTTTTCAAAAGTATAAAACTGTGTTACACCTTTTCTGTTTTACATTAAATAAATAAGACAATAAACATATAACAACTAGATTTAGATGATAATGTTTTTAAAAAAATCCATACCTGGAAGAAATATTAAAACTGCCCCTCTTGATGGTGCAAAATCTTGTTCAATAGGTACACTACGTATAAAAAACACATGTTACGAATGAAAATAAGTTTTACTATAGTCAATAAGCACATACATATATGAGTTTATTTTCATTATAAACTAAAGTCAAAAATCCCTAGTGCAAAAGCCCAATTTAGGGGCCAAGACCTATGGTACCAATCTGTCTTCAAGGCCAATGTCCCTGTGGTGTGAAGCATATGTCCAATTAGTACGGTCAACCTTACATAGTAACCCTATGTTTAGTTCCCAATCATGCTTGGCCCTCAGTTTAGATACAAACTGAAGCAATAAAAGACTAAGTTAACGTTGCCTAGCCTGAGGATCGAACCTACGTCTTAACAGCATGAATTGCTATCCCACTGCCACCCGACATCAGGAGGGTAGGAGACTTTTTTTTTTCATCTCAGAGCTATTTTTATTTGTAGATTAACAAACAATTTTCAAACATAAAAAGCAATCATTTATGTTCTTTTATTTCAATCATTACTTATTTTCACAATCAATCAGAGATGGTAAATTTGTAAATGAGAATCTATATCAAAACTTAGATGAAATTAAAATGAGTTTATTACTTATTCTCCATTAAATATTATCTAAAATCCTTTTGAATTTTCTTTTCCCCAAAAATAAGGCCTTCACATTGGAAATAATAATAAACATTCCTTCATGTAAGTGAGTGCTTTACACCACTAAATATTTGCATAAATGAATAATTTATTACATAAGCATTAGTTTCTCTGGGGAACAAGAAGTGCTTTGTATAACTAAATATTTTGTATAACTTTTATACAAACAAGTTTCTACTGTAAAGATGTATATATAAATATCTATAAATTGATTTATTTATCTAAAAGTTTGTATATATATACTCAGCACAGACTTATAACATTACATACATGAAATCGGTAAAATAAGTTTTGAAATGTGATAAAAAGATACAGTAATATATACTTCTGAGAGTCGTGTATTATAAACATATATGTATCCCATTATTTTTTAAGTACAACAAAAAATTTTCAAGTTTTTCCATATTTTTTATTTTATTTATTACAGCATTTAATGAATATTATCATTAGCTATCACTAGAATTAAAAAACCTGCAAATGCTAGTGACAGCTAATGATATATACAGGCTCACATATTTTATAGTTTTAAGGTATAGTTTTTTATATTTTATCAAAGCAAACTTCTGAATCCAGGAATGAGAAATTTAGCTTTTGATACCATTATGGAGTATCGAAATCTAAATTTGCCATCAAACAATGGTTTCAGGCAAAAATAAAATATATATACATATATATAAAATCTTTTTGAGAAAAATGTTGATTTTACATTTTAACCCTTTCATGGGCCGTTGGAAGATTACTTCCTACATGATCTTCCAAAATACACCTGTCGGAAAACCCATTATAATATATTGGTCTTGTTATTGAAACAACAGGAAGACTGATTCCTGCTTCAGTTTTGCACTGTCATCAATTGTTCAATCGATTGAATAAAATTAGCAGCTCAGTCTTGAAAGTTTGGAAACATGGAGTGAGAAATAAATGGCCCACGAAAGGGTTAAACAGATCAATATCTCTCTAAGCCCTGTTGTCATAAAAAATGGCAAATACTCAAAGATAACAGATTATAGTGGTAAATGTAAACCCTTTGTTATTATATAAGAATATAGTAACATATTATTAAGTCAATGTGAAAATACATATTTTTGCATTTAAACTACATTAAGTACAGTATTGAAAAGGAAAAAAAGGGGACTTACTTTTGTTCTTTTTTCTCTATACTATCAAAAATTGCAATAAGGTTGATTACTGTATCATATAAACAGGTATGTATTTTTGGATCATCCATATCAAATTCTGGTATCTGTAATTTTAAAAAGTAAAAAAAATATATTTACAGGAAAAAAAAATATATAATTCACTAAAAAGCAAAGCAATTGCATATTTTAATTTTAAACCAAGACAGTCAACCTATACTCGCACACACAAGCCATTTTCAATGCCAAGCTCAAAAATTTTCTCAATTTTGATCATTCTCAGGATCGGATATTTCTGTTCTTTATCTCCAGGGTTCACAAATAAAGCAAAAAAAAAGGGGGCGATAATTTCCTACCCTTTCTCAAAAACAGAGCATGATTTCTAAAAATTAAGAGGAATCACAAATAAGCATTGGAAAAAAATGTATTCTAAATAATTTACCATGACTCCTTTGCCATATAAAATAATGAATTTGTCGCAAAATTGCATTCTGGCTAAGGTGGTTGCTATTCTGTAGTAAAATGTGTAACACTTGTATATTTTGAGAAAGAATTTTGTGCTAATATAGAGTGCATGTTATTATTTACTGAAGGTTCCATGGAAAGGAGAAAGGACAACATTTTAAACAAGCTTTAGAAATGGTAATTTCTAACACCTGTGTAAAAGCTGCCAAGGCTGTTTTTGAACAGCTTTCAAATAACAGACTTTCATATGTATTTAAGAAGTAGTTAGTGTGTTTGTACACAAACATTCCATCTCACAGTAGTCCTTCTAAAAATATATATATAATATATATAAATAACTAGCAAATGTGCCCGTGCTTCACTACGGGAAATTTTGTATATTACTTTTAATGAATGATTTTCTTTTTCATATATTAATCTGTAAATTCTCCAAAGATCAGTATAAGTCATTGGAGAATAAACATCGTTGTTTTTGTTATATGTATAATATAGCCATATCAATTCTTACAATACATCAAATTGCATTTACTGATATGCCATCCAGGCTACAAAGATATAGAAATAGCTACATAATCTTTGGGTGGTTTCATTTTTCACCCCATTCCTGCGCACCACTCTCTCGAACACCAGAGTTATATACCATAGAACTTTCCAGTATATCCCAAAATTTGTTGATGTCCTTGTCTTTCTACTAATTTTGTTTAAAACAATAATGTTAGAAAAATTTAAATTCTTACTTCTAAACACGCTGTTTGTCATGTGATAAATATGCACTATTATAACTGTCAGTCCTAACACTGGGAAAAGTATGAATGTTACCTAAAATGTATAAGAATCTTTCAAAGAAATTCAGTCATCCGTATTTTTTGTTAGTGGAATCAGTTTCCCTCCAAATAATTCTGGATAATCAGCGCTCAGTGGCAAGAACAATCCTTTCTTTTCACACCAATCAGAAATTCTGAGGTTGGCCAAATTTTTAATATCACTTTATATGCACTAATTTTTTAGTCTTATATTTTCATATCACGCATGGGCGAAAAGGTATAGAGATAACACTTATTTCTCAGGTCAAAACACTCCAAAATGTATTCCCTCTGTGACTGACTGGATGTATCAAAATAAAATAAAATGATTTTTTTCCTTGATATACATAAATAAGCAATAAGATACTTATTTTCCCGTGACTTTATCTCTATTGATTTCGTCTTAAAAGTTTCGAATTAGCACGTAAATTTTGGTGAACACAGTAAAATATGAAATTAACACTAAATATAACTTAACTGATTGCTGCTGTATGTTAATTACCAACTTTAAAATTTCTTGTCATATCACGATATCCGGATGGAGAGCAAAGGATTTCATATTGACAGTGTTTACTTGGCAGTAAGAATGAATGCTGTCAAAAATTTGATCAATTGGCTGCAAACGTGTGGTTTTTTATCATAAAAACACATACAAACGAACAAACTTCTTAATTTACAAAGATCTATAAATTAAACACTAGATATTTATTTTTCCGTAATTTAGACTCCCTGTAAATTAGACTTTAAAAGTAAAAAATATAACCGATGATTAGATTTAAAATTACAACAGATGTACAAAATCTATTATGCAAGTTAAATATAAAAGAAAATTAATCACGTATCTCAATTCAAAGATAAAATGGATGAAAATTGTGCAGACGATATTTAAAATAATTGGAAGTAAGAATTAATTAAATGAGATGGTTAATGAATGACATCATAATGATAGAAAAATATTATTTCAACCTATTTATTATGTGATAAACTGATACTTTTAATCGCCTGCTCTTAACCAGGGAAAATAATGCTTGAAATTATGACATAAAATGCTCGAAAAGGGGGGAACTCTGATTTTAAAAAAAATTTCAAAAACCTTCCTAGGGATATATCTAATAATTTCCCAAATTTTCACAGCGATTGGATGTATGGTTTTTGAGTCTATTGAGTACAGACAGACAGACACAAATTCCTTTTTACATATATAGATGAGGATTAAAAGTAACCTGATTTCTATATAAACTTATTGCTTATTGAACAGACCTTGTAAACATATTTACTTAATATATTTATTTACATAAATTTAAACATCATTAACATTTAATACTACAGAAATAATATAAGAATATTTGTAAATTTACCATTGGCACTAGAGTTTTAAGCTCATGCAAATAATGTTCTGTAACTTCATTTCTCTTGCCAGATATTTCGATAATAGGAGCTAAATCTCCACTCATTGAAATAGAGAAATACTGGGCAAACATGGATGTATCAAATGTAGCTGACATCAAGATGACCTAAAAAACATAAATAAGATCATTTCAACAACTTAATTTCAGAATTTCTACTAACACATAAAAGAATCTCAATCTTCTTGTTGTTAAATATGGCCAATGGAAACTTATATAAGTCCACAATCTTATATAATCCATATAAGTCAGACTGCTCACTGAACAAACAGGTACTAAAAAATTCAGACCATTTAAACTATACAAGATAGTATTAAAAAATGACTAAGCAACCCTTAAAACCATTTTAACTATTTACTTCTTTTAATGCTATTTGCTTTTCTTTTTCTCCCTATTTTAATAATAGTGAGATTTAAAAGGACGAAAAAATATTTTTAGAAAAAATGTCTCAACTCCTTTATGAGAAATTTGAATCAAACAAAAAGAGATGTGTAGATAAATGAGTATTTTTTTATTTTTTTGCTACATTTAAATTTTTATTATATAATTTAATGACTTCTGTATGGTGAAGAAAGTCTGAATAAAATAAATATTAAAACTGCCAGTGGCTGGCAGATGGCTCTACCCAAACAATGCCATTACTTTAAGAAATGAAATTGAACCTTTAAAGAATTGATTACAAAATGTTTAATCTTTACGTCTCTAGCTTTTTAAATTTATATTCTTGTACTTTAATGCTGTTTTAACTTGTTAACCATTAGATTTTAATATAAAAAAACAATTACCACATAAACAAAACCTTTGTTATTCCTGATAACTGGAATAAAAATTTCTTAAAAGTTTCAAATAAGCTAAAGAATAAATTTATCTTATAAATTACCTTGACTCTTGGTGAGTTTGACATTAGGAACTTTTTTACTAACAGAAGTGCAAAATCAATATCTTGATCTCTTTCATGTACCTAAACACAAGAAGTATAGATAAATTATAAATTTACAAAACTAAATACTTAAATACATTATTTACAATCAATTTAACTATAAAAACAAATACACAGAAAACCAAACAGTATTTAACCTTGGTATACTTAGTAACCTTTGGTATAATTACTCACTGATAAAAAAAATCTGATATGTACAGTACACCATATGACTTTCTTGAACAATTATTAAATATACATTTTTTGCAGCACTTCATTAAAACTTATTTTATTTGAAAGTGAAATACAATCCTTCAATCCTTTAAAAATGTTGAGAGTTACATAATTACTAAAATATCACATCAAAAATTTATACAACATTAATTCAACAATCAGTAAAGCTGAAGTACAGCCATTTGGCAAAAACCAGTAGTATTTAAGACCTGTTCTATTGAGATTTATCATCATATAGTGTGCAGAGAAAGTATAAAAATTCTATAAACCCTAAGTTGTTAGAGCTTATAACTGAATGATCACTAGAAGATCCAAAAAATGAAGCATGAATCTTCTGATTCAACTGCACAGTTTTGGATGCTTCCATGTGCTTTGCTGTTTTGGAATGCAGCAAAAATATCTCGCTTGTAACTGTGCAAAATACTTATGTCAGTATAACACACATGCCAAAAGCTTAACTGGGGCTTTAAAACCATTTCAACAAACCCTAAGACCTTAGTTGTCCCTAAAAATTACTGCTAGAAATTAATGGGTTAAAGGGGAGGGTAATAGAGGAAATGTAGTATTAATTTTATCCAAAATGTTTCATTTATATAAACTTACACAAATGAATAAAATATATATTCAAAAATGCTTTAAAATGTATTTTTTAAAGGAGATAATGAAACAAGGATAAGTAATGGATGATAGTACTGAAATATCAATTTCAGAATAACATGCAACTTTTCACACAGACCTACTTTAGATAGAAACAATTATTACAGGGAAAATATCTTTTGTCCTCACAATCAAAAAAACCTAAGTACAATTTCCCTAATTTTACCATATATACCTTACATTGTTATAAAAAATGTTATTTCAATAAACTACAGATTTTTTTACTTTTAAAGCATTTGTAAATGCTAAAGATACTAATATGTTATATAGATTAAATTATAATTGCCATTTTCCCCTATTTTCCTCTTTTTAAAATTATATTTTTATCTATATACTAAAAAAATGTTTTTATTGCAATAAACTAAAGTTTTTCTTTTGTAAGTTGGCATTTATGAAATGCTAATGAAGATATTTTCATTGCAAACAAAATTTCACTTAATATTTTGCTTAAAATAAGTGATTTTTCACAATGAACAGAGAGAAACAAAAATGAGATACTGGGAAAATGGTGAAAATCCTGAGCCATTTGTTTCTAAGAGTAAAACACCATAAATATTAAAAAATAATGAGTTATTTAAAAAAATAAAAATAAAAAGAATTGGTGGATATCTTCTGAAGCAATGCAAGCTTATAGACTGAAATTAAGAACTCTAATGGATAATGCATAAAAGACTTATATAAAATTAACTCAAAACACTATATAAAGGAAAATAAAGTGTGCAATATTTCATAGCTTAGAAATATTACAAATGCAGTAAAAATATAGCTCAACATAATTTAGAATATTCAATTAAATTGATACAAAAAAAGAATATTACCTCATCAATTATAACATGAGTATATTTATTCATGTTTTTGTCAGCAACAAGTTTTTCTAAAAGAACACCAGTTGTGACATAACGTAAACGAGTATCCTCAGATACTTTTGCATCCATTGCCACCTAGAAAAAGAGAAAAAGTAAAATTAAAATTATAAAGAAGTAAAAAAAATACAACTGAAAATGTACTGAAATAATTGAAGTTTCACTGAAAAATTTTTCCTTGGATTTCTTTGGGTTTGCAATATCTAAAATGAATCATATGCCTCATTTACATGTGCCATTAAAGTTACCTTTACTTTACTGGGTAAAAGAGATATTTTATTTAGATATTTTTAATGAATCACATAAAAAATTCATTAAATTATGATTACAATTTTAGAGGGAGAAGAGTTAGGAGGATAATGAAATAAATTATTCAATCCATCATCAGTTACTATTACATTTGTGAAAATTTTTCAATTGTATTTTTTATTGTAAAGTACTGGAGATATGGTAGGTGAAGCCGTCAATGAAACAGGCTAGAAAACTGTTTAATCTAGACTAAATATTTTATTCAGGTGAATAAATTATGTACAGCTATGCACAGGTTCAGTAGATTTCTAAATATTCTGGGATCTCATGCTGAGATAACATTCACACAATTAGGATGCGTGGGTACTGGGTACAGTGTGGCTAGGGCTTCTAAATCACTGGAACAGTTTGCCGGTATTAGTGACGGTACTGAACACTGACACTATCACCTCCGGGCTGACAATTGGTACAGTCGGCTTTCACACCACGGTTCAAATGCTCAGAGTGCATATCATGCTGGAGTTCGTGAAGGAAAGTCGAAATGCAAGACGATCCAAAATGAGAGCAAGGGTCACGCTCAGCGACCTACTTCTATGCACAAAGTTAAAAAAAATAGTAAGATAACGGGAATGGGATCCCAAAGTCGAAAGTCGCCTTCTTAGCAAACAGAGATCTAAAACAAGCAAACTCCAGAAATCGGAGAGACGAGTGGACTCCTCTCGAGCTCCACACAACAGCTCCAAAAGCAATGCAATTCTCAAGAAGAAGTCTCAAGTAGAAAAAGCCTCATCTTGACTCCGCCACTCTTCTTTTATAGCGGTCCCGGTTCCCTTCACGCGATTCTTCTGGAACCTTCCAGAACCAGGATGATGCAATCTTGCAGTTACTTCCCGCCTGAATCACCTGTTTCATTTCCAGATGTGACCGAAAAGCCGTCTTTAAATCAGCCGACCCAAACAACTTAATTTCCTTTTTCGCTACAGCTAATTGGGGCACATGTGGTCAATTTATAATCATTTCACCAAGCCTTTTCACTCAATAGTCTCACAAAGTCTCAGACGTGCACACGGACAGTTTTCAATTAAGTCCGGGACACCTAGTACACAACGTGTATTGTTAGACCACCCGTTTCTACCTGCCACTAACCGTAATTGTCCACGGCGAAAAGTCCCCTTCTGCTCCTCTTTCATTAGGGTCATGTAACGGATTGTTACATTATTACTGTACTTTTTGCAGCAGAAGATGAATCAGTCATTTTAAAACCTAGCACTAAATGCAAAGGAGGTTAAACTCTGCTATTACCGTTGTAGTAAGGTGAAATTTTTTTATACCTCAATGTTTTCCTTAGCTAAGAATAAATTGAAAGGGAATTACTATTCACTGATTTACCCTGCTTTTTGGAACATGTAAGTGAGGCAATAATTGTGCTTCTCTGAAATTGCGAAATTTCCCCTCTTTTTGCCTTAAAATTACCAAATTTAATATAATTATCACAAATTTTTCAGGTCTACGGGACCTGAAATCTTGCCAAAGTTGCATCCTGTTATTACAAATTTATGTAAAAAACTTGCTATAGCATGTAAACATAAATATGTATATATACTTACTTGATATCCTACAAGGGTCCCTAAACTCCATCCTCTTTCGTGACATACTCTTTTTGCTATACTTATAGCAGCTATTTTTCTTGGCTGAGTCACTATTATATTACAATATTTTCCTTTCATAGCATGATAATCTAAAATATATTGAGGAACTTGAGTTGTTTTACCACATCCAGTTGGACCTTGTATTATTAAAACAGGATTTATATTCAATTGCTGGATAATCTGAAAGTGAAATCAAAATTATTTGTAAACTACTTTTAATAGCATAGCTATCAGAATTTTAGTATTACAGCAGTATGTTAAAAATAAAATTAAGAAGAATGTGTAATATTCAGCCAATCAGGAAATCATTGCTATCTGGTTCGTGATCTTAGCTACACCCTCCTACATGTCCAGGAGTTCCTAGACAAATACATTGATCAGACCCTCTACAATTCCTGACCAGTCTCTGAGCAGATTTTTTTTTAGTCTTTACAGATCAAGATTGATCTTAGAATCAATTTTAAGCTATTAGAGATATCCAAACTGCAGTGGAAAAGACTCTGAATAAGGTCTTTCTCTAAGAATTTCAGGATAGTTTTTTGTTCTGTGCTATGATGCAGGAAGGTGCCTGCACACACCTTGTACAAGATTTCTCTTTTATGGATTGGTTATTGAATAGGCTTACAAAATAAACCAAGTGAATAATACATTACCTCATTTCTGTAATTAGAGATATTGAGGTCAACATTATATCGCCTTTGTCCATCAGGGTAATAAGTAGCATATATCTGTGTAAGAGTTTCTTCATCTTCTAACTCATTAATATCCGGAACATTTCCGATTGCTGTAGACAGATCATCAACATCTTCCATACCATTAAGGCTGTATGTTGATCCTGTGACAAGATTCACACTTTTCTTCGATTCCTACGGAGAGAAAATTGTTTAAAACCTCTGCATTTAAATAACATCAGACTTAAAAAATCTTAAAATCCTGCAATAATTTATCATGTTTATCAATTAATATTGCAACGTTATACCATGCTAATAAAAAAAATTGTATAAAAGATGCCAAATCATATAGCATTCTATGTATGGTTAATTTTGCAATTATGGTTAATTCTAAGAAATCAGAACACCAAAATAATGAGAAAAAAATCAATGAAAAGTTATTAAACATTAAAAATGACATTACAAATGAATTTAAACAAAAAAATTTTTAATGACAATATTACCTACTTAAAATATTTAAATTCTGTCTTTTGTACTACATTTTCTGTTGCAGATTTTGCTTCCTTTAAAAATTAGAATTAAATATTTGTTTAAAACAGAGTCCCTAGTGCCCTGATTTGCAAATCAGCAAGTTTTTTTTAATTTCATTTATTTGCTATTGAAAACTGGAAATGTATGGCTATTTTTGTGACATTGGTAAAAATCCATTCACACTCCACATTATTAAGTGAAATCATTAAAATTAATAGCATGAAATCCAAGAGTTTCTTATATTTAAAATATCCATAGCTATTCTTTATTTGGGCAATCAAATGCTAATGGGTATTGATAAGTCCTTCCCAAATTATGCTAAGGACTTCTTGTTGCAAACTCCAAAATTCTAATTGCATTGGCACTATTAGCCCCAATTTGGCAGAGGCAAACAAAAATTTCATTTAGTTGTAGGGAAAACAAGCCAAACAAAGACTTTGTTTTTCTTTTTCAAAAATCCAACAATTTGTACATTTGACCCCCAATAACCTGGAAAATGGTCAAAAATAAAGCATTGTCAGGTTAAATGAAGAAAGTTGCTGGTCAGTAATCTATAGTAATTTGGCAGTATGAGCCATTATTGAAGTAGATAATAGTATTTATAAAACTAATTTTCAGTGTATTAATGGCCACTTAATTTTTACTAACATTTTTCCAGATAAAACTATGAGAATTTTCAGTAGGGTTTCTCATACAATTTACATTTGAAATTCATCAATAAAAACAAGTATAAGGTTGAAAATCATTTGAGTTTTTGTTAAAGTGAGACAGAAATAAAAATATTTGAGAAGGAAGGCAATCAAACCAAGCATCTACCTCTTTCAATAGACATGGTCAATGATTCTAATTGTCTACAAATTTTTAAATTATTAATCTTGCAGAGATGAAAACTACATACATTATATATATATATATATATATATATATATATCAACAAAATGTCCCTAATTAAGTTTTTAATTTTTAGTACTACATATTTTAAATAAATATTATGTCACAAAAATTTTCAAGATTTCCTTGCTGAATGCTACTTATAAAGACTTAAAGATAATCTTACTGAAATACAACACAATATTAAGAAATATAAAAAATATTTTTAATGTATAAGCTATTTTATTTTTGATTGTTTTAAATTTAAATTCAGGAATTCTGACAGATTGTACAATCTTTTAGCAAAAAAAAAGTACACTAAAAACCTTTCATATTTCAGATAATTTCAGTAGAAGCCGCAGTAGCTCAATTGGCAAAGGCAAGGCTCTCATAACTGGAGGGTTGCGGGTTCGGAGCAAGAGCCAGCCTAAGATCTGCTATGTTTGTTAAAAGTGACTAGGGCAGGTAAAATAGGTTTGTGGTCACAATGCCCTTTAAGTTCTCAATCAATAGCTCTGAGGGTGGTAGACCAAGCCTATGGATCTTCTGCCTGGTCCCTGCTTCAAAATTTTGAGGACCCACTTCAGCAAGAATTCATACTTAAACCCATGAGGTGCTCATTAAAATGAAAGGTGCACACTTTTGCCTTAATACGAATAGCATATGTCTCAACCATGCTTGGTTTGACTAAGTGGCACAATAATACAGATAATTTCATATATTTACTGATCAGCATACTCTTTCATATCCAGACTAATAAGTGCCCATACAACCTAAGACTCATAAAATTAAAAAAGTTGCAACAAACAAATAAGATATTTGTAAACCAAACCTCTAATTTAGCTTTCTCCAAATACTTCTTAACATAACCAGTATCCTTTTTCTTATTACTGAAAAATGTAATAAATATTATTTTAATATAAAATTCATAAATCAAAAGAACACATGATAAAAACTAAACGTTTAAAATGAAATGGTCTTTAAGACTATTTGATATATAAATAAAATATGTTTTTAAGATGAAGATTGAAAATAAAATTAAAATTTGCATTTTAATTTCTAGTTTTTGAAAAGAGATACAAATCTAGGTTATGCTTCGATTAAGAAAAAGGAAGGAATGATGATAATGATGTGTTCTAAAATAAGACTAGCTTTTCTAATAAGTGCTAGAAAACATATCAAATATAAAAATACAATTTGTGAAAATTGCGATGTGAACATTGCATATTTAAAATTTGGCATATTTAAGATTGTTTGGTATCAAAACTAGTTCAAATAGTTTAATAGAAATACAATTGCTTAAATTAAGGGACATAATAGAACATTTTAAATGAACTATTTTTTTTATTTAATTACATTAGAAATTTTATCCTGCAACAAGAAAATTATTTTGTTAATGTAAATAAAAGGGTATTTGATGCAAAATCCTACATGAGGAATTAGTTTCCTGACATGTGAAATGTAAACAAAGATTTCTGTTGTATGAGAAGAAATGGGCCCATTACTTTTGCCCCCATTCCTTAATCATTGACATCACATGTGCATGAATTAGACATTAATACACATAAAAAAAATGTATTCAGGAAGGCAATTAATGTACAATAGTAAAAATTGACTTGAATGACTAATAAGCATATCAGAAAAGAATGTATTTTCTCTAAATGCTTACATCCTGCTTAATACATCTCACAATGATTTTTTTTTAATTAAATTTGTCAAAATTAAGTTTTGTCTTTCAAATATATAGAGACATATATCCCTTCTGTAAACTTTGTAAGCATTTTAAATTTGTATGTCCTTATTTCTTTTTTTAATGTTTATTAAAATGTGTGTATGTTTTATGTATTTATAGTTGTAACAATATGGGAGGGATGAAAGGCAGGGTTCCCCCCCCTCACAAATTTTAAGTTTGTTTTAAATTTCTTTTTCCATGTGCTCAACAGTCTGCAGTAAATTTTTTTTATCTGTCCATGTTTTCTTTCTTGGTGATCTTTCAGAAAATGCCATTTTCTGCCGCCATTTTTGTTTGGTGACTTTCAAAAATAAGGTTTTTTTGCCAAGATCGCCAAGAAAAAACATGGCGGCCAGAAGAACGTAGATATTGCATCTGTTCCTTCTGTAAATTTTGTAAGCTATTAATAAAAACTTAAGTGAAATTTTTAAATATTTTAAAGAAACATTTATACTCTCCTTAATCCATGAGCTGCAATTCCATAAAATCATATTAACCTTACTAATTATCAGTTAAATGTAAAATGTTATATATAAAAGTTACAAATCATTTACAGCTTTTAAATTTACAGGGTGATCAAAATTTTATTTTTTTTTTTCCCATTTTCAATTTATGGATGGTCTTCTATATTTTAGCTATTTTAAAAAATGTTAAGATTTTAAATTATCCTATCACTAGGGGATATCATCATTTAGTGTATATAATGTATGGTTATACCAGATATTAAACTTGAAACACACTAAAATGGTATCAGACATGCCAACTTTCAGTCAACTCTGTCAGGAGCAACAGAGCGGTTTTAAAATTTAACATGCTACCCACAAAGTAAATGCGTATACAATTTACATACATAAAACAAATTTTAAAATAATAGAGACAAATTATATATAATTATATATTTTATTAACTTCTAAATTAAAACTGCAAATAAAATAATTAAAAATTAACATACTATTAAAGGTAAATTAAAATTTATGCATTTAACAATGTATAAGAAGATTTTTTTTAGCTTTAAAAAGTTTTTTTAGAAAAATTCTTCTTATAACAACATTGACCCTGATTAAAATATTTACATTTAACTATCATCAGAGATTCTGGAGTTTGTCTTCCCAAATTTGACCTAAATTCAGTTTGGTTTTTTGCACAGTGCTGAAAACACTTTCACATGCAGCGTTACTGTGTGGAAAGAGCAATATATTTAGCATTATTTTTGGTGAAACTTTGTATTTGATTGCTGCATTGTGATCTCTTAAATACCTGATTTTATACCAAGTTGTATCTGAGTGTTCACAGTTTAGAATTTCCTCACTAAATTTGTCCATTTTTAAGATTAAACTTTGATTCAAATTCATCCAATGCATTATCAATAAAGATATTGAAACATTCAATGAAATAGCTCAAAGACTAAACTTAGTCTGAGATCTTATACTGATTGTTACATGCAACTTCAGCATGCATCAACATTTCATCTCTCAGAGGAAATTTTTTAAGCATATACGCACATGCTTCTGAATATATACATTTCACTGTAGGTTGGGCCTATTTAGCAATATTTATTTGCTGCAAATAGCGGAAAAAAGAATTATGAAAAGAAATTCTTCAGAATTCCTTCAGAAATTACGAGATTTGATAAAATTAACGAAATATTTCCCCAAAACTAAAATTTTTGTTATTTCCGGAGCAATTTGAGGAGTGTGCGGAGTTATCAATTTTTATCATTTCTCCGGAGCAACTCCGCCAAAACCGGAGCAGTTGGCATGACTGTGGTATACAGAAAAATGAAACAGACCAAAAAGGTACTGAAAGGCAGTGCTTAGCTTAAAAGTTGACAAATTATCATTTTGCATCATGTTTGTACTGGGAACATGTTTTTCTACTTGGCGATTTTCAAAACGTGTTTTATTGTTAGTCACAAAAAAAAAAAAACATGGTGGACAGGACCGGCATCTATAATGCATCTGTTCCCTGATTTGTTAAGCAAGATCAAAACTGAATACTGCTTTTAATGTGCTTCCTTCCCATTTACAGATCTGTTGATACAAATACATGCGAGAAGAAAGAGTAATCTAATAATTAATTGCACAGTGTCTTCCAAAAACAGCTTTTCATGAGGTACATTTGTCAAAGTCTACAATGGCACATAAAATAAATGACTACCCCAACTCATCAGTGTATGTCAAGCAGGGTTGGCTTCATTTGCCCAACCCAAAAAAACCCGGGCAGGTTTTAAAAAAAAAAAACCCAAGTTCGTTTTTTTTCGAAATTGGGTTCTCAAAATCTTTATTTAAAACTAGTTGCTTTGCACCCAGCCTTTGGTCTGGGTAATAAAATATTTCGATAAAAGATTTAGCACCAATATTAAAGATAATAAAACGTATTAATGTAAATAAATCTCGTATGCTTCAGATTTTTGACAATTATGCCAGTTTATTAATAACTGAATTTCCAGCATGTGCACTGTGTTGCCCATGAGCCGCTGCATAATAAATTTGCTCAAACATTTTTCTAAATAATAAAGAAATATAAGTTTAATAAATAAAATATAAGTTTAACCCTAAATTACATTACTGTATTACTACTGTACGTTGATTAGCAACGTTAATATACATTGCCATAGTATGTGGTAGAATATGAAGCAGAGGTTTTGACAGCAAGAGTGCTAATTTTGTTGGTAGTAATAAATGTTTTCCAAAATTAAGGAAATTTATGACAAACTGCATAGTTTTGTATGAAAACAGAAACGCACATTATAACGACAACCACACGAATATGAAGATAACTATATAAAATGATAGGTTTTTATTTACTTATGAATCACTGAAATTTGTACTTTTTGTTGTTAAAATATTGTTGATAAACATTTCATTGTAACGTAAAAATTAACTAAGAATTAAATTTAAAATAAATTCTCATAAAAATGCTATAATTTGCGTCACATAGAAATGAAAGTGAATCACTTTATATCTCAATTTCCAGGTCAAATTGAATTGATACTACACAGACAATGTTTAAATAATATAAAATAAGAAATGAATAAATCAGATATTTAAAGTAATGATGTCATAATGATTGAAAAATTATTTTCACCTATTTATTATGTCATAAATTGAAAAGTTTAATCTCCTGCTTTTAACCAAGGAAAACAGCGTTTAACACAATTACTTGGGATGACATCACATTGCTAGAAATATTGCTTCTTTCACTTAGTTATGATGCGATAAATTAAAAAATTAATCGTTTGCGTTTAACCAGGAAAATAATGCTTGGAATAATGGCATAAAATGCTCAAAAAAGGAGGAAGGAATGGATTTTGAACGTTAAAAATTTACAAAAACCTTCCCAGGGATGTACCTAATAATTTTCCAAATTTTCACGGCGATTGGATGCATGGTTTTTGAGGCTATCGAGTACATACAGACACAAATTAAGTTTTATATATATAGATTCCACATATTTAACTAATAATAAATATATTGAATTAAATCTATAATATATATTATATATTTCATCTTTGACAATGATCCTAGATTTTGTTTAATTTGAGGGGGTCTAAACTGCTAGAAAAAACAAAAACTTAAAAACTTTTCAGGGAAAAATAGTTATGTGTATAACAAATACAATAAAATCTAAATTAAACAAAGTTAATAAGAATGTATGATGGAAAAAAAAAGGATATTGAAGTATTCCATATGATAAAATTAATTGAAAAATGGACAAGAAAAATTAGGAAAAAAATATGTATAACAACTGCAAATAAATAAACATGGGGATAATATATATAATTAATTCTGCTACTTATCATATATAACTTACAAATTAACTAAAAAATATCTTCTAAATGCTTTAATAACACAATACTGTTAATAAATATGGAGCAATAATTTAATACATTTTATTGAAAAGAAAAAACTTCAAATGCAACTATTTCAAAGCCAACTTTTAGTATAAAATAATCGCCATTCAAAACTAGTTTTTTGATGTTAGAAAAATTTTATAATATGAAAAAAATTTATTTTAAGATTTCAAAATTTCCTTTAATTTAGACAAAAATTTCTTCTGCATAATTTAAAATTGATTTTTAAATTTTTCAATTTTAAAAAGTTATTAACATTTTAAATTTATTTTAATCATACAATTAATTATATATCCTGTCCTCTTACATAACAAAAAAACCTGAATAGTTTTCAAATCCCCAAAAAAGCATCTAAAACCCATTAAAGTATAGTAAAAACCCTGATAAAACCCGAAAAAAGCCCAAAAACCCTGAAAAAACCCACTGGGTTGGGTTTTTTCTGAAAAAACCCGGGTTTTTGCCAACCCTGATGTCAAGGGATAAAATTACGCATTTATAAATTACTCCATATCTACAAATATGTATACTTCATATCTAAAAAATTAAATTTTAATTTTTTGTAAAATATTACTTTAAATACCTAATGCAATAAAGAAAAACTAAAAAAAATTGAAAAGTGCAAGATAATTAAGAAATACATACACAGATATTGAAGGTCTAGGAGGAGGGAACTGTTCTATATTATCAATACCCACACCTCCAGTAGCAGTAGGAGCAAGATCCAAACTTTCTACAGCTTTGTCCAATGATAAAAAATCATTGATATGATCAAGAGTAATAGCATTACTTGTAGTCATTTTAATAAGTCTATAGGAAAAAAAAGTTATTTTGTATGGAATAATAAATATCAAAATTAGAAATAATCATATAAGGAAATTTATAAGGAAAATGGCCTAATTTTATAATTTCTTCATCCTAAAGGGACTTTTCCATAAAATGAATACAGTGAAGCCACCAAACACACAGACACCTCAGAAATAATAAATACATCTCTATTTACACCTTATTTTTCAGAAATAAGGTTCTAGATAATATGTAATTTTCTAAATTATGCTCAAATACATTTATATATAATTATGCATATAGATAAAATCAGCATAAGGAAAAGGACTTTTCCATAATATGAATACAGTGAAGCCACCAAACACACCAACACCTCAGAAATAATAAATACATCTCTGTTTACACCTTATTTTTCAGAAATAAGGTTCTAGATAGATAAAGTCAGCATACGGAAAAGGACTTTTCCATAATATGAATACAGTGAAGCCACCAAACACACAGACACCTCAGAAATAATAAATGCATCCCCTGTTTACACCATATTTTTCAGAAATAAGGTTTTAGATAATATTTAATTTTCTAAATTATGTTCAAACACATTTATATATAATTATGCATATAAATAGATAAAGTCAACATAAGGAAAAGACTTTTCCACAATATGAATCAGTGAAGGCACCAAATACACAGACACCTTAGAAATAATAAATGGGCACTTCCACAGAAATGAGGAACTGATGACCAATTTTTCAAAATATGTTTTCATTGACAAATTAAGGTTTCATTTTAAAGATCATGAGTTGAAATATCAGAATATAATAGAAATTATTACTAAAATTTTAGCTCTGAGGAGTAATTAACCTTTGAAAATAAGATTTTTTAGACATGTTTCAGTTACATTTTTTATGTCATTTTGGAATTGGCAGTTTGAAATGTAATTACAGTATATTTTGATATCTGATCAATTTAGATGCTTGCCATAACAGTTCAGAAGGGTTTAATTAAAAAAAAAAAAAAAAAAAAAAAAATCAGATTTGCATAATACATATATAATTTTAAAGCATTTTTATAGCAAGTATTTTGACAAAATTATATCCAACACCAAAATGCAAAAAAAGTTTATGCTGAATAAAATTGGTTGTAGTATTTTAGAATTTATTTTCCCTGCAAATCAGGACTTCATTCACTTTTAAAAATAGGCAATCCAAATATATTTAAAATAATTAGTTTCTTGTTATTTTCTGGTGTTGGTTGTAAAAAACATTTTATATCCAACACCAATGAGGAATTTGCACATGTGGGGCATTCGAACAACTTAGTGTTTTTCTGATAATTTCAGACTCGTAGATTCCAAAAATGTTCTCAAAAATATAAAAAACTGGGTCCATCATTTAAAAAATTAATTTTAAAGTTAAGCGAAAATCACATGACATCAAAACGCTCCGTGATTGGTTGTGATGTCATCGTTCTTGCAGACCAATATTTCTGTATTGCTTTTAAGCGCGCACTATTTTCCGATTTTGTTTTTGCAAGTTCCTGAAATTTTCTAGCTATCAAAATTTATTTTTATTTAAACTTGAAGGTTTAGTTTATCGATCTAGATAGCTTAGTTATCTCAATTTGTCATAAATGTCTCTTCTACCTGGATTTACCAAAAGACAATCAGACAACCTCCCGAAAATTGACAGCATGTCAATGTTTACTTTCTTAGCAAAAAACCCGGATTTTATGGGAGCAGAAATACGAGGAATTAAACCCCAAAGGTATGTAAAATCATTTATATATTTTTTCAATTTTACTTAACATGTATTAATACTTTATTCATGCTAAACACAGCTCTTTTGTTTGTAAACACAAACAAGTCAAATAAATATACATATATCATATACACACATTTGTAGTAGCATCGTTTTTTATAAATAGAGACGGATGTAATATTAAAATAAAAATTAGAGGAGGTATTTATTGTGAGACCAGTCTCATTAGCCTTCGTTTTGCAAAAAGTAGACCGTAGCACTCCAAAACCAAACCAAAACAAAATCAATTCTTAGATATTTTAAATATGATGAAAAGAAATTTAAAATCTTTAAACGGCTTTACTTAATTATTTATACATTTTTAAATAGCAATACAATTTTATTGCCTTTAATATTAATGTCAAATTAAAAAATGTATAAAATTTCTCAAATTAAATTTAATTGTTAAAGTAATATAATTATTAAGTATTTTAAAAATATTATACTTTTTTTTTCAAATTAGTCACCAATTTAATCGAAAAATATCACTGTTACATTTGATACACAAGAAAGTATGCATCCCTGAAGAAAATATTTATAATACCTTGAAAATACATAACTTTCCCCTCCCCCGAATTATTTATTAGATAATTATATGCTTTAGATATTTATATGTTTTTCGATATTTATATGCTTTATAAAATATATATTGTACTTGAACTCTGTGATAATACTCGAAAATTAGCAGTTTTAAAAGTTAAATAGCAGTGGTTAATCAACAATCCTTTTAAAGGTATAGATGTATTTTATATACTTTAATTGTTCTAAATTAGTAATATTTAAACAAATGCAAGCATTTATTTACCGTATAATGGTCTTCACAAACCCATAGAGATGATTTATATGATAATTTGAGGTTTAATTTCTCATCCCTTTTCATCGCAGTTGTCCAGATTTTACGTGTATGTGGGTCTTTCGGGACGCTGAAAAATATCTTCTCATTGCAATTAGTTGTTGTATTTTTACAGAGTGGCACAATACAATATTTAGAGTATGATTTTTTAATGCCAGACATAACAAAAAAATTTCTATTATATGCGATACTTTACACAAAAACAAATTTAAAAGTCGACTTTTAACATATAAACAGCATAGGCGTGCGGTGTTTACATGAACGATGACGTCACAAACTCGGCGGAGAAAAAGTATCGTTTTTGAGAGACGTTAAAGAGTCCGCTATAAAACCCATTAGAAATCACTCATTAGGCCCCCAAATGAAAGAAAAATAGCTACTGTCCTGCTTACTTTTTTGTCTTCTATCGTTTAAAATCAAAATTAGAAAACGTGAAAATTCCTCATTACATCCAATACCAAAATTCTGAGACCAATACCTTATTTAAAATGCACGATTTGTCAATTTTTAATCGTACAATAAAATGTTGAAACTTGAAATGTGGTTTCTCAAAGAGTTCTTAAAGTAGTTTGTTGAAAATTATTATGAATACTTTTGATAGTATTTACTAGTGAATGACCTAATAGATTTCAATTTGGATAATTTTTAATGATGTTACACTCATAAAGGTAATGAAAATTCGTTAAAAATTCAATGTGTATGATTTTGAAGGACCAAAATTTTTTACCAAATGTAAATTCAGCAAAGATTTTAGGTGATTCATTAGTCCAGTGTATAAGAAATGTGTTGCATCAAAAAATATTGAAATAATTTATTAAAAAATTAAACCTTTTGAAAAAAAACCAATTTTATTACTAAATTTTCTTGATTTACTAGAAATTTTATAAAAACTTTTCTGGGAATAAATTTTTTAAGTGCAATTCTCTATAATATAAAAAATAAATCTAAAAATGTAAAAACATGAACTAGTTTCTATGTTTAAAGAAAACAATTCTCCAAACGTAGATGGATACCTTAATCTAGCGGCAAATGAATGTAATCTTTCAATCCATATAATATTACAAAACAATTTTCAGCAACTGGATCATGGCATTTCAATACAAGATCTTTTTCTATAAAAGATTGTGTTCATGTGTCAGGCCTTGTCCTACGAAAAAATTATTTCCTTGGTCAAATTAATGAAACCAAAGAGCTGACTAATGAAGCTAAAGAGCAGACTAACAGAGCTGAAGACCAGAAAGGCAATTCCCAAGAATCAAATGCAGTGAATTTTGCCTTAAGTAGATCATTATCAGATTAGAGGTTGTTCAGAACTCCATGGTCTAGCTCTAAACGTATAGGGAAATACTTTCTGATCAAGCGATAAAACCTTAAAAATAGGAAGGATAAGAAAAAAAAATTTTCTAATCATGCCAATTTGTTAAGTTAGGAACTTTTGTTTCACTGTACCCAAACGATTCCTCTAAAAGTTTACTATTGTTCAGCATACAGTATTACAGGTTTTATATTTTCAGCTTTAGCGATTTTATAATATTTTCATTAATTCTTTCTTTAAAAAGTTGAATAAAATAGCCAAGAAATACTGAAATAACTATAAATATAGAAATGCACTTCTGAGGCGTCATTTCTCTTTCCAATCTTTGTTAGAAACAATAGCAGACAAATAATACATAAAAGAATAAAATTTGTAGTCAAAAGAGAATTATATATAAATCAATCTATATAATTATACCCTTAATAACAGAAACATCTGACAATCTTACTTACGACAGTATTCACACGTTGTTCTGTTGACAAGACATAAGTGTTTTTATGCTACATGATGCCAATCTATTTTATCCAATGTTAAACAAACTGGAACATTAACCTCAAACTCTTTATTATTTATTTTTTAAAAATTTTGTAGTTTCTTCTGTGTTATTCATATTTTAAAAGAATAGAATAACCCTAAAATAATTTTTATATCAATAAAATCCATGCATAGTACTATTTCTCCAATTAATGTGGACCAAGAGTAGATGATATTCAGCTGAATTCAGAAAATCCAGAAAACCTGCATTCTATAGCTTTCTTTCATAAACTGGTGCCCATTTTAATGTAAAAATAATAGAATAATGAAATACCTATTAGTTATATTGTAGCGAGGAGAAATTTAGCCACATTTCCCAAAAATTCATAACTCTCTCCTCGGCACAACAGCCCAACTTGTAGCCATGGTTTAAGGTGCCAATCTCCGTTTCCGAGACCAAAGGGTCCTGGGATCAAAGCAAATGTCCAGGTTAGGTGGTCAACCTTACCCAAAAACCCCAGTGTTTAGTCCCCAAGTATGCTTGATCCTCATTTTGTCTAGACACTGCACGGATGAAAGGTGAGTCAACCTTGCACAACCTGAGGATCGAACCTCGGACCTGTGGCTTGAGAACTCGAAGTTCTACCCCAACGAAGCTGGGCTTAAAATATTATTAACAGTAAGACGAAATAGGGTCCTAACATAGAAACAATAATCTAAAGATGTTTTCCGGTAGATTATTTACTTAAAGTATGAATTATCTCTTGCTCTTTTAACAATTTAAAAGTAGATAAAAAAATCTATTCCTCTGTTATGTAAGTTATCATCTGTCTTTGTTCTCTCAACTTGTGTATCATTTCATCGTATGAAAAATCATTACATTGATTAAAATTATTAAGTTTTGTAGAGAATTCATTCGTAAGAATGCAAAATAGAGTTTTCCATAGTTTTCACCTTTTTGAAGAAGTTTTGAAAGTATGTCATTTTAAGAATTTATAGTATCATTATGAACCACTTTCGCTAGAAAACTTATTTAACTCAGGAGATTTCGTGTGAACCGAGTGTAAGGACATAGAAACTACAAATCATATTAACTGCTGTAGTCTTTCAAATATAAATTGATTATCTATTAAAAATTGTAAAATGTAAAAAAAAAATTATTTCCCAGTTTCCATTCCATTACGGACAGTTGCTTACAGTTCTGTCTCCAACCACTTTTTAAGTAAAGGACTATACTTTCGCTGAGTAAAATTGCTTGTGCAATTTAATTTACTTTGGAGACTGACGCTTATTTTCTTTACAATTGGTAGATTGCAGTCGGATATCCGACTGCAATCTACTTCTTAAAACCAAATACCAACATCCATGTCATCAGTTCTATTTGAACTCATGTACCCTGATACCGAAAAGCAGTTCCTTACCTACTTGACCAATATCTGATGTCTTATTTCTACGAACATCGCTATCACCAGGAGTTCCGAGAGTTGATATTATTTATCGTCGAGAGCGAGAGTTGCAATTGGGATAATCCATTAGTTATAATATATTTTTTTATGACAAATCGTGTTCATTTGTGTTATAAAAAATCCTATAATAAAATGTTAACCTTTACACACACATTCAGTCATGGCTTGAAGATGATGAAGCAATCGCAACTATTTGTGGCTACTTCAACTATAATTAACTGTCGGCACTGATTGAAAGTTAGCTGTCCGTATATGAGAGCTTTGACGACAAGGTACCTAAAGATTTAAATTCCTCAGAGTGTAGAAGTCAAATACATTTGAAAGAGACTAAGAGCCATATCTGACTTATCTTTTCCACAGTATTTTAGCATAGTAAGCGAGTCTAGACAAGTGCATCTTGATTTTTTTTTATTTCAGCGCTCACAGCTATATACATTTTACTTTATAATATTTATGCTTGTATACAAGGAGTATTTCTAATATAAGTATCCAACAAATTCCGTTCGGCCAGAATCGAGCATATCTCAAGAAAACCAAGCTAGACTCCCCCTTCGAGGGGTCTTCGAAGTTCGGACTGTCCAAGAGCAATCTCATTAGACAAAAACCTTTTGTCCAATCCTGGTTCCCTACCCTCTCGCAAATCTTCGCTTTCACCCTTGCCTCAAATGGGGGTAAGGATCTCCCCCCTAATTCGGAGAAATCAAGTACAAGAGACGCACTCAATATTCTTTGAGACGAGGCTAGCTTTTGGCCAGAAAATATTGAATGCTTTACAGTATCTTAAGATGAAATTTAAAAAGGTCCATTTTTTTAAAATTGATAGTGGGAAATTTAGTCTGTTTTCGAGGCCCAACGAGTTTTTAAACCTATTTGACCTTTTATTTTCAGAAGTAGCGGCTGCATGGGTTATCCTATCGACGGTGAGATTCTTTATGATTTTCTAAAATTTCAAGCATACCCAAAAACTTTACGAACTACATAATGTCAAACTCGAAAAGAGACAAAAATTTTGAAACTCATCATATAAACATCTGAACAAACGTAGTACTGCCTGTCGGTTGTGTAGTATCATGCAACCTCATAAACCAACCAATTAAAGGACTGTTTGATACAATTAGATGTACTCTGAAAATTTGATTATGATCACTGCAATAGTTGATTGTAGACTTTTTGCGTAATCTCTCTACAATGCCTTGCCGATTAACTCCCTATCTTTGGTCGTGTAAAGAACATGCTTAAAATCCCACATTCTAGTTATGATTCCGTAACTTGAACATCAAGAGAACCAACCATCCATCTATAAACAAAAAAATATTAACTTCTATGTGCCACAAATACCTGGAAGTGGTTTGTATATTTTGTATAACACTTGAAGACCATTAGTAATTTTTACATAATGTATTTGGAAACACAGCTCATAAATTAAAGATGTAATTGTTTAATATAATGCTAAACTTTTTTTACAAGATTTTCCCTTATAATTCATGATGCTTCTTTCAACAACTTACGAAATATACAGAAAAGAGGTAGTTTATCAAGAGAAATATAATAGTGAAAATCTGAGACGGCTAATTTTTTATGCCCATGAACACATGCACTCCAAAAGGATAACGAAGACAAATAAAATAAAATTATATACACTTCGAAGATGAGTTTCTTCCCTCCCCGTTTTCAAGTACGCTAGAACTAGCTAAAGTGTTGTAATATAGATTACTACAGCACAGAGCATTTGGTCTTTCCTCGATAGCACTCATGATAGAAGAAATGCCTTTGAAAAATATTTGAAATTAGGAACCAGAATGGTCGAAAAGCAAAAGGAAAAGGCTTTCGCTAACATCATTCCATTTGTACATCTTTAATGTGAGGGAGTTCAATTCGCTTGCAGTTATCTCATCCGATTTATAAATTGGTTTCCTGTATTCAGTTAGTTAAATCGTTTTTCCATTTTTTATTATATTTTACTCTTATCATTTTTCGATACATATATTTACTAACAAGTATAAACTTTTAAAATGACACTTAGTAAAACGAGTGTTGTATTTCGGAACTAAAGCAACTACGTTTTCAACATTATGGAACGAAAAATTGAAATAAAATTACTTAGGTGAACCCTTTTGCTAAATCCTATTTAGGTGATGAAATGTAAGGCTTCATGTTTCAAACGGTGACTTTAAACACGATTTATATGAGAAATGTTCATGGATTTGTGAATGCATATCAACTAGCAGACTGTTTTTTCCATGCCTTCTATTTGTGAAACAGAATGGTGATTCGAGGTGGGTGAGTAATGGTGTTGTTGATTAATCATATGAATACCTACAATCACATTAAAACTTCATCTAAGCATTTAATTTGTTAGGCAAGGTGAATATTCGCCAAGAATTCGACAAAGCATTTTGTTCAAATGTTAAATAACACAGTAAGTAGGGTGACAAAAATTGGTATATTTTTGCAAAAATTGCTGATTACATTCTGTTTTGAGGTTGTACTTCGAGGACATAGTAAACTCGAAGTATTCACTGAATCCGGTTATTAAATTTTAGTAAAGGTTGATTCGTCTCATAAAAACTATTTTGCTATTGCTTTTAATAGGAATTCAAAAGAAATTCGAAATGATTTATTAGAGTGCATGCTCAGGGTTTGTCATAATCATTTTCAAAAAATCATATTTTTTATATATGATTTTTTGATTATGAGATCTCAAAAGCAAGTTTAATAGCAGATGAAACTACCGATATGTTTATATCCAATCCACTTCACTACTGGTTGTCGTCTTCGAATACATTTTAAGTGACGGACCACCTATTGAGAAAATCTTGGAATTCACGAATCCACCTACATGATAAAACTTCTTTAGATAAATACACCAAAAAGAGTTTGGAAAAAGTAATAAACAAATCCTAAAATTAATATCCCATAGCTACCGGGGTGAAAGTGTGATGGGTGGTCATCACGCTGGTGTTCAAGCTTTTATTCAATGTACTTACAAGAATGTATAATTTGTACTTTACTACGCATATCTTGGTAAACATTTTATGCTGTCTAGTAACTTTGGTTTTTTATAATATCTGGAATGTTTAGAGAGTATAATAGTAATCTGCCACACGATGGCCGCATTTGAATTGATTAGATGTGTAGATTAGATAATGGACAAAAAAGTTTTAATGTTTAATATTAGAGCTTACATAAAATTGTGAGTTTTCTGACTCTGTGAAAGAAACAATACATACAGTCACTCTTAACTTTATTGGTAGTAGTTATTGTTGACTCATTTGCGTTTATTACTGCTTTTACAGAATATAAATTTTAAAGCATTTATAACAAAAGTGGAAAATCTGTTGCCAATTTTATATGCGTAATATAATCACATTGTAAAACATGCCGCAAGCTTTAAAATCACGTGACCCTAATACCAGGTTATGATTGGTGCATCTGACAAGTTTCCGTCTAAAGGCATAGTTAGTACTGGAAAGAAAGAATGGCTGCCTTGTGAAGTGCGCTCAAGGTTTAATGACAGCTCTTTGTTGAAACACGGATCCTGAAAATATAAATCAAACTGTAGAATCTTAATATGTCAACGTCTTCAGCAAGACTAACAAGACAGAATGTTAGAAAAACTAGGAAAAAGAACTTTAAAAGGACTGTGTTTTCACGATCTGGTAATCCAGGTATGTTTTTATGGTGAAAGCATTAAACAAGCAATTTGATCGTTTACTATCATTTCTGCTAGGCTTAAGTTACTTACAAGCTGTTACGAAATAATTTCTGTAAAAATGTTTCAGTTTTGTTGATTAACAAGCGTGATAATGTATAATGTTTCGTTTAAGTGGAATATTTCCTTTAACCTACTACATACTGGGAATGTTATCTGTTTTCATATTGAGTATATGTGACCTCATGTTTACATGCGGAAAATTTAATAGTTTCTGACCACATATCATTCAAAATTGAATTTATCATCAAAATTACTGTTGAATAGTGATTGATATGTTTTATCTATTAACGTTTGTCATGCTCATATTGTGCGTATTATGGAATTTTTAACGCAGTGTTGACATAACTTGCTTTTAAAAAATTTTTAAAGTTTTTAATATTTATTGTCAGTATGATAATTTTAAACATAATTGTAGTAGTTTTTGTTAAAAGTTGTTCTTTATTAATGATTATTGTTAAGATATTGTTAAAATAATTATACGAAATCACTATTTGTATCATAATCACTGTTTGAGTGGGTATTTAAACGGAATTTTGTCTCAGATAGTATATTAGGAAAGTTAAAAGATAAATTGTTTAAACGATAGTGATGACCAATTCAAGAGATGCGTTACATCCTTGTGTTGTTTGGATAATATATATTCATTGAAAATTAAGCAAGCTATTAGTGTCCTTTTAATTTAATCTGTTGTCCATTTAATTTATCTAATTAAACTTAAGATATGTCATAACAAATTGCCAAAACCTACCAAATCTAGCAATTTTTTAGAATATATAAAATATCTGTTTGAAGAATTTCCAAAATTTTGCATTTTTATTACATTATTAGTAAATCATTTTAAAATATTTTTTGAAATCATTAATAAATGATTTTTAAGACAGTTATTATAGATAAACTCTGTGCTTTTTTGTTATTGTAAATGTGTTATTTCCTGACTAACTTCTGTTTAAACATATATTTATTAATAATTTCAATTATCTTTATTGCATAATATTATGCATAATATAAGTTTTGTATTTTAGTTGTTTAGATTATTGAATTTTATACTTTTGAATTAAATTGTTTTCAAAAGAGGTATTCTCTGTATAGTTTTATTTGTGTATATATACTGATTTTATTTTAATTTGACACTATTAAAAGTGCACAAAAGACACAAGCTTTATTTATATTGTAATACAAAATTCTACTTTTCTTCTATATATTTGATAGAATTTGTTTAATAAGAATTGGTTATTTCATATTTTCACCAAAAATTTTATTACGATTTTATGTCATTTTGTTTTATATAAATTTAGTTAATCAGGCTTGCAGTTCTGTCACTTTTCTCACCTTTAGTCACTTTTTTTACAATTGATCACTTTTAGTCATTTTTTCGTGGTGTATCACAGAAAAAGTCTGTTGTTGAAAAAAGAAAATCTGAATTAATAACAAAATATTTTAATAAAAGGCCAAAAGTGGGATGCTCTAATCTTATATTTCTTATTAAAATGTAATTAGTCATATGGTTTCCAGAATTTAGTGATTTTAAAAAGTCGTAAAGAAGTTCCTGAAATCTACATTTGTACTGAAATGTACATTTAATACATTAAAGTAATTTGCATCAAAGCACACATTTCTCTTTTTGTTTTTCTTCACAATTTTTGTTTAGATACTCTAATCTAGCTATGTACATATTTTAAAACATCATTAATATATGCAGAAAGTTGTGATTATAAAATTAATGTATTTTATGTTTTCAAATCTAATTTTTAGATTTTCTTGAATGAAAAGCAATGTTGAGTTGTGTTAAACAAAATTCATAATCTTTTTTTTTTTGTATTTGACGCTAAAATCATGTCTTGCCTGAATCATTTGATTTAGAGTTAAAATAAATAGAAAAATCTGAATAATAGCATCTGTAATCAAGAGGAGAAAAAAAAACCGCTTTTTTTTTACAATGTTTAGTCATTTTTTGGTCACTTATTCTGTATTATTTGTCAATTTTCTCACCTTTTTGAGAGTAAGTACCTCAGCAGTTGCAAGCCTGGTTAATTCATTTAATTTCTACTTGTACTCAATAGTATTTTAAAATTTACATTGATAGATTAAATGCTTGGATAATTCATTATAGCTGCCTAATTTGATTTGAAAGGTGTTTTATATGCTGGATTTAAAATTGTAAAAAAAAAAAAAAAAAAAAAAAAATCAATTAATAGTATTATTATAGTTTTACTAGTTATTAAATCCTTGATAATGTTAACATTTGAACATTTCTCATAAATTATATTTAGCACAATCTTTAATCTTGAGTTTGTTAGTTTCCTAACTGTATATATTTATGTGTAAGTTATCTCTGGTTATTGATGTAGTTTTTATTAACTTTTCTCTTGAAATCATTTCTTATATATGATTTAAAGCATTTTTTGTTACTTTGCAAAATAGGTCAATTATTGATATAATGTCATCTTTGTAGTGATAGTTAACAAGGGCAGTATAATATGCATTATGCATTAATATAATATTAATATAATTTTCTTTATGCATTAAGTGTTCATTATCAGTATCACTATAATGGCAGCAATGTAAATTTTCAATAAATGAAATCTTGTGAGGAAAAGAGACCATAGAGGGGAAATATTTTGATGTACAATTTAAGTACATAATTATTACATTATGATATTAACAATTTCGTAATTAATCTTAACTAATGTAAGACTGAGACTGTTTTTTTTTCTTTTCTATTAACTTAAACTAAGTTTAAAAACTGATTTATATTAAATCCTAATGGTCTCTTATATCTAATTTATAGATTTTTAAATACCTGCAGAAGTGCAAGTTTCGAAGTCTTATTTTTGATGTGTTGTTCAAATACTAATATATGTCCTAATTGTACTCTCTATACTGCATGTACTGGTTGAATCTATAACTGTTTTGCTATGTATAATATGATTTTATATTATCCTACAAATGTACTGGTGAGCTTATATATATTACTTTTTTTGTTCATACTATCAATTTAAAAATGTTATGCAAGTTATTGACTAGTGTAATAAGGATTTTTTTATGGTTTTCCTTTATACTGTTAAACCACTTATAGGTGTAGGATTTTAGATTATTGTATGAAATTTATGATTTAGTGCAGGATATTCTTTAGACAATGCTTAGCTTTTTTTCAAAAATCATGCACAAAATTTGCATTTTCATTCATTTTAGCAAAGTATTTTGATAAAAATTTCCAGCAATTTGCATTTATGTCAGTTTAATTGGCATTTTGGCTGGAAATTAATAAATGGTAGAAAATCTTTTGAAAAAATATGTCTTTGAAAATAATCATCCTTTTACAGTATTGCATTATAAATACCTTTTAAACATAAAAGTGAAAAAGGTAAAAGGTAAGGTAGAAAAACCAGTAGGTGCATTTAAATGAGCTTTTTTTGTTTAGCCTTTTAAAATTTATTTTGATTAGATGTAGCATAATAAATTAAAATAAAAAAAATACTTTAAATTTTCAATGTTTAGCTTCGTTTTTATTTGTGCAGTGCAGAATTTTAATAAAATTGAATATTAAATTTTCTTTCCACTTTGCTAAAAGAAAAATTTTGAAAGTTTTATGCACCTATGCATGCAAACATGTTTTGGAATATTGAATTATTTAAAAAATGAAAACATGGGATAATAGTAGATTATATAACTGTTAGTTTCTATTGCTTTTTATAGCGGTTAGTTTTTAAAAATTCTATTGAAATCAAAGGCTTAAAATTGTCTTCAATTTTATTCCAGTGCAAGTGTTTGGACCTAATATGATATATTCCCCTTCTGGAGCAAGCTCAAGTGGAATAAACTCACCTCACCAGTCACCTTATGCCTTGAGACGGAAGCTGTCACCACAAGAGTCACCAAACAGTCCTGGATCAATTAGCAGTGTTGTAGGGAGCTCAGATTCTGTATCTAATATCTCTGTGTTATCTCGCAAACGACAGAAACGAACTTACTCCTCTTCTCAGTCTGTAACAGATGGTATGTATTCTTAAAATTTCCTCCTATCTATTAACCCTCTGAAGACTCATCTTGCAATTTCCACAGGCAATTCAAATGTAGCAAAATTTGCTCATCCCGCGATTTTCGTGGGCATGTTCTTTACTTACTTTTTTAAGAGGCCCATTTCACCTTTTCATCATTTAACCAGTGGAATAAATTATATACAGTATTAGACATTTAACTAGGTAATAAATAGAAATATATATGACTAGAACCATAGTCATATTAGATAATAGAATTATAGATAGTATGATTATATATATACTTAAACTATGCAACAAAAAAAATACGTAATTTTTAAACAAATCTTGGTTTACAAATTGAGCAGTCAGAGGGTTAATGTATTATTTAGGGAACAGCTATAGTTTAAGATCCCACTGATGGTATTGGTGATTTTTTGTTGCCTAGTGAAATATTATATTGTTACTTTCTTATGAATTAATAGACATCTAATTTTGTGAAATATTTATTTAATAAAATAACACAATGAGAAAAATAGTGTGAACCTAGCATATCTAGAAATTATAGATTGTTAATTCTCTTTACTTAACATCATCTTTAATGTCTAGATATAAATGTAAATATATGCCAAATTTAAAAAAGTTGCTGATAGGGTTCTGTGCTAAGACTGTACCTAGTTTAGGAATTTCACGAATAATTTTATTGCTAAAAGTATAGCACAAATTAATCTCTTATAAAGGTAAATCTGTATTCAGTAAATTGCCTTTTTGAAATCAGTTCCTCTGAATCCTTAAAATCTTAAACAGTGTTTGAAAATACTATAAATATCCCACCAATTGCTGATAGGGTTCTGTGCTAAGACTGTACCTAGTTTAGGAATTTCACGAATAATGTTATTGCTAAAAGTATTGCACAAATTAATCTCTTATAAAGGTAAATCTGTATTCAGTGAAGGTTAATCTGTATTCAGTAAGTATTCTTATAAAGATAAATCTGTATTCAGTAAAGGTTAATCTGTATTCAGTAAGTATTCTTATAAAGATAAATCTGTATTCAGTAAGTATTCTTATAAAGGTAAATCTGTATTCAGCAAATTAATCTCTTATAAAGGTAAATCTATATTCAGTAAATTGCCTTTTTGAAATCAGTTCCTCTGAATCCTTAAAATCTTAAACACTGTGTTTGAAAATACTTTAAATATCTTACCAATTGCTGATTGGGTTCTGTGCTAAGACTGTACCTAGTTTAGGAATTTCACGAATAATGTTATTGCTAAAAGTATAGTACAAATTAATCTCTTATAAAGGTAAATCTGTGTTCAGTAAATGGCCTTTTTGAAATCAGTTCCTCTGAATCCTTAAAATCTTAAACAGTGTTTGAAAATACTATAAATATCACTTTCTTAATTCTATAAATAATTGCAGCCTTTTTAAAGGTTTTTGTTGATGTGTATTTGTTTTTTATATATAATAAAAATAGTTTCTTTCATACTTATAATGAAGATATTTGTAAATGAATGCTACGTTGTTGCTATGTGTTAAAACAGCATGTAGGCGGTTATGTTGGACATGATTTGATATTATTTAAGGCTACAGATTAATAAGTGACTAGTGTTTGAGGGTATGCATTTAGTTTATTCACTAATATTTGAGGAAATATTTGTTTTAATTTAATTTATGTGATGGTTTTTAATAATGCAGCGAAATCTGTCTATAATATTACTCTTGGCAGCTAGAAACAATATTATAAACAGGTTATCATTTTCAACAGTTTGAACATTAGTACAGTGTTGTGCATCATCATGGGTTTTATCTAAACATATAATTTAACTTTATTTAAATATAAAATGTTGCACAGGAGTACTTTATTCAATCTACCTGGACCTGGCACTCTACATCAGAATTACTGTAATGCATGGGTAATGAGAAATAACTGATACTTACACTTGAAAATGAGGACTGGAAAATTACTAATTTGATTTTAATACTGATAATAAATAAAAGAATTAAAGTAATACAATAAAAATATAAAGGATCCACGAGTGAAATGATGGGAAGCAAACAAAAAAAAAGTTATGTTCAAGGTACATTAAAGACATTAGTTACAAAAAAGATACAGCAAAAAAAAAAAAAGCATTCCCCTATAAAAATTAAGAGCAGAGAAGATAATATAAGCTAAACTAACTCAACCATGACAACGAATGGTAGTTCAAAGTGATGGATCAAGCAGAAAGCTGGGAGAATTTTGATTGGCTCCTTAGGACCAATGAAATTTTGACTATTAGGAGCAAAAATCTAGAGAGAATTTGGTGACCTGTTTGCAAGATTAAAATATAAAATGTAAATAATATAATTAATGAACAAAAATGGACTATTTAACACATATGCGGGCTTAGCAAATGTGGTAATACACACACAGCAGGGGAATGCCAAGAAAAAATAGTGGTGATCTCCCTTTCCTGCCGATAATACACATACTGTGCAAAAGGGAGATTACTCGCTCCCGCAGATAACGATTGACACGTCGAGTGGGTAAACACCTGTTCCCGCATGGCCGAACGATGGCCGATTGGTTAGGGTGCTAGCCTTCGGTACCGGAGTTCGTGGGTTCGAATCCCACTGTGGCATGGATGTTCGTAGCCGTTCGGAATCGGCTTTAAACTGTAGGTCCCGGTCTCATTAGCCCTCGTGTTGCAAAACAGTAGACCGTAGCACTCCAAACCAAACCTGTTCCCGCATGTAATGTGTTAACATCATGGTGCTTTAGCATTGAGTAAATACAGAATATAGTAATTAAGAAATTCTGTTGGTATGAAAAGCTATTCTAGGTTTTACTATTGTAAGATTAATAATATATTTTAGTAATTGATTGAAATTTTCTTTTTCAGATACAGGAGAAGCAGCCCATTATCTTTTATATGAGCTTCCAGATGAAGTTCTCTTAACAATATTCTCTTACTTACTGGAGCAAGATTTGTGTCGAGTAGCACAAGTTTGCAAGCGCTTCCATATCATTAGTAGTGATACAGAGTTGTGGTAAGTATTAAAATTAATTTCTAAATTTCATTTTTGTTTGGATTTAAATTTTCTTTTTTTTATGGGTATTCTTTTCCAAAGTTTTATCAAATTTTAGTGTTAAGAATGATAAATGCTTATTCTTTAAATTTTTATTTATCCTATGCATTGTGTAGAAATTTTCTTTTTTCTGAATTAGTTTATCTTTATTATGTTTTGACAGTTATTCAAAATAGCAGCAAAATTAAAAATATTATTTTTAAATAATAGAGAATTTGCAGTATTTTGAAAACACTATGAATAGCAGAAATTGTAAATTTTTCATTCATGTACATAAAATGTTTGATGAAGGCTTTTATATTAAAATGTTGACTATTTTATTATCTAGAGCTGATGTTTTTTAAGCGTTTCCTAATTTGTTTTTTAAAATGTAAATCATTAAACATTCAATACTGTCCCTTCTTAAAAATATTAATCTATATTTAATTGCATCTGTGTAATTAGATATGGTCATTAAAAGCAATAAATACTTTTAATAGTGAATTTATTTTGTTAACTGTAAATGTGACTATATCATGCTTATTTTAAGGAGAATTAGTCAACTGTATGACTTTTTATGAAAATGAGATTAAAAATACTAAAAATCTGGAAATTTATGAAAAATTTGGTATTGTACACTTTGATAATTAACTCAAAAAATTGCAGTAAAATAAATATAAAAAAGTTAAGAGTAGTCTTCCCCTGACTTTCTCATATAATCTTTGAGAATAAAAATAACTATTTTCCTTAGTCATGTTATTATATTTACTTTTATAAAACATGGGACACTATCACATAAATATTGTCTTTAGCTAACATGCTATTTCATGAACACAGTAAAAATGTGCATAAATTTGCAGTAACTCAGTTGGCAAAGGCATCGATCTCATAATCGGAGGGTTGCAAATTTGAGGCTCAAATTGGTCAAAAATATGCCTTGTTTATTTAAAAGCAGTGAGCGCATGTGAATTAGGTTTAGTTGCAATATTTTCCCAAGTTCTCAAACAATACCTGTAGAGGTGGCAGGCCAAACCTGAGGGGTCTTCCTTTTGGTCTCTGCTTCTAAATTAGGAGGACCCACATTGTGTTGTCCTAGAGAATAATGTTGAGCATCTATATAGTGCTCCCCTAGTAAAATGGACAACAGGTATCTGTACCCTGGTAGTCCCTGGCAAATGCTATAAATACAAGTGCCTCTGCTTTGAAAATAATAACAATAAAAATGTACATATATAGTAAATTCAATTAATTATTTTTGTTGTAGGGTTTTTAGGAATCTTTCTTTTTTACCCATTGACTTTATTTAGTTTAATGACTGGTGTGTGCAAGAATTTTTTTTTACACATATAGTCAAAGGTTAGCTCTATGTCTTCATTCATATTTACTAACCTGCAGTTTATTTGTTAATTCTTTTATATGTTTTTATTCAAATTATTATTTCAACTTACTGAAATCCCAGAGATTCATCATGGTATCCTGGAGTTCTTCAGAACACAACTTGAATGTGACACTAAATGAAACAAAACTTTTATCCTACATTTAAATTTCTTATTTCAACTGAAAATATCATAATATTTAAAAAATATATGTACACTGTCTACCAATAAGTATTTGGACACCTATGCAAATGATGATATCTGCGGTCCAGGGTATGTCAAGGCCTCTGCCGGTATACATTGTGTAGGAAACAGCATTGGCATTAGTCGCATGCAAGATGCTGTGCAGTTCGGAGCTCTTTGATTTCAAGAAAGGTATAATTATCGGGTATCACAAATGTGGCTGATCCTTAAGGGACATATCTAGGGATCTGAAATACCCAAAATTGACAGTGGCCTATGTGATTAAGAAGTGGAAGGTGAGCGGTGATTGTCGAAATGTGTCTCGAGTCGGCAGACCAACGAAACTGGGAGATAGAGACGAGTGCTGTCCAAAGAAATTTGGAAGAAACGCACCCAACTGATGGCCCTCATCCGTGAGGAGTTTCATCAGGCATCTGGGAGTATTGTTTCAATGAATATCATCTATAAGGAAGCACGTCTGCTTGGTTTTCATGGTCATGCTGCTGCCCATAAGCCTTTGATCACAAAGTCCAGCCTGCTCAGTTAATGTGGTTCAAAGCACATCGAAATTGGTCCGTAGTGCAGTGGAAGTTCTTTGGAGTGACGAATCAAGGTTTACCCTTTACCATTTTTATTTTCTATCACAGGTGTCCAAATACTTATTGGTAGACAGTGTATAATGTTACAAAAATTGGATTGATTGGTTCTGAGTACCTTGGATAATTTTAGTTACGAAAAGGTTATTAGACATAGTTTGGAGTGCTATGGTCTACTCTTTTCTACACAAGAGTTAATGAGATCAGGACCTACTGCTTAAATCTAATTCTGAACATACAGGCCTGCAGTGGGATTTACACTTGTAGACTCCAGTACTAGCACTTACTCATTTGGTCATCATCTAAGTACTGGATTTGAACTCATAGACTCTAGTACATCTAGTCTGGGGGATTATTAAAGAAGTTTTAAGATCATGTTTTGGTGTTTGTAATTTGTTTTTATCACTTATTCAAGAAAAGAATTTTCCTAATTCAATGTATTTTTATCAAAGGAAAACTTTATATCAAAATGTCTATGAGTATGATCTTCCACTTTTCAACCCTGAACCTTTGAAATTTGAGTTTGCCCAGGCTGAAGACTGTAAATATGAAAATCCATGGAAAGAAAGTTTTAAGCAATTGGTATGAATATATTTTTTCTAAATATATGCTGAAATTATATTTTAAAGTACAGTGTAATTTTGAATGATTTTCTTATCTGTTGAATTATTTTAGTACCGGGGAGTCCATGTTCGTCCAGGGTATCAAGATCAATATGACAATAATCCAGAGCATTTTAAAGGCAGAAATATAAATGTGAGTATTTTAAATTATTTTCATGGGTTTAGTAAATAATCAGTTCTTTTAAACCTTTTTGTACTGTACCTGTATGAGAAAATTGTTTTTTTTCCCCCATAGGTTTTTCCATGTTACGTAATGAAAGCAATTTTCCTGTATTAATTTTATTGTAGTTATTAATTTAAAGGAGTGATTTCTTACATGAAAGAAATTTTAAGATAATATTAATCCGAAGATATATTCAAAGATTTATCTTAAGCTTGTTTAATGTATTTGTGTAAACATGCACATATGTATTTCTGATTCATGCGTGTAGTATAACAATAACCTGTGTATTTTAGTATGTATATTACTTCATTGTTGAATATAAATTTTGTAATATAAAATTATAAAACAGTGTTTTTAATTTATCAATATTTAAAAAAAAAATGCAATATTTGTTAAAATTAATTTTACATGATCATTAAATATGAGTTATACAGGCTTGCAATTCTGTCACTTTTCTCACCTTTAGTCACTTTTTTTTACAATTGATTACTTTTAGTCACTTTTTTAAGAAAATCATCACTTTTTTCATGGTGTTTCATGGGGTCCGACAATGTACTGAACCGTATTTCGTTCTTAGCGCAAGTGCTACAATCACTCGACATGACCAAATAGAAACCTTCTGTATTATTTTGCATGTGCAGCTCTCGTAGGTTGGCAGTTGACCTTGGGTAAGTACATTATTGAATCATTGGTTGGAGAGCTACTGGTGGGAGGAAAAAACTTGGCGAACGCAATGACGTCTTACAAGTACATCACCCCTTGGTTGTTCAGACCCACCTCTCTTTCCAAGTACCATCACCCCTTGGGGCTATTTTGGACCCTACCTGGATTTCCGGTTGATCTAGTTTCCGGTTCTTTCTGTTGAAAAAAAATCTGAATTAATAAAAAAATATTTTAATAAAAGACCATTAATGTGATGCTCTAATGTTATTTATCTTATTAAAATGTAATTAGTCATATCGTTTCCAGAATTTAGTGATTTTAAACAGTTGTAAAGAAGTTCCTGAAATGTACATTTGTACTGAAATGTACATTTAATACATTAAAGTAACTTGCGTCAAAGCACACATTTCTCTTTTTCTTTTACTTCACAATTTTTGTTTAGATACTCTAATATAGCTATGTACATATTTCAAAACATCATTGATATATGCAGAAAATAGTGATTATAAAATTAATGTATTGTATGTATTCAAATCTAATTTATAGATTTTCTTGAATAAAAAGCAATGTTTAGTTGTGTTAAACAAAATTTTTAACCTTTATTTGACACTAAAATCATGTCTTGCATGAATCATTTGATTTCGAGTTAAAATTAATAGAAAAATCTTAATAATTGCATCTGTAATCGAGGAGAAAAAAATTGTTGTTTTCAATGTTTAGTCACTTTTTAGTCACTTATTCTGTATTATTTGTCACTTTTCTCACCTTTTTCAAAGTACCTCAGCAGTTGCAAGCCTGGTTATCACTTAGGTTTAACATTAATGAATGTAGAAATTGAGTGTAGCATTTGTTAAAGCAACTTTACTTTCTTTTACAGTATTTTGATAACATTGAAACAGCATTTAATTTCTCAGAGGAGATTGAAAATCCTTTGATATTTATTCATGCTGGTGTGTACAAAGGCGAATTCCTAATAATTGATACCAATGTTGCAATGATTGGAGCTGGTATGTTATGGAAATTTTGTTTTTAATTCTAAATATTAGCAGTAATTTAGCAATCAAATTTAGACTTAAAAGATTTGTGAGGTTTAATATAGAATATGTATTCTATACTTCATAGAATATGTATTTTATGCATACTAACTTATTCTAAATTTAACATGGATTTATTGTGAATATTCTGATGAAAATGTTCCATTTTGCAAAAAATATTCTTATTCAAATATTCATTTCTCTTTCTCTCTTTTTTTAAAAATCTTATAATATTTTAGAAGGTTAAGAGGGAATACTTTTTTTTTCATAATTTGGGGGAATATGATTAATTTACTATTATTATTATTGTTTGTTATGTAAAGAATGCAATAAAATGCAGATCCATAACATTTTATGAGTCATCACTTGCAAAAACTAATTCTTTTTATGTCATATTAATCTTGATTAATATTTTGCTCAGATGACAGATTTGTCTTTCTTTAATTGTTAAACTGAGCTAACCACATATCGATTCTTTTATTTATACTTTTGAATGATTTTAAATAGAGATTTAATAGTTTTTGGTTATTTTAATTATTTTATTTAAAATAGTATTTTAGTCTATAATAAATTAATGTAATAACTCCATATGCAGCTCCTGGAAATGTTGCTGAAAATGTAGTTTTAGAACGTGAAACCGAATCAACGATCACATTTGTAGAAGGTGCTAAGGATGCTTATTTGGGCTACCTGACACTTAAGGTATTATATTTATCTTCATATGATCTAACACACTTATTAATATGTGTAAACTGTATTTTTGTTTTTAGTAGTATCTTACAGAATTTGAACAAATGTAGGTATTAATTATAATCATACAAATTTTTGATGGTTCTACGAAGCTTAAATGTTAGTTTTCAAAATTTTCTAGTAGGGATAAAATGGATAACTGACCTTTCTGGTTGAATTTCTGATATCTGGAATTCGGTACAAATGCATCATAGACACAGTGTTTTTTGTCGCCAAATTATGCGATTTTTTGGCAATTTTATGAGGTGATGTTTGTGTTTGTCCTGATTTTGGTGGTGGGGGTATGGCAGCTCTAATGTGTTTTTGCACCCCATTGGTGCACATGATTTCTGACGTCAGTACCCAATACTATTCCAGAAATTTGCATCTTAGCTGTTCTTTTGGTTTACAGTTGCCTACAGGTTGTATTTTTTTTGTTCTTACCATTTTCTGGGATTTAGTAATTTAGTTATGGAGGGTGTAGTTATTTTGATTCTTACTATTTTTGAAATTGTTAAAAAGTATCAGGATATTCTAAATCAAACAAGATGCTTTGGTTTGGAACATTTTTGTTTTGTTCTTATTTTCTGGGATTAAGTAATTTAATTATGGCGGGTGTAATTATTTCGGTTCTTACTATTTTTGAAATTGTTAAAAAATATTGGGATGTTCTTAGGTGTGAGGTGGGTTTTGCTTTTTCATTCTAAACTTCAAGTGTGAGGAAACAACAGTATTCTGAATCTGAGTTTTTTTTTCTTGTATTTGGTAAAAAAGAATTATTTCAAAGTTATTTTTCAAAGTTTTAAGATAGGTAGGAGTGTTGAAGAATGTGGCGCTACCCTTTCCAATTTTCATCTGTTATTAAATTTATTGCGCATTTCTTTTATTACAAGGGGGAGAGGAACACCCCCTCCCCCGTCACGTGTTAGATTTTTTTATAATATTAGTGCTTATTAAAGTGCTATATATTGTGTTTATTTTGTTGATATATATCATAAATATTACTAATCTGTTATTTATTTTCTAAATAATGTAAAAAATGAAAATTATTATGCTAATTTTATTTTAATAATGGTTTAAATTGTTAATCTATTTTTTTTCTTTTAAAGTTTAGTTTTGTTAATGTTGTGTTTCAAATATGCCGTTTGACTGCTGCCATATTTTTTTTGTGATCTTTCAAAAAACGTGTACCACCGCCATGTTTTTCTACTTGGTGATTTTTCAAAACATGCGTTTTTCTGTTGGTCGCCCCCCCCAAAAAAAACATGGCAGACGGGATTGACATCTTTAATGCATCTATTCCTGGAATTCTGCAGGATATCTGGGTATCAAATTGGATATCCAAAGTTGTGAATTCTTAGGAGCACTGCTGTCACTTGATGTTCTTTGTAAGACAGTTAATTGGGTTGATCACAAAGATCTGCGTCAGCAAGGATTTAATGAGCCTTATCTTTCCTGAAAAGGGATAAGATGATTCCCTCTCTAAGAATTTTAGATTTGAGGACCTTTTGAGACTAAACCCAGTTTGTACACCCATTACTTCTCTTAATAAAATTGGGCCATTTTAGTCCGGTGGTGTGTCTGTCCAGCTATAACAAAAGTTGTTATCTGATTACTTTCTGCAATCATACTCCCCTTTCTCCCCTGACATAAGTGCAATTTGAAAGTTTTTGGAAAAGGTTTTAATGTGTAACATTGCATATAATATTGTACAAAATAGAGTACAGCTGTCATTTAATAATCTTCGCCCTTTCATTCTCCTTCTCACAAGTTTAAAATCTTGATTCTGTCATAAGCAAGGAGGGCCTAGGAAGTTTCCTACCATTCTGGATCTCAATATATTTGTTTTATTTGTAATTTATCTCAATATTCCCAACAATTCACTATCTACCATTGTGTGCTGAGGTCTCACCCTTCCCCCTAAAAAACACTACTTTTCAGTGAGATGTTTTTTATTCTAAATCTAATGTAGTAAATTCCTAACTTTTACTTTCAAAATAAAATTATTGTTAATTATTGTTTCCAGGACCTTAATTTTGATATCTTCTCTTTAATAAAATGGTTTTGCACTTTTAGGTCTTTCCATAGAGATATGTTGAAAAAAAAATTAATAAATTTAACTTGTATTTTGAAATTTAATTTTTTCTTCTGTGTAGCATTAACATATTTAAATGGTTTTTTTACAAAATGATTTTTTTTATATTTTAAATGTTTATAAAGAAAGGTAACAAAATATGTAGGTAATTTATTATTTTGAAATGATAAACTAAAAGAGCATACAATGTACGGACAAAAATTTAGTAAATTAATTTTGGGTAGGTAAGCTGCCTTGATGTATACACCACACACATAATGGACTATAAGAAAATGAAACTTTTATCTGGTCAGATTTTATTGCCCATTTACCTCAACACCTTTATTAAAAGAGAGTGCATAGTTTAAATATAAGTTAGAAAAACAAAAGTTAAACTGACTGCAACCATGCCTAGCAAAATACTGTAATCTTGTACTCCGTTGCCTAATTTGGCTCAGGCACATTTGTATAGGAATAACACTCACCAGTACTATACTGCCTACTATGTCTAGTAATTTGGAACTGGTAACAAATAATTAAATAAAATTTTCTTCAGCTACAGTAGCTCAGTTGGTAAAGACATTGAGCTCATAATCAGAAGGTTGTGAGTTCAAGGTTCGAGTTAGCCAAAGATTAGTTGTGCTCATTAATTATGGCTGGAGCATGCAAAATAGGTTTGTGGTTGCAGTGTCACCCAATTTTACAAATAGTACATTTGGAGGGGGCAGGCCAATCTCTGGTTCTAATTTATGCGAACCCACTTTAACCCTTTCATGGGCCATTTATTTCTCATTCCACGTTTCCAAACTCTCGAAACAGAACTGCTAATTTTATTCAATCAATTGAACAATTGATGACAGCACAAAACCGAAGCGGGAATCATTCTTCCTGTCATTTCAATAACAAGACCAATATATTATAATGGGTTTTGTGCTTTCTACAGGTGTATTTTGTAAGATTGTGTAGGTGGGGAGTAATCTGTCCACGACCCACGAAAAGGTTAAACAAAGTAATTTTTTACCCCAGTGGTGCTCTTGAAAACAAAATGTGCATCCTTTTGCCTTAATTTGAGTAGCCTCTGGCTTGGCTTGTCTAAGTGGCACTATTAACAATAACAACATAAAATTTCCTTGGATACACCACATATGTTAAATTTCAACTTAAAACACATATAAGCCAAAGCCAATATATTTAAAATTGATATCAGGTGCATCAAGGGTCTGCCCAGGTTTTTCATACATGGTCCTGCTGTTGTTAAATTGTGAAAAATCTACTCATAATTTTGTGAAACTGGATTAAGTATAGCCTTAAATGTAGTTCTTTCAGCATGGGTTGGTTCTGTTTTATGAATTTGTGAAAATAGGCTCCTGTTTTGTGAAAGTATACAAATTTAGGAATCTGAGTTTAGCACAAGTTAAAAATTAAAAAAAAAAAATAACCGTTTTAATCTTCTTTAGAGAAAATCTTATTTAAAGAATATATAAGTATATGTAATATAGATTATAAATAAATGTTACATTTATTCATGGAGTTCAGTTTTAAAGATATCGGGAAGAGTCTGTAGACATTTTGTGAAGGATCCATTAGCAGACATAAATTTCACTTAAAGAGACCACTGTATATGTATCAAACTGACAAGAGAGCTCTGTATGCTTGGTATCTGGTAAAATCAATATCCATTATATTCCTAATTTCTAGAAAAATACTGCCTGATTAATTTTCTGTTTTTTTAAATGTAAATTTAATGCCTTTAAAAATAATTAAATTTCTATGTCTTGTTGGAAGGAATTGAGATTATTATTTAGCAGAGTTTTTTAATTATGATTTCATATTTTTTTCTGTGATAACTAGTTTAATGTTAGTTTTTTTTATTAGTGCAAATCATTTGTATAATTGAATTTAATTTACTAAAAACAATCATGTTTGAGTGACTAAAAAATTTATATATTTACTGCAGTTGAAATAATTAGTAATATGCAGGTTTAAAAAAAATTGTGTGATACAGTAATTTATTTCTCCCTGTTATATATTGCTCTTTCAATATATATTTTTATCTTTTATTTTAGTTTACACCTGATATAACTTCTTCCGTTCCACATCATAAACATTTCTGCTTGGAAGTGAATGAAAATTGTTCACCTACCATTGAACACTGTATTATAAGGAGTAGTTCTGTTGGTTAGTATTTTTACTTTTTATTGGTATTCAGTTTTATATATAATGAATTTTAGATTTTGAGTATTGAGATTTTTTTAAAAGTTATCTGAAATAGCAAAGGATTTTATTAAATTGAAAATATTTTGTAAAAAGCAGTGATCTGTGCATTCTTTTATTTTTATTCAATTGTTAAAGTTATCAAATGAAAATGAAATATGTGTGTTACATACATATTTCATTAGTCTACCTATAGTGGTGGTTAATCTTCCCTAATTTTCTAATTAAATATAAGTAAGTCAGTTTTCTATACCTGCAGGGTGTTAGTGCTCCAGAGTAAACCTAGAATTCTGGGATTTTACAGTAATCATAGACCCTCCAACTGCTACAGATTATCTGTAGTCATTATAGAAAATATGAAGTACAGTGAAACCTCTCTGAGCGGCCACCCCTCTGTACATTTGGCTGCTTAGAGAGGTTGGCCTCTCTGAAGGGTTTTATTTACTATAAGATAATTACTATAATGCGTAATATAAACAAGTTTGACATATATTCCTTATGTAAATGAAATTTAAAACTTATCTAAAGAGAAAATTAGTACGTTATTTCATGTTTCTTTACATTTTTTTTTTAAAGGCTACAATTTGTTCCTGTTTGTTCTGTAGTCTTTGTACTCCTTCAAAATCAAATTCTTTTCTTTAATGACTTTGTTGATTTCCTTTCTTCCCCATTTAAATAATTCAGCTAACTTTCTTGCCGATTTGCTATTCTCGTATTCATGCAGAACTTCAATGCTCTGCTCGAGATTTAGAAAAACTCATTTCGACATCGTTGCAACTCAGATCACTGCCCAACTAATGAAATGAAACTGGTGTGAAGACAATTTTGCTGACAGAGGGGCAATTCTTCCTTAACTTTACCAATTGGAATTCCAAACAAAGGCCCTAGGACACCCTCAATGCCTTGATTGTCCAGTCCCTCCCTCGGTTTCTATGGATGGTGCAATAGGGATTCCCTATCTGAAGGGTGTGGGGAGAATACAAAAGAGATAACAGATTTAATCTTTCTTAGAAAGGGGGGGGGCTGTGGGAATGGACTTCTTAAGTTATTCCTTTGTCTTATATCTGACCATATACCTGACCTTGAGTTTTTTTGGCTCAAAATTAAAGTATGGAGTGAGTAGAATTTCCCGAAAAATGAAAGGGGCAATCCCTCTTGGTGGTTGTTTAGAGGGGGTCGGGGGATCACTGATACAGGTTATTTTACCATTAGGTCTATGATTCGAAAAATCGGTGCCATTAACCCTTTCGCGCCTACTGTCACAAATACGTGCCAGCAAGAAACGCACTCACTTCTCGGCCGACACACTGGCATGCCAGAGCGTTTCCTCGTTCACCCCCGACTGTCACATATGTGTGCCAGCGTTGTGGAACATTTTAAAAACTATCAGCCTTGACACAAGATGGCATTGTATGTACCTATGGATTTAGATACATGTAGATTTGACCTTGTACTCAATAGGAGAGTAGTATGATACACACAGAAGTGGTTTTTGATTACATGAGGGAACCTTTATAAACATGAGGGAAAGGGAATGTTTCCAATTGACATGTTTTATGATGGCTCTTTAAATTCCCATGTGGTGTTTGTTTATGTAAGCAGGGGAGTTTTATTTTTACTAAAGCGTTGTGTATTTCGGTTTGCAGTCCAATTTTTAGTACATAGTTAGATCTGATAGACTTGATTTTTTTTTGTTAGATTTTCAAAGCGTCGAAAGTGTTTAACTGAGCTTGAAATAGCTGAAATGACGCGAAATATTTCAGATTTTGATTCTGAAACAGATTAGGATATTAGTAATAGTAACACTTTAATATATTCTGATTGTTCTTTATGTTCACAATGGATCTAGTGATTTTAATGATGAAGAGCACATTTCTGACAAAGGAATTGACGATGTTTCGTTTTTTCACATTCCAGAAAAATCCTCCAAAACAGCAAATGAGTTACTACGAGTGCAAGGACTGTCATGTAGAATTGTTTGTAGATTCCTGTTTTTAAAATTTTTCGTACAAAAAAAGTTTTAATAACATAGTATTCAGTATTTCAATGTTAAAAGTCATTAAAAACTAAGTTAAAAATGAAAAAAAAGTAAAGTGTAAAATATATATTTAAGTAAGAAATAGCTTAAGTAAAGTATCTATAAACATATAATATAAATCACATTCCGTTTAAATACTTTAAGCAGCATTATTAAATAACGCGTTGCTACTTCGTTAATTTCATGAATTAGGCTTAATAGCAAAAAACACTCCAGCCCAGGATACTTACTCGCAAAAGTGACTGCCAGCCTCAGAGATAAGCGCACGTTTGCACTTCCCGTCGCAAAAGGGTTAAAAATTGGTCGTTTAGAAGGGTGGCTGCTCGGAGAAGTTTCATTGTATTTATTAAAATATGTATATGCATTTTATGGTTTATGCAGGTTATGGATGGATTTTGTGGGTTATGTATGGTTTATGCATAGTTATTCAATTATAAATTATTTTAAAGGAGTGGCATAAACAAATGCCTAGTGATAGAGGTGTAGGGTAATGAAAACTAGCAGTACAGCAGTTGTACTTTCACACTGCTTGCAAAAAACATTTTTGGTGGTATAACAATTTTACTGTAGATGGGAAAGGGTTATGAAATAGATATCTTGTATAGAACATTGAGTAATAGTTTTTTACGTTCTACCTGTTGTGCATATGTAATCAATAGGAGGTGTGCTTTACCGTTATCTAATTTAAAGATTTTAACTGTCTTAAAAATTTTCGTTGAAGAAAATTTATAATTTATTAATTAGATTTCTTTTATTTTTAAATATTCTGTTTTTAAAATTAATTTTTGTTTTTACTTGCTGAACATTTTGTTTTGGCTTTTTTTTTTAGTTGGTGCAGCTGTGTGTGTCACAGGAAAAGGTGCAGAGCCAACGATAAAACATTGTGATATCAGCGATTGTGAAAATGTTGGTTTATACATTACAGACAATGCCCAGGTATCTATTTTGTTTTAATATGTAATTGAAAATGACTGACAATGCTAAGATTGATCATTATTATTATAGAAAAATTGTAGCTGCTAAAATAACAATTATGGCTTTAAATTTTCATGAGATTGCATATTAGGAAATTGAAATATCAAGTAACTGGAAATACTTGACACTTTTTTTACTCTTTGATTCTTGAAAGTACTAACACTAATGTAAAGATTTAATCTGAATGTAATAGTAATGGGCTATATGGAGATGAATATAATATTGTATGTAGATATATTTCTTTAAGGAAAGAGAAAAGAAAACAATGGCTATTTTTGTTTTAAGGTTGTGTAATACCTATGCTTACCCATGCTGATGATAAATTCTTCAATGCATATTTTGAGTTATTTAGAAATACAGCTATTACATCCTAAGTATTATATTAAAATAAAATGAGTATTGCAGATTTATAAGTTTGTTTTTGAAAATATATTGTAAAGATCAATACCAATTGTGATGCTGAAATGTTTTTAAATATGTAAAATTGTCAATCCTCTTTGCCCTTTAAAATCCTACCAAGGAAATAAAGAATGTAGAAATTCCCAAATTGTCATTTCAAAATATTATCACAAACTGCCTGCAATATTTATTTCTAAATTTATTTTATCTTAGGTAAGAAATATTCTAAATACTAGTTGTATTAAAGTTGTATCTGATGGAATTATTTTTAATAGATTTAGTTAAACACAATATGCTGTGAATCATTTATATTTAAAATTAGTTCAATTTAAGGACCTTTCTAAATATCATATTTTTTATAGGGTATTTATGAAGAAAATGAAATCAGTCGAAATGCTTTGGCAGGTGTTTGGGTTAAAAATCATGCCAATCCTATCATGAGACGGAATCATATTCATCATGGACGAGATGTTGGTGTTTTTACGTTTGATAGTGGTTTAGTAAGTAGTATTTGTATAACAAAGTTTAATTTGAAATAAACTGTTTGTCAAAAGTCACTTTTTAAAGACAGTGTTTAGAGATGGTTTTATCTTTAATCCATTTGCTGAAGCTAGTTGCATGATGAAAAATTTTTTTTATCTCAAGACAAGAAATTTCATGTAGCGTAGCCGTTCGGAATCGGTTTTAAGCTGTAGGTCCTGGTCTCATTAGCCCTCGTGTTGCAAAAGTAGACCGTAGCACTCCAAACCAAACTAAAGACAGTGTTTAAAGATGGTGATTAGAGACAGTCTTATCTTTAATCCATTTGCTGAAGCTAGTTAGATGATGAAAATTTTTTTTATCTCAAGACAAAATTTCATGTAGCTAAGCCTAATTTCAGATAAAAGTTTCTATAAAATTAACATATTTTATTCATATAGTTGTTTCAATTTTCCATATATTTTTACATATGCACTTATATTTAAATATAAAACATTTCTGGTTATATTTTCTTTTAAAAATGATAAATAAAACATATAACATTTTAACATTCAAACAACGTCAAAAATATGCATGAGAATTTTAATTAATACAAATGCTGTGAATGAAATAATTTAAACTGTGAAGTATTTATTAAAAAGTATGTAATGAATCCTTCAAAAAATATCAAGAACAACTGTGTACAGTAATTTTTTAATCAAGGATATGCACAGAGCATATCTTACATTTCACATTTTATAAGTGTTTAGTGACTGTTGATGTTTCCTCTACTTTTTACAGCTTAACTGTCATTTCTTAAAGCATTTTTGTTTGTTTTTCACTTAAAACAGTGTAATTGTTGAACAATAAATCTGAGAGATGAAGTAAAAGTTCAAGTTGTTAATTTTCTGAGCATCAGTTCTATTACATTATTTTACCTTTAGAAAATCCCACATGTTATTCCAAAATAACAACAACAAAAAATTAAAATGTATAAAAATGGGATTGCTTGTAAAAAATTATAGAATTAAATAATGCCCAGTTTGTTTACATTAGTTACACTTTCAATTCCAAAATCTTGTACTAAAAAAAGTAAAAAGCAAAAATGATGAAGAATCCAATAACAGGATAGTCAACACACTAGAATAAAGATTAACAGACTGTAGCTCACAAGCTGCAAGTAGTTCTTTGCATAAGTGTTAGCTCTTGAGACTTCTTTTATGCATTCTATATAACATTTATGCATGCAAATGGCTGTGATACCTTTATTATTTTGTTCCTTTGGTATTTTAGCTTTTCTTTCTCTAACATTTACTCTAAACCCCAGAGAAATTGATCAGTTGTGGACAAGAAATGCCTTTTAGCTATCATAAAGATTTTTGGGGAAAAAAATACTTCACTCTAGAAACTCAAATATGAGCTAATGTAATTTCGTACTTATAGTCCGCGGACGTGATATTTAATTTAAAAAATTTCATAAATCATCAGATAGTTTGCACCAGTAGATAATCTGCAGACTATAAGTGCAAAATTAGGTATTTTAATATAACAGTTTTAAACCATTTTTAAACAAACCTAAGTACAGTTGAGTGCTAAAATCTCTGGATATTCGATAATTTGTTTAGAAAAAAAAAGTTAATGATATGTATTACTCGGTTATCCAGTATTCCAGTGCAGAAAGAGCAGCCTACATTTCTCTGTTCAAGAACACAGCTATGTAAATTGTCTTCTAATGCAGGCTAATGTGTTTTTCCATGATGATAAGATCGCTTTCTTTCCATACTTTTATTTTTTTGCTTGCACCAATTTCTTACTGCTCTCTTGACCTCAAAGTAACGGTCTGCTTCTCTGTTTCCATCTGATTCTTCTTTCTGAATTACTTTCATCTTGAAATCAGCATTAAAACTGTAACGATGTTTTAAAGACATAATGAATAACTGATATTGCCGCAAATCAAAACTTTGAAAGCAAAGCACTCTGTTATGAGTGATCCTCGTGGTGAAATGACCTTCAACCCTCAACTTTCGATATTGAACCCATTTACTCTGTTGACAATCATTTGTAAATAGTGACTATCGGAATTTTCCTGTACTCCATGACACAATTTAAGATTGTGCTGAGCTTAACCAGGGATATCCCTGGATGAGGGCTAATGAGCTACTTAAGTTCAGTAGAAAAGAGCTAAGGGTGGCCATTGGCCTGTTGACTGGCCATTGTTGCCGTAAGAGGCACCTCAACATTATTGGCATTATGGATAGCCCGGTATGTAGGTGGTGCCATATAGCAGAGGAGAGTTCATCACATGTTTTGTGTAAATGTGACTACTATTTCGGCAAGAGATTTGAATTCCTTGGGTATCACTTCATCGAGCTGTGGGAGTTGATTAACTTCCCGGTAAATTGCTGCTGAAATTTATCTCAGCTATTGGTCTCTCTGAGATCTAATGGTTAATATTTCTTAACCTTTTGCTGGAACTCTTTGCTCCAGGGTTTTTTTTCAGTACAATAGGCCTTGGGCCGCAGTGCTGGTGCCCTTGTCAGCCACCCCACCTTAATTCTAATTCTAAGATTGCACTACTTGGTAGTACTGATTTGTGCTGCTCTCTCTATTTTTTTTTCTTTTTTTGGCTTACTACCGATACATTATGAGGATGTTTTCTTGGCTTTTCGTGAGTCATGTTTTTGTTTACATTTGATCATCGTTCGTTCATATGATCTGCTTTCCCCCTCCCTTCTTCCGAGTTTAATGATTTGAGCAACGGACAACCAGCAGATAGTCTGCAGACTATACATGCAAAATTACGATATATGTTTTATGTGATAATTCAATTATTTATTTGTAGATGAACTGTTTGCCATGTTTGTAATGTTCACTATGAGCACATGAATCAACTGTCTTGAAAAGGTTAAGGAGGTCCTAATGCATTCAACTGTTATTTTATAAATATTAAAAGATTTATTAAAATTCTAAATCCTAATGTTTTTTTTCCCCTTCTCTTTATTTAGGGTTATTTTGAAACAAATGACATTCACAATAATAGGATTGCAGGTTTTGAAGTGAAAGCTGGAGCTAATCCCACAGTTGTTAGGTGTGAGATTCACAATGGTCAAACAGGAGGTATTTATGTACATGAAAATGGAAGGGGCCAATTCATTGAAAATAAAATTCATTCTAATAATTTTGCTGGAGTTTGGATAACTTCTCATAGTAATCCAACAATAAGGTAAGTGTGTGTATATGTATATATATATCTATATATATATACTAGCATATAGTCCGTCATAAGACGGGGTCAGTAAAAATTTTAATTTTTCAGAATTGTAAAATACCCTATGAGGCAGGTAAAAAAAATGGTTTGGTTTTTGGATGAGAATTATCTTGCAGCAAAACATAATCGATGATTAAATTTAAAATTATCACATATGTACCTAATCTATTATTTAAGCCAAATATATAGTAATCTAATATCTAAGTTCAGTGATAAAACGTATGAAAATAATGCCCACGATATTTAAATAATTTAAAATATGAAATGATTAAATGAGATGGTTTAAAGAATGACATCATAATACTAGAAAAAATAGTATTTTTTTACCTATACGTGATAAATTGATAAATTTAATTGCCTACTCTTAACCGGGAAAATAGGGCTTGAAATAATGGCATTATATGCTCGAAAAAAGGAGTAGAGATTTCAAATGTTTTAAAGATGACTGCATTTTTGCTGGGATTTGAAGTATATTTATACCAATTTATTTTAGAATCATATTGATAGTGTAGGAGAAGATAAACTTTACTTGCTTTGAATTTAGCTAAGCCTAACTCATCAAGAATCCAATATGGATGCCTCTATCCATTCCAGGTCCAACCGCTCCATAAATTCGAGGACAGACAGACAGATAACTTGGGCTATTATATATATATATATATATATATATATATATATATTGATATACCTGCCAACTTATATATTTTTACTGTATATTGTGTTTATTTTATTTTGTACAACAACAAAAGTGAAATAGGAATGTGCAATGATGTTTCTTGTTATTTCTAAACAAAATACTTCTTTTCTTGATTTGCTCTATTACACAGTTATCTGTCCGAAATTATTTACTTTATATGTACTTATTAATTTATGCTACTTGTACATATGCTAGAGTAACTATTCAAATCTTAGGGGTTATCTATATTTATGCAAAAATTTATGTATTAAAATTTATATCTGGACCTGCAACACTTTTAGTCAACATGTATTTGATTGTACATAATTGTAAGATTTTTTAAAAAATGACAAGTTGGTAGGTATATGTGTTTTTTTCTTTTACATTAATAAAAATTCCAGATACTTAAAAAGCTTGTTTTTTTATTTAAAAATAAGTTGTAGGTATGATGAAGTTCAAGTAGTTCAATTTTTATTTTTCTCTCTAACATTTGGCAGTAAAATTTACTGGCATCAGAAATGGAGTACTGCAATTGCTGTCATACTTATATTAGTAAATGTAAATTAAAAAAATAAAATAAACTTTTAAAAATTATTTGTTATAATGTTCTCAAAATTTAAGGGAAAAGACTTACAAAATAAATTTATTTTGTTTTTGACCAATCTGCTTAAAAATTTAATATTTTATTAGCAATATATTTATGTGAAAATATCTATAATTTCAAGGTAAAATCTAAATTTAAATAAATATTGTTTTAAAAGTGGCATTATTTAAAATGTTTCATGTGCTTCTCTTTTCATACAATAGGGTAAATTTTATTGAATTTTCCAAAATTTTGCTTTTAGAATCGTTATTGTGGTCAGTGCTATTTTCCTTATCATATTTGTTTAGTTTTGGGTAAAACTATCTAAAATATTTAGAGAAATGGAAATTGTTCTTTCTAGCGATGAATTCATTTGTTGAATGCAGTTGTATAGGTTATCTTTATTTTGAAAGGGGGCAAAATGTTAATAATTTTATTTTGTTTATAAAATGCATAAGATTTTTGTCATTCTATGTATCTTGAACTTAAGTTATTTTTTAAATACTGTTGTGGTAAGGTTTCCTCAAAATGTGTTTTTAAGTATATATGTGTATTTAATATTCTTATTACATGTGCATTGGTATTTAATATTAAATATTTTGAGGAATAAATATCTTTTGAAAAGATGGTTTTTTACAATTTTGTTTAATTTTTAGTTGCTTATTTATCAAGTGTTTATGATATTTAGTTTATAAAATGTTCTTGCTGAAAGATTGCTCATGTAGTAAATTTTCTTTTTAGGCGAAATGAAATTTATAACGGTCATCAAGGAGGTGTGTATATATTTGGAGAAGGCAGAGGATTAATTGAACATAATAATATTTATGGTATGTCTACTAAATTTGAATTGAAATCATATTAATTTAACTGTTAATATTGTGAACATTTTCTTATGTTTCTTTTTTTCCTTCATCAGGTAATGCACTTGCAGGCATTCAGATTAGAACAAATAGTGATCCTATTGTGAGGTATAACAAAATTCATCATGGCCAGCATGGCGGCATATATGTGGTCAGTAACATTTCTCTATTTCAATTAATTACTCAATTTAGCTTGATGTATATTATGTTACAGCCCATTATTTTTGTAGCTAATCTCAAACCTAAAGTGTGGGGGTTTATACAGATATAAAATATCTTCAGTGAAACCTCTCTGAGTGACCACTTCTCCGTACCGAGAATATTTGGCCGCTTAGAGGGGTTGGCCGTTCTGAAGGGTTTTATTTACTATTCTAAAATAATTACTATAATGTGTAATATAAACAAGTCTGACTTATATTCCTTATGTAAATGGAATTTAAAACTTATCTGAATAGAAAATAGTACTTTATTACATGCTTCTTTACATTTTTTTTAAAAGGGTACAATTTGTTTCTGTTTGTTCTGTAGTCTTCCTACTCCTTCAAAATAAAATTCTTTTCTATAATGAATTTGTTGATTTCTGCTCTTCTGCAGTTCAATAATTCAGCTAACTTTCTTGCTGATTTACCATTCTCGTATTTATGCAGAACTTCAATGCCCTGCTCTAGATTTAGAGAAACACATTTCGACATCTTTGCAACTCAGATCACTGATCAACTAATGAAATGAAATCAGCGTGAATGACATTTTTGCTGACTGAGGTGCAATCCTTAACTTTGCCGATTGGAATTCCAAACAAAGGCCCTAGGACACCTTCAACACGAGATTGTCCAGTTCATCCCTCAGTTTCTATGGACGGTGCAATAGGGATTTCCTATCTGAAGGGTGTGGGAGAATAAAAAGATAACAGAATTAATCTTTCTTAGAAAAGGGGGGGGGACCGCAGGAATGGACTTCTTAAGTTGTTCCTTTATCTTATATCCGACCATAAACCTGACCTTGAGTTTTTTCGCTCAAAATTAAAGCATGGAGTGAGTAGAATTTCCAGTAAAATGAAAGAGGCAATCACACTTGGTGGCCATTTAGAGGGGACAGGTGGCTGCTGATACAGGTTATTTTACCATTAGGTCTATGAGTCGAAAAATCTGTGCCATGAAAAATTGGCCATTTAGAATTGTGACCGCTATACAAGAGTGGCCGCTTGGAGAAGTTTCACTGTATTTCCAAAAGCACATACTTATTTTTCCTGTATCCAGATATAAGCAATAAATTGCCAAATATTTCTTTAATTTATATTTCTTTAGCCTTTCCATGGTTGGCATTGCATATCACAGATTTAATATTTTTGTGTAATAAAATTGTATATTTGAAAGTGAATTAATGCAATTATTTTCTAAATATATAAAGATAAGAAAAGCTGCGAGTTTATTTCAACAGTCAAATTATTATTGGAGATAATGGTTCCAAGATGTTTGAACTTTTTCTAAGAAATAATTTTTCAAGACTAATGGTAGTAGGTTAAATGTGTTATAGGCAGTTTCTAAAAAAAGTTTTTATCTTCATTTATTATTTGACCCAATTTACGAGCCTCAGCTTCTTATATATTGAATGCCTATGACACACTTTCTGGTTCTATCTATTAAAACAGTGTCATTGGGGAATGCCAAGGCTTGATGTATCTGTTGATAAATAATTCCTCTAGTAAGACCAGATTATCTAAATCTTTCTGGGTCATATTGCACCCACAAATTCATTTTTATGAATTACATACCTCCTCTGCAGTAATATATACCCTTGGGGGTCCATAGAAATTTCTACTTTGGGTACCACTGGTTTAGAATTTTTAAAAGTATTGTGAGTACTGCATTTGATAAAAAGAATTTCATTATATTATGAAATTATTGACTTTAAATGTACTACTTTCATCTGAAACCATAATATGTTCTAAAACTTTAATTTTATGTTGGCAATTTTAGCCATTGTTTAATTAACTGTTGAATTATCTTTGTAGCATGAAAAAGGTCAAGGCTTAATTGAAGAAAATGAAGTCTATGCAAATACTTTAGCTGGTGTATGGATCACCACAGGTAGCATTCCAGTCTTAAGGCGGAATCGTATTCATAGTGGGAAACAGGTTTGTTAGTTTGTTCTGTAAATGTATGAAATAGATATTTAATAAATTCTATTTAAAATTTTGATTAAAATTGTCATTTTTAATTTTAAAGGTTGGTGTGTACTTCTATGATAATGGCCATGGTCGACTAGAAGACAATGATATTTTTAATCATTTGTATTCCGGTGTTCAAATTAGGTAAGGTTTTAAAACTTGTACAATTCAAACCAATAGAATTGAGATTTTTAATTTGCTCCATATTTATGGAATAATGTTTTTATTTTTTGATAAGTTCTGTTTACTCCAAAAAACATTTTAAAATAAATTTTGGGAGATTAGTACAAAAGTTATTTATTATAAGCTCTCATATATTTGAGAGAAAATAAATTTATTTCTGTTAAATTCTGTCTGTAGTTAAATATAATATTTATTATTATTAAATAAAGAAAAAAAATCTGCAATCAGACAAAGGCTTATATATTTAAAGTATTATACTTACTTTTGATATACCTATAAAGTAATTTTTTTTAAAATGTGATTTTTGTAAAAATTATTCATTGAATAGATAAGTGTTTCAAATTATTAAAATATATTGTGGCATACCGATACTTTTGTAATATTTTATTGTGATTTTTATAAAATTTAAAAAATAAATAATAGATAGAATAAATTAGGTAAAAAATAGCTTTGGCATACCTTTTGTAATATATATATATTTTTTTTATTTGTTTTTCAGAAGGAGGTATATTTGACATAGATATGATTAAATTTTTGGGATTGCATTTAGGTTTCATCATTTAGTATATTCTTAAATTGATATCATTAAGTTAGAAACTATGTTGATGATTTAAATTTTTTTTTTATATTGCTTGTTATATAATGAGCTGTATAAATAAGATAGTTTGTTTTTTTAATCTGTAAATTATTTACTGAGATTCAAGCTTACAAAATAGCACTGAGGCGACTTTTATAAGGGTTGTGTTTTTCATGTGTATAATATATTTTGATAATATAGCATTAAACTGTTGCTAAAGTACTAGCAAGTCTGTCATTTTGTAAAGAAATTTTATATTAGCTGTTTATATTAGTTAATTTTATATTAGCTTCTGCTCCAACAGTTCTATTAAATAGAATATTTTCCAGTTTTGGATTAGTCAGAATTGCATAATTCATTACATTAGTAAAAGAAACAAATACACATATTTATGTCGAAGTATTTCAATAAAAATAATAAATAAAACATGAATTTGTAATATAAATATTTGTTATTTATATAATATATATTTGTGTAAATATTTTAACTACATGAAGGGATGGGTTGTATGGACAAATCCCTCCTGTGCTGCTCAATACAAATTAGCTCCCTAGAATTAGTTGTCAGGATGAAAAGGATTAAAACTGCTAGTCTAATATGATCAATTTGTCAGGTTTTAAAATCAACAAATTATCCAAAAGAACTCAAGGGCAGCCAGATGAATCCTTGACTCCAATAGAATAAAGGTGTCTTTAGAAATAGTCATGTCCAGCTAAAGTTCCAAATTTAGCTGCAAAAATTGATCTTGGTTATTTCTTTGGGATAGGAGTGTGCAGCAGGCTCTTCCATCTTTTCCCCCTTGGTATTTTTCTTTTGCTCCTTGCAATTTTATCCTGTACTATCCTTTTGATGGTGGCTGTTGGCCATATTGCAACTAAAATGAGGCTGTGGCAAGCTTCTTTTGCAAGAATGTCAGCTCTCTCAGTGCCAAAGCTGCCATAATGGCTGTGGATCCATGGAAGCAGAATCCTCCTGCCATGGCAGAAAAGATCGCAGATTATTTTACCTCTGTTTATATAATAAAATTGCTTTGACACTTGAGATTGAATGATATATTTTGTATTTTGAATAAAAACTAAATGCAAATAATTGTTTTAGAAAAAATATTCGATTTGTAGTGGATAATCATAATTTTTTAAATAATTTTATTTAATAAAAAAAGCTTTTTAAAGGATATTTTTAAATACAAATATAGAGATTTTACATTAAGTGGATTAAGTTTATATCAAGCATAGAAATATTAAGATCTTAAGCAATATTGAGTTGGCTATTGAAATATCAAAATATGATATACTCTGGTTATATTTTGGTATACAAATAATAGCTATAAAAAAGTAACTAATCTGAATTTTATGTTAAATGTTAATTTTCTATCCATAGGACTGGCAGCAATCCTATTATCTGCCGAAATAAAATCTGGGGTGGTCAGAATGGAGGTGTTTTAGTTTACAATGGTGGACTAGGCATTCTTGAACAAAATGAAATTTTTGATAATGCAATGGCAGGTGTGTGGATTAAAACTGACAGCAATCCAACGCTTCGAAGAAACAAAATATATGATGGACGTGATGGTGGTGTCTGTATTTTTAATGGTGGCAAAGGTAAGTTATTTCTTATTGGTATATGAAATATCTTTTGCGAAAACTAAATTTTTTGTTAATTTTATACATGGTTTCCGCGCACCTGGAAAGTCAGGAAAAGTCATGGAAAATCATGGATTTAGACAATGGATTAATTTTGTCATGGAAAGTCTTGATTTTTCAAGTAAAATGAGTGAAAGTCATGGATCCGCTAAACTACCGATTAAAAAAATGCATTGGATTGTTTAATACTATTTTTACTTGTCATTTACTTGTCAATAACGTAACAAAAGACCAAGTAACTTGACAATCATAACTTGTGGAAAGAAAAAATGCAAAGTGTTGCATAGCAACGCAAAGAACAGGCATATTTCTCAAATTGTAGATTAAAATTTTATTAATATAATAATTATTTTTTAATAAAAATTAGTTAAGATTTTTGCACAAAATATAAGTTTATCTTTAGGGATATTGTATATAAATGTTATAGGGTTATATTTGTCTATTATTCATGGTCACCTGGATAATACCAAATTGGAAACATTTTGATTGAAAAATTGCTATATGATTAAACTTAGGTATGTAGATACAAAAATTTATTTTTATATATGTGAGTTTATTAACACTTATAAAGTAAGTTTATAGTTTTTTTATGATGAAATTCCTGTAATTTCTCTTAAAGCATATATTTTATTTGTATGTACATCAGAAGTTTTATTCATATATACTTTAACGAAAGCTTTTTAAAGTCATGGAAAATGATCTGCTAAATCAGGGAAAGTCATGAAAAGTCATGGATTTGAAAAATTTTATTTTGGCAGATACCCTGTTTATATCATTTTATGCCTCTCTCTCTCTTTTTTTTTTTTTTTTTTTTTTTTTTTAAATATATATATATATATATATATATATATATATATATATATAAATTCTTACACTTTTTTCTTTCTTTATTTATTTTTTTTCTTTTTTACAAGAGTTTGATAATTATTTCTCATGAATTTAAAAAAAATCATTTAGTTGATTGTAATTTGTTCTATTCTCGAGTACATTTACATTAACTATTATATTTAATATTATTAACTCTTTTAAGTAATTTTAAAATTTAAAAACTATTTTTAAATGTTTTCTGTTCTTGACCACTGGAGTTAACTCTGCTCAGCCATTAGGCCAATTCTCAAAATGTGTTTCCTCTCATGTATGATGCAGTCGAACGATGGCCGAATGTTTAGGGTGCTGGCCATCGGAAGCAGAATTCATGGGTTTGAATCCCACTGTGGCATGGAATTGGCTTTAAGCAGTAGGTCCCAGTCTCATTAGCCCTCGTATTGCGAGAAGTGGACTGTAGTGCTCCAAACCAAACAAACTTCATGTATGATGCATAATCTTTTTATGTTGACTCCCGAGAAATTTTTAAAGTTCTTCTTTGTCCTGTTTAATTTTAACGACACTAGACTGGTCACATTAACAGATTTCAAATTTCATGAGCAAAAATTACAAAAACTATTATTTTTATAGTTTTATAATTTATGTTGACAATTATCGATACAATGAGATGAATATGTACCAGATTTATTTTACCTGCAGTCCTTTAATTTCTGAGTTCTTTATGATGCATATCTCATTGGGTTTCTGCAGATACCCATCAAAATGATAGTTAAGCTAGATTTGTTATTAATGGTGATAAACAATTTTTTTTATTAAATTTTGGATTTGGCATTCATCCCTGAATTGGGAAATTCTACAGGTGGTAGAATATATAAATTACATGTTTCAGTTGTCTGAAGAGTTTGTTGGGGGGGGGGGATATAAGAGAATAGAATTTTAGATTCTTCTTGTATCTATTAGTCCTTCACAACTAAGCAAATCTTGTTAAAACTTGGCATGCGGGTATACTTCACTGCCAACTTATGTGTGCAGCAGGTTTTTTTTCATCAATTGCACGAAAGTTTAGTTATTCAGAAAAGTTGCAGTAAATTGAAAACTACTTTGTTTTTATGAGTGAAACTTTTTTTATTATACATAATAAATATACTGTATGATTATAAATTTAAAAAAAATATTTTTACAAATTCACAAAAATAAACAATTTTTAAAATTAAAGTCCGATAATCTGTCAGTATGTATTTCTTCATCACTATCTTTGGCCTAACAGCTCATTTTATCCATTTTGTATTCAACAATTAAAAAAACCAAGCTTCAAATTGACAAAACACGACTTGTATGTTCTAGAGCTAGAAATTCGATTGAAGATGAAATAACGCAACAAAAGACCAAGTAACTCAACAATCATAACTTGTGGAAAGAACAAATGCAAAGCTTTGCATAGGAATGCAAACAACATGCATATAATTTCACACATACATATAATTATACTTATTTAGTATATTTGTGGTGGATAGCGGGTATCCACCACAAATCTACTAAATACATTTTTTTTTTATGTGACCCACGCTCCAGTGACAGACTGCAAAAAACATAAAATTATGTTGCCCGCACATGAAGTGTTTAATCAGTCACTATAACAAAATAGAAGTATGAGTATTTGTATTAAATGAAAAAAGCAAAAGTTTGTGGAAAATGCATACAGATAACAGAATAGGACTGCAAAAAATACACAGAATAAATGTATGAGTAGTAAAAGTTTATTTAAGTTTATGGTTTATTTATGCAATTCTAACAGATTTAATTAACTTATATTAAGTCCGTTAATACTAAACTGCCATAACTTTTTTACACTAATAAAATTTGCAAATCCACCAAATTGATCATTATCGGTAATTCTTGTTAAAGATAAATTGTTTTAAATTTATGATTTTAAAGAAAATATGTGGTTTTCATTACTTATTAATTTGATAAGTGTCTGTAAATCAAGTGTACAAAAATCTCCTTTAATATAGTATTAATGATAGTTGCCAATAGAGATGATGGGTATATTCCCAAAGCTTAATTATATTTACCTTTCTATTAACTTATTTAACACTGTTTCTTTATACATTTATATATTTGATTGTGATTTAAGTCAGAATCATGTATAATATTTTAAAAAATCATCACTGCTTGTTGATTGCAATTACTATTTTTATTTTATCAGATATTTATTGAATTTTTGTTTAATTTCAGGTATTTTAGAAGAAAATGATATCTTCCGAAATGCTCAAGCTGGTGTTTTAATAAGTACACAAAGCCACCCAGTATTGCGAAGGAATAGGATATTTGATGGGTTAGCAGCTGGTGTAGAAATTACAAATAATGCTACTGCTACCCTAGAATACAATCAGATTTTTAACAATAGGTTTGGGGGACTGTGCCTAGCCAGTGGTGTAAATCCAATTTTAAAAGGTAAGTTTTATTTATTTATTTTTATTTTAAATTCAATTTACATGTTGAGAAATAAATGATATAATAGATTTAAAATAAAATGTTTTTTTTTTTCTGCTCATGGTAGTGATGTATTTTCAGTAGCGTAGAATAGAGAGTACCTGCTCTTGGTGGCAATTTATTAAGAGCAGCAAAATCCCTATTGTGTAAATATAACATTATAGAAGTAGTTGAAATAAATATTTTCTAAAAGTTTTGAGCTGTAAATAGAAATGTATTATTTTAAAATCAAAAATTGATGTGAATAACTTCCTATTCCATTACTAATTTTCTGTGATATTGCTTTGTTTGCATCCTAAAATTGTACATTTACATGGTTTCTGCGCACCTGGTTAGTCAGGGAAAATCATGGATTTAAACAATGGATTAATTTTGTCATGGAAAGTCTTGATTTTTCAAGCAAAATGAGTAAAAGTCATGGAAAGTCATGGATCCACTAAACTACCGATTAAAAAAATGCATTGAATTGTTTAATTCTATTTTTACTTGTCATTTGGCTGAAGTTGCTGGGTTTGGTATTTATGTATTATCTTATTGACCATATTGCCAAGTAAAATTTGTTCACCAACGAAACTCAAAGCAAGAAAGCTTAATGGGTGGGTAAATGTATATTATTCTGGTTTTTTCTTAAATTGCAGATTAAACTTTTATTAATATAATAATTATTTTTTAATAAAAATTAGTTAAGATTTTTGCACAAAATATAAGTATCTCTAGGGGTATTGTATATAAACATTATAGGGTTATATTTGGCTATTATTCATGGTCACCTGGATAATACCAAAGTACCCTGAATTCAAATTCGAAACATTTTGATTGAAAAATTGCTATATGATTAAACTTAGGTATGTAGATACAACAATTTATTTTCATGTATGTGAGTTTATTAACACTTACAAAGTAAGTTTATAGTTTTTTTTATGATGAAATTCCTGTAATTTCTCTTAAAGCATATATTTTATTTGTATGTACATCAGAAGTTTTATTCATATATACTTAAACGAAAGCTTTTTAAGGTCATGGAAAATGATCTGCTAAATCAGGGAAAGTCATGAAAAGTCATGGATTTGAAAAATTTTATTTTGGCAGATAACCTGTATTTAAAGAAATCTTTTGTAAATGAAAAAGTACTGTTCATATAGTTTGCTGTTGCATTTATATATAATTTCATGGTTCAAAAACAAAATTTATCTCTAATTACATTTTTATGTCTCAAATGATCTAGTAAATGTAAAACAAAATGCTTATGTATATGTATATATCAGTATCATTTTTAGTGGGTTTGTTTTCCATGATTTCTAATCAAATTCTTAAAGAATGAATAATGCAGTTTTTATTCTTTTTAATATTGCCAAGCATTTAAGAATTTAGTAAGATTACTTAGTATTGTAATACAGCAGTTTTGGAAATGGCTACTTTTTTATGAATTAGTGTTTATATGTAAGTATCTGTGTCATACACACAAACACACACATATATATGTCAATGTCATCTGTTTTTGTAAAGTATATTTTCACTATTTCATCCAAGTTGGTTTAATTATGGAATGTACAAAAGACATTTTAGACTGTATTAGCTCATAATATTTTCAAATACTCAAGAAACTTGCTATGTTATTTTACAAATGAGTAGGGTATGAGACGAAGTAACATATAAAAGGAAATCTGTGTAAAATGGTGTGAATCCAGAAAATATGTTTTAGAAGGAAAAATATATATATAACTATAGCTAAATGGCTGAATTTTAAGTTTTTTATTTATTTTTTCTGCTGTATGAAAGAAAAGTTTGATGCAGTTAAGAAAAAAAAATTATACACTATTGTGCACCTTGCCTAAGTTTTCAGTTACAAGTGTTATTTATTTTTTTTTTCTTACTGTAAATATATATATGTACAGACACTGCAGTGCTCCTTTTTTCTAGAAATCTCTCCTTTTTTCTTTATTTAACAGCATTCTTTTTTAAATTTTTTATTCTTGCTTTTTATTTATTTATTTTGAGGGGCGGGAGGGGGGGGGCATTTGCCATTCACTTCTTTTATTCATTTTTTCTTTCTCAACATTTAAGGAGTTATGTAAGGGCGGAACGTATCACACACATAGTCTTTCACATGTTTGGAGCGCAGTTCAGTTTTTTTAATATTTTCTTTCTGTGGAATATTTATCCCCCCTCCCTCCCAAAAAAGTCTTTGGTTATTTACTGGCAGTACAGGTGTTTGAAAGTTAGCAAATAATGATCAAAGTGTCAGAACTAAAAGGGACCTGAATTTTGTCGAATGTAGTGTTGAGAAATCTGTTTAACCCATTTCTGAACCAAAGAGCGGGAAAATGAAGCATTACTTCAAGCCCGTACACTTAAAAAATGACTTCCATATTGAATATTGAATTCAGGGATGATTTTGATCCGAAACTTTTTATAGGTTTGTTTCAAAAACACAGATGTTAAACACATATTTTTTCAGAAATTAAACAAAAATTTAAAGTAAGGAAGGAGCCATTTTTTATTTTTATCTTTCATATATGTAACTTTTGATGATAATCTGAAAGTTTTCTGTCCTTTTCTTATTATTTTTTCTGTTTTCCACATCCACAATTTTTTTCTGACAAAGAGCAGTAAAGAAGTGTTATCAGTTGATTCTTGTAACACGGGCTTCAAGGTCGGAAAGCTGTGTGACGTGGCATAAATAAAACATCTAGAACTTTTGTGGTTCTAGTTATAATAATGCAACTAAGCTGTAACTGTGTGTTTTTTGGTGAAAAACAACTGTTTTCTGGATTTTGGTTCCAGAAAATGTGCATTCTTTTAATGGGCCATTATAGTTAATACTGCGATCATAATGAGGGGCTCTCATATAGTAGAATTATGTTTTAACAACCTGCATACTTTCTTTACAGAAAGAAAGAAGCATCTGCTTTGAATCTGTTTTAAATATTTTTTTTACTAGGAAACTTGAAATACTGATAAAATGTACTACTGATATTGATTATACTGATATTATTGATAAAAAGTTATTATTATTATTGCATTAATGTAAATCAGAACATTAATTTTTAATAGTTATTTAACTTCCTCTTTTTTTGCATTTTTCTCTTTTTTTTTTTTCTAAAATTTTGACTTCTGTTGTATATATGTATTACTGATAATTTGATTACAGGGAATTGGATCTGATTACTTTTTTCCCCAGGATCATTTCAATTCAAGGGATTTTAATTCAAATTAGACTTTATATGTGCTTATTCATACTCATTTTATTTTATTATAATGTGATATAATTTTATTCATTTTAACTTCAAATATAGTAATTGACTTAAAGGCAGTAAAATTAATCTAATGGGTCATTAATATGAAATAAAGTGTTATTTAAATCCAGTATATAGAAAGTAAAGTTCTTATGTCATTCCTTATAATTGTTGATTTTTACTATGTAGAATTTTATGTTAACTGGTTATGAAAGTTGTTTAGGGTTTTTAATTTTCTTTTCACTTCCTGCCATGGTCACATTTTAAAATATAAACATGCTTAGAGTGTCTCTGAATTACAATTTTGAATTTTATGGCTTATAGAAATTAATTATGCTCTAAATAGATCACAGCTAATCAAGCTATTGAATAATTAAAAGCAAAAACTAGTTATCTTAAATGGACTATTAACCATTTGTTTAAACCAAAATGTTTAAAAATCTGTTTAAAATTTTAGACATTTGTAAAGCTGCAATTATTTTTTATTTTTTTCTTCTCTTAAAAATGAATTGCTGCCATGTATTACAATATTTTTAATGTGATTTTTCACTCATCTACTCATATGTAGTAATGTAGATCTTGATGTTTCAGGTAACCGAATTTTCGAAAATCACAATGCAGTAGAAAAGGCTGTCAACAGTGGTCAATGTTTGTACAAAATATCTAGTTACACAAGTTTTCCAATGCATGATTTTTACCGGTAAGTTTTCCTCTCTATATATATGTACAAATATGTGTGCATGTAGTTACTTTCTTTTGCATTTTTGATAGGGATTAAAAGTATAAATTATTTAATTAAATCTGAACAGTACATATTAATGTTGCTTTGTCAAATAATATACTTCCATGTGTAAAAAGTTCATAAGTAGGATCTTTTATTTTTTGTATCATTGTGTTGCAGATCTCCAGATGCACAAAATGTCGTGTTTCCTCAGAGAGTTTTAATAGGTGGTTTTATTTCTTATGTCATCCTATAACACTCTAATCAGTAAAATTTTGTTGTAGAACCCAGATAAATAGAAATACACTAGTCCCTTCTGATATTTTGCACATTAAAATATTAGGCTTTCATATATATCACACTTTTTTTGTCTGTTGTACATGAAGTGTTACTACACATGTATATTTATATATAAAATCGAAGATTTAAATGGAACTTCTGTGTCATTATTATTTAAATGATTCTTTTCTATAAAAATTAGTTCAAATTCATTATAAGAAGACAATTTTTGTGCAAGAAAATTTACAGTATTTATATTTTGGTTGTTGTTTAAACACGTTTTTGGCAATTTTTTTTTTGTAAACTTTATTTAATTTTGTGATAAATAAACATGCCCAGCATTAATTTAATAAAAATTTACTTTCACAAAACATCAACATTTATGCACAAAACAGAAATAAGATTATAATGGGGCTGGAATTCAACAGTACACGACCATACCATTCGACAACAAGCCTCGAACTCTGTTCTGTCTTGGTATACCCTATAGAGGGCGCTGTAACCTACGTTACATCTAGACTTATTTGTTATGATTTTATTTACTTTTTTTCAAAATTTTTTATACATACTTGAAATGATGTATTCTAACATGAGGAAATGTTTTTCAAATTGAAGTTGTTAAAAAACTCAGGTTAAGATTCTACTTTAGACTGTTAAGTCTCAGCTGCTCTCATGAGCGAATGTTTATCTACAAAACATTGTTTCAAATCATTATAACTGGAATATTTCATAGGGTTTTTACAGGTTCCTTTATATACTTTTTTTTTTTTCAAACTAAGCAAATAAAGTGAATATGTATAAATGTAATAAGAATTTTATTATGTCAGTTTTATGGTATTGCTTTAGTTTATATATAGTTAGTATACATTTTTGGTGTTGAAAACAGACCATTTTTGAAAGAAAACTTGAAGTAAATTTTGTGGGTAAGACTAAATGTGATTGTTTTTTATTATCCGTGTATAAATTATTTAACTTAAACACATCTGTTAAGTATTTTTGCAAAATTTTTTTAATTAAAAATTATTTTTTGTTATAGTTGCTAAGTTTCGAGTTTTTATTATATATTTCTATTATAAGTTGTAAACATTTTTGTTATCTGGTCATATAAAATTGAAACTCAATACAGTTGAACCTCGAAAATCTGGAATGGTAGAGTCCGCGGTGCTTCCGGATTTTGGAATTTTCTGGATTATAGAAATCTGTTAAAAACCATGGATTTTTTAAAAAATTAGGAAAATAAGGAATCCTGTGACCCTCTACATACTTACTACATACTATCCCCAACACTTCTGTTATACATTGACATGGGATTCTGATTGTTTCTTTATTGGTTTATTATTAAATCAATCAATAATTTTGTCTCAGTTTTATACATTAACTACAATAAAACATTTATTATATAAATTTGAATTTTGATGGGAACTCAGACAATTTTATATATATATATATATATATATAATAATTAGTACAGAAACAATGATACAAATAAATTATTCAAATGCATATTTACATAAAAACGATGTTAAAATTTAGAATTTTAAAATGCATCTTTTTATTTCAATTTAATATGGTTATTTGCGATCTGTATTAAAATTTTAAACTGCAGTTATGGCGCCATCTGGCGAGCTGAAATTGAAACAAAATAAAGAATGCAGTGAAGTGTCTCTATTTCATATTATACAAGTGTTATTTTTTGATAGAAATAAATATACAAAATGGAAAAAAATTAATTTAATCGGGTATTTTTTTCAAACCGCTGGTCCTGGGTTGAAAAAAAAAACTTTAAATCATCATTTATAAAACAAACAAACAAAAAAAATATGTGTAAATATGATCATGTCATCTATTCTTTAGGAAAACTATTTGTAAATTTTATTATAAAAATAATTCTTAACAGCAGATAATACGCGGTGGCGTTAATTAGAAAAAAATTTTAAGTTTTTTAACGTATAATCCACAGATTATAGGCAGGAAATTAGGGTACTTTCCATAAGAAATGTAAAAATTGCATGCAATTAAGGTTTTATTAAAAATTAAAGCTAAAATCTGGAAAATTTCCGGATTTTGGTGGTTCAACTGTACTGTTAATCGACCTATATATAAATGTATCTGTGAAAATACACATTCACACTTTCTGGTAGTGCTTTGAATTCAACAGTATTTTCCCATTTAACTTAGAAATAAAGCTAAACTTTTTTCTCCTTTTGTCTGATTGTATTAGGTGTAGAACATGCAACACTACAGACAGGAATGCTATTTGTGTAAATTGTATAAAAACTTGCCATGCTGGCCATGATGTGGAGTTCATAAGGCATGACAGGTCAGTAAATCTTTTTCCTTTAGTGGTAATGCTTTACATTAACAGCTATGATTAAACAAATTAAAAGTTTGTTTTAATAAAAATGTGTTGATTCAAGATTTTATTGTGAATGAGTTTTGTGAATTTAAAAAATATTAGTATGATGGGCATATGGTAAATTTTTATCTAACAAGTAAGTATTCATTAAATGTTTAAATTCCTTGAATAAAATTCATGTTTAAAAATTGCATTTTGTTAGTCTTTCTATTTTTGTAATTTATTTATTCTTGAATAGTCTGAGCAATTTTGAATTAAGAATTTGAATTACAGGCTTTCTTTTGTTTAGATAGGTTTTCTTCATTTATGATATTAGTTCTAATATATTATTTTAGCACAGGGTTCCCACGGTCCTTAAAAGTCCTTAAGAACGCTTTAATTTTAGCTTCCATTTTTAAAGGTCCTCAAAACTACTTAATTTTCATCAAAGGTCCTTAAAAACTCCTTAATTTTTAAATTGGAACTCGATCAATTTCTCCGTCTACGAGATCGATAGTCTCATACGATTTCCTATCAGTTTTCTATTATGGCAAATAAATAATCTTTCATATACTTAAAAGGTTGAAAGTATAAAGTCATCTGCTCTTTCTTAATAGCTAACAGTCATGCAGATTTTAAATAAACGAATCCTGGACAATGGGGGTTTGTAGATATTTCAGTTACTTATGGAAGTTTAATTTTCCTTGCATTGAATGTAATAGAAAAGTCTAAAACTTCTTTTACAGGCTACACCGGGTATAATCATCTAATATATATATATATATATATATATATATATATATATATATATATATATATATATATATATATATATATATATACTTCTATAAATGTCATTTTTAAACCCTCAGAAAGTAATGTTTATATTGTTTTTATTCACAATTTATTTTTAGTTTCATCACTCAAAAAACTTTAGATGTACATTTTTCAAAATTCAGTGTTGTCAAATAGATTTATCTTATATTAATTTTTAACCATTTTTAAAAACTTAATTCTGAAATATTGAAGGGCATTTATTCAACATGCCTTGTCTGGTTCATAATCATTAAAATATGATCCTTGTGAGATAGGGTTTATGCTGTTATGTCGTGTATTTCAAGTAGGTCCTTGTAAAAAGTTACTTTAGTCCTTAGAAAGTCCTTAATTTTTGTTCTGGATAAAGAGTGGGAATCCTGTTATCATTACTTCTGTCTTAGATGTTCTTGTATTTGTCTCGAGGTGTGACCGATCCTCTACTTAAACGGTACTTCAATGGGATGTCATGGTGGAAAAGGTTTGAGAAGTGTTGGTCTAGCCTGTTATTTTAAAGCAATTTGATTGGAAAATATTTCCACCATTTTGTCTGCTTGGTGACATTTTTGGCTTCTTGCCGAAATATTTGAACATTCTAGAAATTGTTCTTTTCATTTCAGCTTATATACAAATTTTGAACTTTGGGTAAGTTTTTGAAGGAAAATTGCACCCTGAGCTTACGTATCGTTGAGCTTATACTTGGAAATATATGGTAGTTATGTATTTTATACTCACATAATATTGTGCTCCTTAAAAAATTATTCTTTTTACAGTTTGCAGATTAGTTCTTTCATTAGTTTTAGACAAGAGCTGATAGAAGTGTTTTTCCTTTCTTATACATCAGTATCTTCAGAACTTGAAGAATTAGTGTCTTTCTATTATGCACTTCATGGCCATTCCAGTAATCAGTTAACTGAAGTAATCAGAGCATTTATGTCAGCATATAAGGAATATTGTATTGTTTTTCATAGATCTTTTTTTTTTCTCACTGGAAATGCTTTTGATATATTCTTAAAATTCTTGGATCATTTTTCCCTGGTGGCATACAAAAATCAGAAAATTCATCATTTTCATCTCTTTGACTTCTAACCTCTTCCTACCCTTTACTGGATTGTTAACTGACTTACTAGTCATTCTCTTCTTTGACATATGGGCTGATTTTCCATTGTGTTCTTTTGAATGACAGTACATGATATGAGAAAGCATGGTAGATAACAATGAAATAAAGCTTTTTGTAGTTTTTAAAATAAGGTGAAAGTTATATTAATATATATATATAATATGTTCTTACTGTAAATGGGCTGACAAAAAGGGAAATTTTTTTTTTTCTGATTTGAAAAATGCTGGGTTTTGTTGCACTCTGATTTTGGGGAAGCTATATAATGGATTTTATGCTGTATATTAAAATTATATTTTTATTCATAGTTTTGAATTAGGATAGATAATGGTAAAATAATGCTACACTGTTGCTTCTATATATATGGAAATCCTTGTGCTGGAACTCCTTGCTCCAGTGAATGGGGGTGTTTTCAGTACAATAGGCCTTGGGCCGCAGTGCTGATGCCCTTGTGGGCCACCCCACCCTAATTCTAATTCTAATATATGAAAATAATACGTAAACTATGACATCATACGTGGTATGACATAAGTGCAGCAAGTTGGTTACTGATCAATGTTGCTGGGTATGTCTGCATCTTTAAAAAAATGCTATTTTAATTGTATTTTTGAGTTTTTATTGTGGTTACTAATTCTATTTTAATGTAGGTTTTTTTGTGACTGTGGAGCTGGTACCTTAAGTAATCAGTGCCAACTTCAGGGTGAACCAACACAGGACACTGACACATTGTATGACTCTGCTGCACCTATGGAATCTCATACACTCATGGTGAACTAATAATCCTAATGCACACAAAAACACAACTAATACTGCCTAGTATTAGCAGTATGGGGCCGGTAAGTCCTGCCTTGAGCATTAATATTGGTCTCTAGTCACTCTAGACCTGAGGGTCTCAGCTGCTTGGAATCGCAAACATATGCGAGACCTGACTTTAGTAGTGCAAATATTTTTATGCCAAGATGACTGCCAAGAAGTAAAGATTATAAGCATAGGACTCCTTGCTGCATTTTCTCGATCGTCCTTTTTTTATACATCTTTATATTGTTGCTGTTTTGTTGTTGTAGTAGGCGATTCGAGTGATACACAAGAGGTGGTCCTATTACATGGATTTCAGGTATCAATTTGTATAATGTAGAGTTTTTCACAGCATTGTACATAGTCACATATCATGTCTATAAATTGTATTTAAAGGAAATCAATTGTAATTAAGAAAATTTCCGAGTGAAAATTATACGTGTTTGTGTAATTTGTTTTTCTTTTATATTATAAAGGGTATATACATTTGTATACTTATTTTTTATGATGAGAGAAAACATGTTTTCTAATGCTTGTTTATTATCCTATTAATGACCTAGCATGGGGAGCTTTACAAGGAAACTATCTACCTATTTTAATTCCCAATTGTCTGTCATCTTGTTTAAACCTGTTGTTTTATTATGTTAGTTACAGATTGAGTTTTGACAAGTATAGATTCAAAACATTTCATTTTTAAAAAAGTGCTCATCTTCAAAATATTTTTATTAATGTTGATACAAATTTATATTCATATGATATATATGTGTAAATTTGTCTAGCTTGAAAATGTAGCTTTATGCTTTGAATCTCTGTAGTAGTATTATCTATATAAAAAACATTTGTGTAAGAATTTTATGCTAAAGTTTATCCTCCCTAACAGTACACAGATATTATATATTCAATCAGTATGCAGGATGTTGAATGGAACATGTGTACTTTTAGGGCTAGATTATTTTTTGTGTTTTACTTATTAAACCTTATTATTAAACTTTCAATCTAAAGCACTTATGATTTAAGTGGTGATTTTGTAATAAGTTTAGTTGCTCTGAAAGGAAAAGACTAAAGTTATGACTTTCATATTTAAACAAATTATTATATATTAAAATTTATTATTTGTGTATTAAAACGTCATTAAAAATCACTATTAAGTTTTGTTAGAAATTAAAAGTCACCATTAATTCTTTCTGATTGATTTTAAGTATATGATTTTGTTCCCATTCAGGTTAAATATGTTGTTAAATTTTATATGATTTAATTGCAAGCATTTTTTTTCTTTCACAGTAGAGAAATCAGTTTTGTGTGTTAGATTTTTTTTTTTTTTTACTTGAAAATCTATTTCCAATTCTTTAACAGTTTTATATGATGTATATATTGAGCAATATGAGTTTATATTCATAATAATGGTAATCGATAAGTACCTGTTTATGTGTGATAAAATTTAAGTACATTTGTTTATATTATTTATTATATATATATGTTTATATCTAATTAGAGCATTAAGAGTACCATCTATTGATAGAGTGCTATATACTGTAATGAGCTGCTTTTAAACAATGTCAAACCACTGAATTTTATTAAATGTTTTATCATTATATGACATAAAGTAGCTTTATTCACAACATCATGATGTATTTTAATTATTTTCATTTTATTTAAATTACCTTCTATCTATTAATGCTTTTTGTATGTATTTGTTTCTAAGTACTTTTGCATGAACTTAAAAATATGAATTTTATTGCATTTATATGGATTGCGTGCTTATAGGAACTACATAAATTTCTTTTAATGAATTTTGAATAGCAAGACTTTGATAAAGAAATTATACTGTTTAATTTTTAAAAATCTATGTGATATTTTAGTGTGAAAAAAAATAACCTGTGTATTAATAATTTATGACTGTATTAAATTTGTTATTGTGATATTGCCAATTTTTACTAAATTATTTATATATATTTCGCTATTTAGAGATATGTAATGTCTTAGTTTTACTGACAACTGATGGAAATTTCAATATTGTTGCAATATTGTGTATTTTGCTGCAAATCACTAATTTTACTGCCTTATATTTTCTCATGTTAATATGAGAAATTTCGAATTCAATAGTAATTCCAATCTGTCTGTGATTATTTTTATTGCCTCTCATTAACTCTTTATTTATTGTAGCTATTGTTATCCAGGAATGACATAATTATACTAATAATTGCTCAAAATTTAGTGCTAATTATAAAAAATGTTTTTTATGATTATCTTTTAAGAAACCACATGGAAACCCATGGAAAACAATTAGCCTTTTAGAATATTAATTTTTTTTTAAACCTTTATATCTGTTGTATTGGATGAATAAGAAATCCCAAACCTTTCATTTTGAGAAGTAATAAATTTTGTCTAAAGCATGTGAAAAATATTTTATTCTTTATTTAGTAGCATAGTTGGTAATCTAATATAAATTACGATACTGAAATAAGAGGAAAAATACCCTCCAATTTCAATCAGTAAAACTTAGTTGTTCTTTTAAAAATTTAGTTCTTAATTTTTTTAAATAAAAATTAGATATTCAGTTTATGTATATTTTGTAAATATAATCTATATTGCTTTAGATTTTTGTGTTTAAATTGTTTAATATTCACATAAATTATTACTGAAAATAGTTTGTGTTAATGCAGAAGTAATAGTAGATAATGAAAATACCAGAAGACTTTTCTTTTATTTGGAACTGATATAACATTTTAAAGCATTCTCAGTTTCATTGAAAGTGATATTAATAATTTTTTATAAAATTTAAAATCATTACAAACTTTAAATTAAATAGTATAATGTAGCAGAAACAGGGTTGTGCTTCATTAAAAAATAAATAAAAATAAGCATATAGTTGTAGAATTAAAATTAGTTCCAAAATTATGTAATTGAGAATTTATTTCACACTGAATTTACTGTTCATTTTTGTGAATGCTTAGTTATATATATAAAAAAACTCATTACCTTTTCTTTTAATACTGTACTGAACTGTTTCTTTATGATGCTTTAATTAAAAAAAAGTATTAAAAAACTGGTATGCAAACAAGTCAGCAAACAATGTCTGTAAATAAAAAAATGTCAGTGTTTCATCCTCAATAGAATTATATATTTCATTTCATTTGAGTTCAATGTTATTCGGTGGTACTCTGAACAACAAAAGCAGCATTTCAATTAATGTACATTTTATTGTTTCACCTTTGATAAGTTTATATATCCTAAGAAATGTGGTTGATATGCTTGCTTGCACCTCTAGATGCAGTATTCATTAATTACTCTAACAGCACACAGTTTCCATTCCGTGAACATTCACAGTGTCTGGTGGATGATTATATGACACTCTAGATATCTATAGTTTGTTTGGATATTGTAGACCAAAAGTAAACGAAAGGGTTCCATATAGTGGTATATTTTTCACTATTATCACTATGTTGACTTTATTATTTTTTTGGCTAGATTTTAAGGAAATTTGTCTCTTATTGCGAGTTAAGGGTGCTGGCCTTCGGAACCGGAGTTCGTTGGTTTGAATCCCACTAGAGCATGGATGTTCGTAGTTGTTCGGAATCGGCTTTAAGCAGTAGGTCCTGGTCTCATTAGCCCTCATGTTGCAAAAAGTTGAACGTTGTGCTCCAAAACCAATCCAATCTTATTGTGAGTGGATAGATCAGGATCATCATTTGCAACTTTAAAAACTATGTATAGGTAGCATTTTAATTTGGAAAAAAAAAAAATCCTCAAATTTTTCTTCTAATGATATTTTTGTTGAATTCATCAATATCTTCAAGGATCCATTTGCAGGGCTTCTCTTTTTTGGTGAATGTAATGCACCTTTATATTTTTACTCCTGAATAAGTCAAGAAACAGAAGCTTTACTTAACTAGTGGCATTTGCTGCATATTTGACTACATACATTACTCTAACATTATTATTCAAATTTCAGCCCCCTTTTCTAAATTAAAAATAAGTTCTTCCTTTTTTTTAGTCAAACCATGGGTGAATTGTAAGGTTCTGTTCTTTGGAACTGGAGTTCACAGGTTTAAATTCCGCTACTGCATAGATGTTCATAGTCATTTGGAATTGGTAGTAGGTCCCAGTCTCATTAGCCTTTATGTTACTAAACAGACCATAATGTTCCAAATCTATTTGCCTTTTTTTTTTTCAAAGGACTCATGTTCTTACTTTTTTTCTCCACTTTTGTTCTATAATGAAGCACTGATCTAGGCTCATATGGCCATGAGGCCCTCCAGGTTTGTCCCAGTGGTGGTAGGCCGATTGCAAGTACTGAGCCAGCCCCTGTTAGTGTCTCTCATGCTGCAGGCATCATTCATGAACAAACAGCAGTGTAGCAATTGTGGGAGAAATTTGGAAGACTTCTGGATGCTCTTGCAGACCTGTTGATGATGGTGTAATTAGTGAGGATGGTGCAAAACATGCAGGCCAAAAGGAGAGCTACTCTTCTAGATGAATATTTATTGCTCATTGCACTTTATGATGGAATTTGGATGGTCTGAAGGAGGAGCAGAAAATTTTGAGAGGTGACAGTCATAATCTTGGGCCTTGGAACCATTGCTTGTGAGTCATTGCAACAGTACTTTGGCCTACCCTTCAGATGTTATCTGGGTTGATCAAAAATACCCTGTGGAATCTTGTACTAGTTCTAAGGGAAGATAAAAGAGACCTAAAATTAAGAAAAAATTGTAATAATAATAAAGAGGAGAGGTGATGAAAAAAGTATTTAAAAAAAAAGGTGAACTGTGGTCTCCTCAGAGAATGTCCCTTTGGTTGTACTGCAGAAGTTAGCCCCAGGAGTTGTAATTTCTGACTTATGTTGACCACATTGAGGAGTCACTCATTGCAGACTTTTGTTCTACAACACATAAAGTTTAAGCATACAAGCTTGAATCACACAGCACAGACTACATTCAGTTTAGTATGTGTAAAAAAGGGTGGAGGTCACTATAGAAGTAGCCTACAGGAATAGTATCCACATCTATAGATTACACTTCAGGATTAGTTCCAATGTGTTATCGGTATCACCAGTTATTTAGTGACTGTTTATTTTCAGTTGCTCATCTCTGTAAACAGACTGTAGTGGTATGTGTGCTGTTAGGGATAGTTCTGGATTATTTTAATCTGCAGTGGTATTTCTGCTTATCTTAGCCAGTATATAAGAAAAGGTTTACGTTTAATTAACTTACAGATAATGTCCCAGATACTGGAGTGTGTATTTGGGTGTAGTGTTGATGCCACATTCCCCGTGAAACAGTGATTAAGAAGTGCCAAAGAGCTTTTTAATAAGACTAATTATTATGTTCATGATTGCTCCATGAAAATGAAAACTTATGTGTATTTCCCTATTTTTTATAAATGTTTCATACATTTTGTTATATGCATAGTTTTGTGACAGGGTTTATACAGTCCTTTAAAATGCTATAAGTTTTTGTCTATTGAAGGGTCTAAATTTTTTAAAAACATAATATTTTACTTTTTTAATTTTTTTATTCCTGCAGTTGAAATGTTAAAATTTTCAGTTAACATAACTTGGCTTATTTTTTTTAACTAAATTTTTAACTGAAATTTTAATATGATTAAATTTTATAGATATATTATTTAAAAGAATTTTGTATACTACCACAAAATTTTTAAAGTATCTCATCTCTGCAAGTAAGTTATTAATAATTTTGAGTATCTCACAGAAATTCCAAAAATAAGTATAAGCCCTGTTTTTGCATGTAGTATAAATGATACTAACAGCTCATTAGTTCCATTAGACATCTGATTAAATTAATATCCACAGTGTCCCTTGGATGTTAAATAATGTCAAATTGAACTTTGTGTTTTCAGGGATTGTACACTTATCTCTTAAATATGTTTAATGTAGAAGGGACTTTCATGTGAAAGAGTCCACCTGTCCAAAAACTTTTCCCTTCAGTGTTTTAAATGCATTACTTGCAGAATGATAAATTCCATTTATAATATTCAAATGGTGCATTATCTTTTCTTGAATCTGCCTGGTAACAAGTAATACATTGTATTTTCTTTTTATATGTGTAACAGTAATTCAAATACTTAAATTATGGTCATTAAGGTATCCGTCTATGTTTGGAGAACTTTTTTCTTTATACATAGAAACTAGTTCATGTTTTTACATTTTTAGATTTTTTATTTTATCATAGAGAATTGCGCTTAAAAAATTTATTCCTGGAGAAGTTTTTATAAAATTTCTAATAAATGAAGAAAATTTAGTAAAAAAAGTTTAGTTTTCAAAAGGTCTAATTTTTTAGTAAATTAAATTATTTCAATATTTTTTGATGCAATACATTTCTTATACACTGGACTAGCAAATCACCTAAAATCTTTGCTTAATTTATATTTGGTAAAAAATTTAGGTCTTTCAAAATCATATACATTGAATTTTTAATGAATTTTCATTACCTTTATATCTAACTATGAGTGTAACATCATTAAAAATGATCCAAATTTAAAGCTTTTAGGTTATTTACTAGAATTACTATCAAAAGCATTCATAGTAATTTTCAACAAAATATTTTAACTTTTTGAGAAATCACATTTTAAGTTTTAACATTTTATTAAAAATACCATTCTGAGAAAAAGGAATTTGAAGTTTATGAAAGCAACTTTAACTATTAAAAAAATTAAAATACATGTTTAAAATTCCCCACACTTTCTTGCTTTAAAACTTTCTAATTGCCAAGTTGCTAATTATTAAAAATACTAGAAAAATGTTTAAACTAATCTTCATGAAAATTAAAAAAGTTTTGTCCAAAAAATTCTCTTTAAAAGGCTTTAAATTCACAACTTCCAGTTCCAAAGTCGCTACTTCCGTTTTTTTTTTTTTTTTTTACAGCTGTAACTTTTCTTTAAAATGCCGTAGAGACAAAACAAAAACATATTTAGAAGCCTAAAAGTTGAAACTTTACAATAGAGAAAAAAAAAATTATGATTTTTAGCAAAAAATGACATTTTTAATGTAGATGGATACCTTAATATATCTGAAACACGATTTTAATATTCATTTGATTTTTAATATACCATATTAAAGTTCATTTTGCATTTTTATGGCTAAGATTGATGGTAAAAGTTTGTGTAAACAGAAAAATCAGCATCATTTGACAAGATTGGCTCAAAGCAAAAGTTTTAGTGAAAATTTTAATGCATTTTTATTATTTGAGCTTTGTATGCAATGTTTCTAAATATTTTTAGCTTTTAATTTAGTCATATAAAATTTTATTTTTACATTTAAGAAATAAATCTTGTTTATTTTGTAAGTTTTTAAATCAGTATAATTATTAAGTATTATTGCTTCCTTTAATTTCACAAAGATAGGCCGTGATGTATCTTAAAAATTTTTTTAGGAAAAAAAGGCAAACATTCTACTTTTTATTATCGTGTGTCATGTAAATACCTTTTTGTTTTCTGTGTGCTTAGAATTTTTAGTACATATATTCTCATTCATAGTATGGGATTTTCTTTTTTCTTTTTGTATATTTCCTTGTTTTATATTTTAAAAGTAATTAATTTTATTCTTGTAGATAAAAAGGGTTTTCATAGTATGTTAAGATATAATTATTTTAAGATAGCTTTGCCAATGGAGCAAATCCATTAAAAAGTCATATTACTTTAAGGTTCTGTCATAAGATAGAAATAAAAAGTTTTTACCATAACAGTTTTAAGCCCCCTACTATATTGAAATTTGAAATTTTCCTGAAATAGTATTGTGTTATTTTAAATAAAAGCATGAAACTAAAATGTTTATTCTAAATTATGAACCGCCGAATGATGGCCGAATGGTTAGGGTGCTGGCCATTGGAACCAGAGTTTGTGGGTTCAAATCTTACTGTGGCATGGATGTTTGTAGCCGTTCGGAATTGGCTTTAAGCAGTAGGTCCCAGTCTCATTAGCCCTCGTGTTGCAAAAAGTAGACTGTAGCGCTCCAAACCAAACCAAAATTAGGAACCCAAAATTACTTCTATCTGTTAGACTGATAAACTGGAGTCAGTTGTAAATAATTTTATTACAAGAATAGTCATATATTGTGGAAAATAGTAAGGTATCCCACTAAAATATTCCTGTATAAAATTGAAAAAAATTTTAATTTAATGACTTTTTATTTTTATTCAAGTTGTTTTGAATGATTTTTTCTTTTTTTTTTCTTTTAGTGTTTAGTATGAAAAATATATGATTAATAAATTTTATTTACATAGGTTATTTTGATTAATTATTCATTATATGATTAAGAATGAATGAAATTTTATTTTTGTAGCCATTTATGATTATGTAATTAACACTAGATTGCCCAAGGCAGTCATTTTGACTGTTTTTTAATTTCAATTAGAAAAACAATTATGAAATATGACATAATTTCTTAGAATTTGGTGACTTTTTCTATAACATATAAATGGGTTTATGAATAATTGTAGTTACTTCCGCCCTCCTTTATTATATAATATTAAAAATTAATTTTAAACAAATTTCTTTACATATTTGTTATTTTTTCACAATGCAGTCATTTTGGGCAATATAGGTATACAAGAAATCTCGGCCAATCTAATGTTAAGAATAATCTTATAATTTTATCATTAATTTTTATACTATAATATAGTTTAAACATTATTATTACTTGCAAGAGTTTTAGGTAATAGCATTTTAAGCTACAATTATTCAGTATTTATAATCAAAAGTATTTATATAATAGAAGTAGTTTTAAATGAATTTATTACTTAAATTTATATTTAATTCAGTATATTCACTATCAAGATAAAACTGTAGTACTAATGAAATAGGATGGAAAAAAAATACATTTTTCGTTCTCAGCTTAATTTTGTCTCTTTTATGTTTTTTATTTTTTTTTTATTTTGGAATAGTTTACAGCAAGGATAAAATGTTATGATCTTTCATAACTGCAAGAGTAGGATTCCTTTCTCTTATTATTAATAATAATTATAAAAATATATCAAAATTGAATTTTAACTTTAACCCTACTTGATATGAATTACTGAATAAAAAAAAGTTATCCTTAGTAGACATTCCTATTTAAATTATAGAGGTAGTCCTTTTGAGTAATCAATTATATTTGTTTTTAAAATGCGTTTATCTTGAAAAATTAAACTTTAGCAATAAATGAAAAGCCAATACTCAGCTTAATTTTGTCTCTTTTATTATTATTATTATTATCATCATTATTATCATCATTATTATTATTATTTTGGGATAGTTTACAGCAAGGATAAAATGTTACTCTTCATATCAAAAGTAATCTTTCATAACTGCAAGAGTATGATTCTTTTCTCTATATTATTATTAATAATAATTATAAAAATATAATATCAAAATTGAATTGTTACTTTTAACCCTACTTGATATGAATACCGAATAAAAAAAAAAAGTTATCCTTAGTAGACATTCCTATTTAAATTATAGAGGTAGTCCTGTTGAGGAATCAATTATATTTATATTTGTCTTAAAAATGCGTTTATCTTGAAAAATGAAACTGCAACTTTAGCAATAAGTGAAAAGCCGATGCTAATGAGACCAATTCTGGAAATCCTTTTTCCCACATGCATCAGGGTATAGTTTGTACAGATGAAAGAGGCAAATATGGAAAAAAAAAAATAACAATTTTTAATTTTTTAAAAAGCTTTTTTTCTTAATAAGATGTAGAAATTGGACTATATGAGAGTGATGATATCACTCACAAATATTGTTCTCTTTTGATGAAAATCAACTTAAATGTTCAATTAACAAATATTGATCTAGAATTTTTAGTATAAAAGATGTCATAAATTTATGTTAGATTAATAAATCTTGAAAAGCATGCCTTAGCTGCTTCTGTGGTCTACCAATTGAAAAAGATTCAAACTTAATGATATATACACTGATAATTATAGATTGTTTAAAGTTGATTCACTTAATATGATTTAAGTTCTTATAGGGGATTTTAAAGCCTCCTAGCAAATAGCATTCCTGAACTATCGCCTAGAAAATCCATTGCCTGATTTAATTAACAAGTACCTATTACTAAATGTGATTAAGTTGGAAAGTGTATCAAGAAAATTAAAATGTACAGAAAGTAACCAATTCAAGTATAAATAATTTATTCATATATGATCATTTTTATATTTCATCCCCATAGAAGTAATTTAATCCCCCACTCTCCTCCCAGAAAAAAAAAAAAAAAAAAAAAAAAATTCGAAAATGTTTTTCTCCCTATACCCTTAAATAAATTAAACCTGTAAACATTTCAGTTTTTTTATTTGGGAGGGGAGGGAAATTGTTTTGCAAATATCCATGTTTGCCTGGGTACTAAATTGTGCTTTAATTTGGCTTTACACATTTATTTATTGCTGTACTCTATCACAAAGCCTTTACTTTTAAACATTAGTGTTATAGAATATTTAGTAATGATATTAAGATTAATGCAATCATAAAATGTCAAGTGACTTGATTTTGCTCAAAATTTAAGCACAAGATAAGCAAAATGAATTGTTTGATATCAGCAAAAAGTAGTACAGAGCTTAGCTGGTGTATAAAGATTTATTTTGGTACATTCTCTAATCGATAAATATGTGTATACAATTTGTTTGTGTTAAAACAAATTAGTTGCAGTTGTGTTATTATGTTCTGATTTACTATTTCTTAATATTGTTTCCCCTAATAAAAATTTCACATTCTGCTTTGATAACAGCTTTGTTAGTACAAATGTGCTTTAATTACTTTTTCTGTTGTGCAAACTTTGAGCCAAACACTCTTTATATATTTAGTTATATCAGTGAAAGTGTAGAAAATATGTCACTGATTTCGTTATATTTAGTCAGATTTGGAAAAATATGTATTTTATATGGTGTACAAGCATTTATAATTTTGTGCATGATTTTCCGAACTGTTGTATTTATGTTTGATTCAACATTTAAAATCATGGTATGAACTTGAAATAAGATTTTTGTTTGCTTTTATTAGTTGTACATAAGAATTTAAATTTTCACCCCTCTCTCTCTCCTCCCCTTCTCTCTTTATAATGGGCAGGCATTTGTTTGTATGACATTTCCTACCCATGTCATGTTATTGACTATTTAATAGTATGAGCACCATAAAGGTGAATCAGAATTATGCCATAACAGTTATTTGATTGTGTAATTGAGGTTTAAGAGCTTTTATCCTTTTACCAGTAAAGTAGGAAGCATTATTTTATAGGTATTGCAAGTTACACATAAAAAAATGATTTTAACAAATTTATGCTGGGTCTAAATGATTTGTTAGGTGTTTATTTATAGTACAAATAAATTCATATTTATGTACAAATTCTACATATTAACCCTTTGCCTTAAAACAACATATGGAAGACATGATCGTACTGCTGTGCCTAAAATGAGAAGCTTGTATCACACAGTTATGATTCTGTCTGGCCAAAAGTGAAAAGCTCGTATCAGTAATAAAACAACACCCCTTACAAAATTTTGACTAATATTATACATTATTCAGTTATAGGTTATTCACACAATAACTTCTACATAGAAAATATTTAAATGACTGAAAAATTTTACTTTTGTTATATAGCAGGGTTCCCATGGTCCTTAAAGTCCTTAAGAACTCCTTAATTTCCACTTTCATTTTTAAGGGCCCTTAAAACTACTTAACTTTTGTCAAAGGTCCTTAAAAACTCCTTAATTTTTAAATTGGAATGTGATCCATTTCTCTATCGACGAGATCCACAGTCTCATGCGATTTCCTGTCAGTTTTCTTATATGACAAATAAATAATCTCTTTTATACTTAAAAGGTTTAAAGTCAGCTGCCCTTTCCTAATAGCTAAAAGTCATGCAGATTTTAAATAAAGGAAGCATAGAAAAGTCTAAAACTTTCTTCCTTCTCAGGCAACGTTGGGTATAAATCAGCTAGTATATACATACTATATATATATATATATATATATATATATATATATATATATATATATATATATATATATATATATATATATATATATATATATATGAGTCATTTTTAAACCCCCAGAAAGTACTGTTTTAAATGTTTTTATTCACAATTTATTTTTAGTTTGATCACTCAAAAAACTTTAGATGTACATTTTTCAAAATTAGCTTTCACCAGATTTATATTAGTTTTAAGTATTTTTAAAAACTTAATTCAGAAATATTGTAGGGCATTTATTGAACATGCCTTGTCTGGTTCATAATAATTAAAATATGTTCCTCAGGAAATACGGTTTATGCCATGTCGTGTATTTCAAGTAAGTCCTTATAAAAAGTTGCTTTGGTCCTTGGAAAGTCCTTAATTTTTATTCTGGAAAAAGAGTGGGAACCCTGCATAACCAAAAGCATAGAAATAATATGTGAAATAAAAACAATAATAAATTTCTTTAATAAAAATGAAATGAAATGTAGTTATTAAATTCTGGGGTTTTATTAAATAGTAAATGCAGTACTATTAATGTCAAATGGTTTGCTCACAATTTAGCCTGTGATGAAACTGCTTCTGGTCACGTGCATGAGAAAAGCTTTCATCGAAAGTGGCACACACAAAATCGTCGCTCGATTCATAAGGCAATTGGTTAAAGATTAAATTATATGTTGGCTTATATATATTTCTAAGTCTTTGCACAGAACTCAAAGAGTATATTTGTTCTATTGAACATCAACTTCATGTCCACCAGGTCTAGATGATGTTTATTTAGTATTCTGGAGTTTGAATTGGTGTACTGAGAATATGTATGCTCTTAGAGACATTAGTGTGTTTGTACGAATATATATTTAAATGAGGAATGTTCTGCATGTTAAAATATGCCAATTCAAGATTTAAAGTGGTCTTTCTTTCTAGAAATACTAAAATGATTTTTATTCTTCAATGTGCAAGATTGAAATGAAGATTTTATTGCCTGAAAAACCAATTCTTTTTAATGTTTTTGTTTAAACATAAAGTGCATGTTTTATGCATGCAAAAATCAAATGAGTTGTTTACAAAAAAATATTTTCATGCAACATATTACTTTATCAATAACTAACACTATTATTAGTGTTTATAATTTATTTTTTGTAAATACAGTTGACTTTTTGGTAAATATTAATATATATTTCTTTAATTGACTGGTTCAAATTGATTTTTTTTCTTTTGCGATTGTCAAAGAATGCAAGATTTTGTTGTTAATATTTTAACTCAAGTTTTATTCTTGTTACTGATTTCAAAATGTTTATTTGTGTTTTGTGAAATTCTGCCTTGCTGAATCCTGAAGCCATGATTGCTTAGAACAAATATTTCAAAGTCTGATTATATTGTGCTTTTAAATAATAATAATAGAAATTTTTTTTTTTTTGGTCAGATATTTTTCACCATTCTTCTGGCAGCTAATCCAAAACTATGTAATGATGGCTTTTGTGAACTCTGTGTACTTCATATTTAGTTGTGTTGTATTTGTGTATGTGTGTCTATGATTATGTGTGACACTTTTATTCAGTAACTATGTATTTTATCCTTTTTGTCACATCATGTCTTGGCAGCTTTTTGGGCCTGGGAACGTAATGAATTAGATTTCATGTTCTAATTTTATTTTTTAATCATTTAGCATTTATCTAACGGTCTTGTGCCTTATTTGCTTTAAGACATTTCATTTGCGTGTTGTAGATTCCATTAAGCTCCTCATGCTAGTTGCAGTAAATATGCCAATGTGTAAGTGCATTCATAAAAATGTATGTAGCTTGTAAATGTGTTTTGTCTTGTCCTTATTGGTGCCTCTAAATGAAGTGCTCATGTAAAAATTAACTCGTTTCCCCCATCATACTCAAAATGTATATTTCAGACAACTAATACATTGCAAAAAAAATAACATACTCAAAGTCACTGATCTGCAATATATATAAAAAATGAAGATATGCAACTATGCACGTCCCAAAAAAAAAAATGCGCAGGTTATTATTTCCTGTTAAAAAAAATTTGTATGTATTCTTGTGTGCACCTTTTGTTTTACGAAACGGGGATGTTTGTTTATTATGATGAAATATTCCAGATGTACTTCACTAGATTTTATTTAAGATTTTATTGTAATTTATTTAATTGCCCAACAGATGTATAAAAAAAAAAAAAAGGGAAATCGACAGAGAATTCACCAAATCCAATTTTCACATGTCTACCACATCTCATTTCTATTATAATTTTTTAATAAAGACTTTATGAAAAAGAATGCATCTTGTTTGTTTTTTGTTCGTGTCTTTATTTTATTTATTGCCTTTCATACATCTCAAATTTTACGTTTTAGTGCATATTTTAAAAATATCTTTGCTTTACATGAACATCCAAATTTCTTTTCAATCTTGTCATTTCGTTTTCAGGGGGGAAAAAAAGCTGGTTATAAAAATAGCAATATTATTTTATATATATATGTAAGATCTGGATTAATATATTTTAATATATATACATGAATACAGGGCTGTTCTGGGGTATTAGAGTAAGGTAGTACTTGGGCCCATCTATTCCTGGAAGCTGGGTATAACGTAATAGAGATTATATCGTCTGCCCTAGAAATTTAGAAACTTGGCCACTTGAATGCATGTACGCGCTACACATGTACTATCCCCGTCTTTCTCTCTCCCTCCCTCTCTCTCTTTCTATATATATATATATATATATATATATATATATATATATATATATATATATATACATATATATCTTCCCCTCTTCCTCTCTCTCTTTCTGTTTTACATATAAAAAAAATTAATTTTTAATCAAACTTTGCTGTTTATCGTGTTGTTTTGTTTGTCTTTTCTACTTATGTATTTGTTTGTAAATGTTTTTCTTTGGTTTTGGGCATCTCTCATTTTTACGGTTTCATCAAAATTTTTTCAAAATTGTGTTGTTCTTTTGGGTTTTTCGTCTTGTTTGGCGCAGTTTGTCCTTGAGGAATTTGCACCACTAAATTTCAAGCAACCAACCAACCTCTCTCTCTATATATATATACACACATACAAGCATACATACATATATACACTCAAGAGCCAAAACATGACCGCCTGTCAATAACGAATTGGCCCACCTTTGGCGCGCAACACAGCTTCAACCCGCCTTGGCATGGATGCTACAAGTCCTTGGTAGATGGCCGGAGACAGATTGTACCAGATGTTTAAGCAACGGTTACGCAAATCTGAGATATTGCGAATTGGTGGTCTTTGAACTCTGAGCTGCCGTCCCATGACATCCCAAATGTGTTCTATCGGATTGAGATAAGGTGAGTTAGGCGGCGAGGACATTAAATGGAATTCAGCACCATGTTCCTGGAACCACTCCAACACAATTTTAGTCTTGTGACATGGGGCGTTGTCCTGTTGGAACATTCCATTTCCAGCTGAAAAAGCAGAGGCTATGTACGGGTGCAACTGGTCCGCAATGATACCCTGTAGCATTCATGGTCAGCTCTACCACAACCACGGGTCCCTCAGGCACCTAAGAAAACGTTCCCCAAAGCATAATACCGCCACAACCGGCCTGTGTATGACCTACTGTACATTGAGGGAGCAACTGTTCGCCTGGAAGACGGCGTATCCTGACACGGTCATCGGCGTGATGAATGACAAACCGTGATTCATCTGACCAGGCAACTCTCTCCCATTGATCCATGGACCAGTCGCGATGTTCCCGGCCCCAGCGTAGGCACAGTTGGTGATGACGCTTGGTCAACAAAGGCACACGAGAGGGACGTTTGCTGCGTAGCCCCATATCCAACAGTGTCCGCTGAACAGTGTGCTCCGATACTATTCTACTTGGCCCTGCATTGTATTGGGTTGTCAGCTGAGCCACTGTCTGTCTCTGGTTTTGCTTCATCATGCGAGACAGTCTCCGACGACCTTTTTCGTTGATAGCGTGTGGGCGTCCAATACCATGTCGTCTACTGCTGGTTTCACCGTCATTCATCCACTTTGCAAAAGTACTAACAACTGTAGATCGCGAACAACCCACGAGTAATGCAGTTTTGGAAATACTTATCCGAGCCTTCCAGCCATTACAATCTGTCCTCTATCAAAATCGCTTAGATCCGCAGCCTTTCCCATCACACACAGCAGTAAGCGAAAGAATGACTCTTCAGCAGCAGTTAAATACCACTTCCTGATCACGTGCCTTCCACGTCATCCAGCCGAGTTCATTGCAAAATGTAAGGGTGGTCATAATGTTTTGGCTCTTGAGTGTATAAAAGTTCGGCACAGTGCACATTAGTCGGAACGTGACGTTGAAGATTCCACAGGATTCTGTCCTTTGTTGAGTAAATACCTATCTCCTGAAATGGGGTGGGGTGTTATAATGCACTACTTTATGTTTACCACATTTTTAAAGTTTAGCTTGGTCTAAATTACATTACATCTACTGCTTAAAGCTGAACGACGATGAGCATCCATGCCATCAGCGGGATTCGAACCCGTGATCTCCGGTACCATAAAGCATCCCCCTACCCATTAGACTATCGTTCAACCCTGTAATAGATAGATATTTTAAAAATAATAGTCTTACTCATTTTTTTTTAATAACTGAGTTATCGTGCATACACACAACATGGTCATAAATAGGCGAACAGCCCTTACGATTGGTAAATTAGAATTCTTATTTCTTCGAAATTTCTGTGAGTGATCGCTTGTTAAACTAAAAGTTAATGTCAACTGTAAATATGATGTAAAAATATATGTCAAAATACTGCATATAACTAACAATGTTGTCATGTGAATATTCATTATTTTAGGATTTATGAACTTTTATATACCACCAAAAGTTCACTACCCATTAATCAGTTTTAATGGGTAATCAAAAATGTATCTTAAACTATCTTTTGAAGATAGTTTAAGATATATTTTTGGATAAAATTTTTTCGACCTGAGTTAAACGGTTAGTATGGACTTCGTGAGAACAGATTTTATTCAGAGTTCTTACATGCGCTCTCAACTCTCCGAAAGCAAACCCGCAAACTCAATTAGGCTTGATGTTTATTTACTCAACATTTTCTGTAAAGCTATCTTTGATAGGATTATAAGATAGTGCATTATTAACATAAAAACAAAACGAAGCGTATAAACATTTGTAATTTTTTTCAGAAATCCGAAACTGCTGTTCTCTTTAGCTACAACCATAACTCCAACGCAACAAATGACGGTGCCATAGGTCAGGCCGCAACAATAATGCACATTAATAAACATGACTGGCAGAAATCCGGCATGTATATGTACAGTTTAATGCAAAAATCTGTTGGCTGTAAAAGGAACTGTAACTGTATGGAATC
>CM063509.1:14870605-14905605 GCA_032207245.1 Pardosa pseudoannulata | reverse complement strand
ATTGACTTTTGGAACTAATTTGTTTTTTCGCGGAATCCTTCGTCTCCCGTCTTGTTTAATCTACAAAATGTGGCGTCATTCTCGCAAACAGATCGCTCTATAGAACACTGTTAGCACTGTTAGTTTAATTATGGTCACCCGGTATATATATATACATATATATATATATATATATATATATATATATATATATATATACATATATATATATATATATATATATATATATATATATATATATATATATATATCTATATATATATATAATGTGTGTGTGTGTAGGAGAGAGATGTTATCCAACAAAAATAATGATTTATGGGGTTTTGTGACACTACAGGTTATTGCCTAATATTTATGTAATAATAAAAATATTGGATATTTCTCAAAGGAAAAATATACTCATACTTTCATGCTAAACATGATACCTTGCCAAATATAGTTTCAATTTTTTTTTTCATAGCACATAAAAGTTAAATTTTGTTAAAAAATCAACTTTTGAGGTCTGCAACAAAGACAGAAAAAAATGGTGGTTCTCATTGTGTCAAAGGAATTGGCGACTTCAAAATTCCCATGTTTTGGAAATTTTCAAAAATCCCTTCCCCAAAAAACCTGTTTTTTTCCCCGGGTTTAAACCGGGTTTTTTTTCCACTGCTTACAACTCTAGGTAGTAACTTTACCTATACTTTCAGTCACCAGTTCGGCTCATTCCCTGCATTAGCTCATGAAACTTGGGTTTAAATCCCCCCATTCTCTTCTAGTTGCTCCCCCCACCTTAACTTCTCTTTCTTAGGGTCAAATCCGAAGATTGGCATTGGTTGACTACCGCTCTCAGCTTAGTTGTTGTATTTTGACAGTGTTGCACGATACAATATTTATAATATAATTTTTTTAATGCCAGACATAATAAAAAAATTTCTATTATATACGATACTTTACACAGAAACAAATTTAAAAGTCGCCTTTTAACATGTAAACAGAAGAGGCGATCGGTGTTTATTTGAACGTTGACGTCACAAACTCGGCTGAGGAAAAGTATCGTTTTTGAGAGACGTTAAAGAGTCCGCTATAAAACCCATTAGAAATCACTAATTACGCTCCCAAATGAAAGAAAAATAGGTACTGTCCTGCTTAATTTTTTGTCTTCTATTGTTTAAAATTAAAATTAGAAAAATAATAGAATGAATGGATTGGCGCTCTTAAACATCCATAGACAATTTACCCCACTTGTAGAAGAAAAAAAAAAAAAAAAACCCGTCGTTTGACTATTATTGTACTAGCATATAGCCCATCATATGACGGGATCAGTAAAATTTTTAATATTCCAGAACTGTTAAGTACCCAATGAGGCAGGTAATAAAATGGTTTGTTTTTTGACTGAGAATTATCTGGTTCACTCTCAATAGTTTATTTATCGTCATACTCCTCTAGAGTCTCCCGATCCTGTAATGCAGTTTAGAATCACATGGAATTCATTTAGTCAAACCATGTGGTTATGTATAACAAACAAACAAACTTCTTAATTTCCAAATATATATAAATTAAAAGTTAGATATTTAGTAGTCCTCGACTTATATGAAAAGAATTTATTGTTAATACCGATGATAAAATTTTCATTACAACAAAAAATAATCGATGATTGAATTTAAAATTATCACTTATATACTTAATCTATTATTTAAGTCAAATATAAAAGAAAATTATTTGCTTAATATGTGAGTTCAGCGATAAAACGTATGAAAATAATGCACGCGATATTTAAATAATTTAAAACAAGAAATGATTATATGAGATGGTTAAAGGAATGACGTCATAATGCTAGAAAAAAAAATGTTATTTTTACCTATTTATTACGTGAATAAATTGATAAATTTAATCGCCTGCCCTTAGAAGAGGAATCCATTCCAGGTACAACCGCTTCAAAAATTTGCCGACAGACACCTTAGGCTATTATTATATAGGGGATAAATCAATAAATTTTTTGCTTGTTTGTATACTAGTTTAATTCTCTATTTGTTGGTAAGTTATTTTTTCTTATTTTTTGGTCAAATTCATTGGTTTTCTATAGAATATTCACATTTATACGGTTATTATTTAGGTAGATTTTGTATTATGAGTATTTTTCTGGCTCGGATAATTCTTACTTTTTAATAAAAATAAAATATTTTAACTCTTATTATAAAAAAAATTTATGTCCTTAAGTTTAAAAAATCAAATCAAAATTTAACTAAACAATGTTGTCTAAATAAAAAGTCAAAATTTTCTAGCTGTCTAAATTAGGAAAATAATAGTGTTTTATTACATACACGAATTTCTTTTAGTAGTTTCAGAAAATTATGGACACCCCCCTTGAAAAAATTCTGCATACGCTACTGTTAGTATCTCAAAGCTCACGTAATATTTAAATAAACATTGGAATTAATTAATGCAAAGACATAAATGGACTGTATATTTATTCATTCTACTTGAATGATTAATACAATGATATAAACGTTTATATATATGTATGTATTGCTATATGTTCCAAAGTTAGTTTTGAAACTTTGCAAATCCACTTAAAAATACTGTAATAGAGATTTTTATGAAAAAAAAAATCCACGATTAAAACTAACAAGATTTGAATGCTTGTTTTAATTCATTTCCGCTCTTCCTTCAAAATAATGGTTTAAAAGTGTATTAGTATCTCAAAGCTCCCGTAATATTTAAATAAACGTTGGAATTTATTAACGCAAAGACATAAATGAACTGGATATTTATTCATTCTTCTTGAATGATTAATAAAGTGATATAAACGTTTATATACGGTGTTTAAAAAATGACTAGTATATTTGAAAAATCGATAAAAACTAAACGGACAGTGATAGAAATTCATAGTTTTATTGCAATATGCTTGTGGCAATTGCAAATTTTCAAACTTTAAAATTAGTTACAATATTCCACAACAGATGGAGCTGCAGTCTGGAAAAACCTAAACGATGATATATGTGTGTGGGGACTCTAAAAAGACCAGGTGTACCGCCACTATCCAGAAACAATCGAATAACTGGAGCAGTACATCTATTCTGCATGTGAAGCCATCTCGCCTGGGACGTTTATACGGGTTTCTGATAATTTCGTTCTGAGAATACGTCATATTATTGCTGCGCATAGTGGATATCTGGAAAATATCGTAGTTTAGATTTATCCAGACTGCAGCGCCATCTGTCGTGGAATATTGTAACTGATTTTAAAGTTTTTCTGCCTGAAAATTTACTATTGTCCTAAGCATATTGCAATAAATTGCTTATTTCTATCACTGTCCGTTTAGTTTGTATTGATTTTTCAAATATACCAGTCATTTTTGAAACACCCTGTATATATATGTATTGTTACATATTCTAAAGTTAATTTTGAAACTTTGAGAATCCACGTAAAAAATACCGTAATGGAGCGTTTTATGAAACAAAAGAAAATAAAGAAATCCTAGATTAAAAGTAACAAGATTTGAATGCTTGTTTTAATTTATTTCTGCTTTTCCATTAAAATAATGGTTTAAAAGTGTATTAGTATCTGAAAGCTCACATAATATTTAAAATGAACATTGGAATTTATTAATGCAAAGTCATAAATGGACTGGATATTTATTCCTTCTACTTGAATGATTAATAAAGTGATATAAACGTTTATATATATGTATGCATTGTTATATGTTCTAAAGTTAGGTTTGAAACTTTGAAAATCCATATAAAAAATGGCGTAATGCCATTATGAAATGTTCTATGAGAAACATAGAAATAAAAAAAGAAAAGGAGAAAGCCATGAATAAAACTAATAAGACTGAAATGCTTGTTTTGATTTATTTCTGTTTTTCCTTCAAAATAATAGTTTAAAAGCATATTATTATCTTATTGCCCAAGTAATATTTAAATAAACATTGGAATTTATCAGAGTCATAAATTATTATTTTGATATAGAAATCAAACGAAGCAATTATAAACTTCAAACTATTCTCTTTTGCAAAATATTTTGTATGTGGATTTAAAAAAGAACGAAAACAGAAAAAAAATGTAAAATTCTTTCATATCGTTAACAAAAAACAAAAGAAAAAGTTTCATAAAAATTGTTGCCATTACCGTTAATCTAATTTTCATATTTCCTTGGACAGAAAATAGACGCACAATAGGATACATTTACATCAGCCAAGGTGAATGGGTATTGAATTAGAAAACAAATGATGCCGCAATGGGGGATTCTTAATGGCTAAGCGAAATAATGGATGGATATAACTTAGATACTCCGATTTCCTTCCTTTTTCTCATCACGACTTCATATTTATCAGGAGAATTTGTTTATTACGCGGCTGAAGAAGTTCAGCTTTAATGTTTGTCTTTTCGAATAACCTGGGGAATGATTTTGATGATATTTTAAAACAAAGGTTCCGTCATGCTAAAACGAATTTGTGTAGTGGAGGATAGTTACATTACTGGCCACTGACCAGGTAATCAGGAAAAAAAAATGAAAATTGTGGCCAGCTATTGTTTCTCAGTTTTTTTTACTCAATAAAGGTTTAAGGAAGCAGAATATCCGTTTAAAAAACAAATTAGATCACTCAGATTTTTTTTTTTTCTGTAGGAAAACCGTGAGTAAATCTATGGTTTGATGAAAGTCATGGGAATCTTTTTTTTCTTTCCACTTTGAGAGACTTTTAGGAATATCATCTATAAATACATCAGCTATAAATTTAAGACGTGGATCGGGGCAGCCAACTTTGGTGCTAGAGTTCCAGGGGAAAATTACTCGGTATTGGCACCATCTATTTATTCACTGATATATTAACTAAACCGATTTAAGTAATCGTGAGCTCGTGCCGAGGATTCTTAATACACCGATGCACACCTTACGTTAAACAATGGAAAATAAAGAACGAAAGCTTCTCACAGGTTTGTTAGAATATCGGAAGTGATAGAAAAGTGAATTTCATGGCTTTTTTTGCAGTAATACTAATGTTTAATCTCAACTCTCTTTACATACGCTGTCCTTTTACCTTAATTCAAAGCTCTAGAAAACTTTAAAATGGCTGACGATTATAATTATAGTCAATAGATGGCGCATTATTTCCTTATGCCAAATGGTAAAGAATGTTAATCTTATCTATATCTTTTGCATTTTAAATAAAGATTAAGGGCGAAAGCTTCTTACAAGTTTGTTAGAATATCGGAAGTGATAGAAAAGTGAATTTCATGGCTTTTTTTGCAGTAATACTAATGTTTAATCTCAGCTCTTTTTACATACACTGTCCATTTACCTTAATGCAAAGCTCTAAAAAACTTTAAAATGGCTGACGATTATAACTATAGTCAATAGATGGCGCATTATTTCCTTATGCCAAGCGGTAAGAATGTTAATCTTATCTCTATCTTTTGCATTTTAAATGAAGATTAAGGGCGAAAGCTTCTCACAGGTTTGTTAGAATATCGAAAGGGAGAGAAAAGTGAATTTTATTGGTTTATTTCAGTAATACTAATGTTTAATCTCAGCTCTTTTTACATACACTGTCCATTTACCTTAATGCAAAGCTCTAAAAAACTTTAAAATGGCTGACGATTATAACTATAGTCAATAGATGGCGCATTATTTCCTTATGCCAAGTGGTAAGAATGTTAATATTATATCTTTTGCATTTAAACGAAGATTAAGGGCGAAAGCTTCTCACATGTTTCTTAGAATATCGAAAGTGAAAAGATTTCATGGCTTTTTTGCAGTAATTTTAATGTTTAATCTCAGTTCTCTTTACATACACTGTCCTTTTACTTTAATGCAAAGCTCTAAAAAACTTTAAAATGGCTGATAATTATAACTATAGCCAATAGATGGTGCATTATTTTTTTATTCCAAATGGTAAGAATGTTAATCATAACTATATCTTTTGCATTTTAAATGAAGATTAAGGGCGAAAGCTTCTCACAGGTTTGTTAGAATATCGAAAGTAAAAAAAATTCACAGCTTTTTTGCAGTATTTCTAATGTTTAATCTCAGCTCTCTTTACTTGCTGTCCTTTTACCTTAATTCAAAGCTCTAAAAAACTTTAAAATGGCTGATGATTATAATTATAATCAATAGATGGAGCATTATTTCCTTATGCCAAGGGTAAAAATGTTAATTTTATCTATATTTTTTGCATTTTAAATGAAGATAAAGAGCAAAAGTTTCTCTCTGGTTTGTTAGAATACCGAAAGTGACAGAAAAGTGAATTTCATGGCATTTTTGCAGTAATACTAATGTTTAATCTCAGCTCTTTTTGCACCCGCTGTCCTTTTTCCTTAATACAAAGCTCTAAAAAGTAAATAAAAGGAAAGAGCGGGCACATAACGGTGTAGATATGGAGAACGCAAGCGAGAAATCTCATCTCAGACAACGAAAGCTGCGATAAAAATCGCGCTGAGCCGCGTGGGGTGCAAATCAGACGGTCGAATCTGGTCTTCCATCACCGCAGTCATTATTGTCATTAGTTTAGCGCGTTCTCTTTAAACATGGGTATTTTTTTTATCACGTGATCAATTGTGCTTAGGGATTGTCCGTAGTCTTTTTACCTTAGGAATCCCTACTTGAAACTTGTATATGCGGGATCACATTGTCTGTGTTTACCTGTTGTACGGATTTCATGTTCCTTACCAGAAATAAACTGTGTTGTGATTCTGAATGAGTCTCGCCCATATTACACACACACACACACACACACACACACACACACACACACATATATATATATATATATATATATATATATACATATATATATATATATATATATATATATATATTTATATATATTCAAGAAATAATAGCAATGAGCATTTAAATGATTTTATAGTAGTACTTATGTAATTACCCTGTTAGTCTTATCAAACACATAACTGGTTGCTTCCATTTTAATTGCTAATATAATAATTATATACATTATTTTTGATCATTATTTATTATGTAAATTGCTTTATGTTAAACTTTTCCCCCTCCTTTTATAATATAAAAATAAATCATTAAATTTAAAATAACAGTTTATTATTTTTTGTAATGCATATATTATTTAAAGGTGTAATCAAATGACTATGTTGCATTTGTGTCCAATTTCTACACACACACACATTATATATATATATATATATATATATATATATATATATATATATATATATATATATATATATATATAGAGAGAGAGAGAGAGAGAGAGAGAGATGTTATCGAAGAAAAATGATTTAGGGGTTTTGTGACACTACAGATTATTGCCTAATATTTATGTAATAATAAAACTATTGGATATTTCTCAAAAGAAAAATATACTCATACTTTCCTGCTAAACATGATACCTTTCCAAATATAGTTAGTTAATCCCAATTATTCAATTCTTTGGTTGTTTGGCTTCCTTACACGTTTATTCATTACAGATGCCAGTTAATTATTGTCCAAATCATTCAAATTATCAAATTATTTAAATAAAGTTCAAATCATTTATGAATTTTAGTTAATTTAGTTAATTTTAGTTAAGTTAGAATGTTAGTTAATCCCAATTATTCAATTTGTTGGCTGTTTGGTTTGGTTTCCTTACACGTTTATTCATTACAGATGCCAGTTAACTATTGTCCAAATCATTCAAATTGTCAAATTATTTAAATAAAGCTCAAATCCTTTATGAAGTGTAAAAATTGTTCTTGTGCGATTAGGATAAAAGTAAACACAATACTTCAAAATTCCCATGTTTTGGAAATTTTCAAAATTCCCTTCTCAAAAAACCCGTTTTTTTTCACCGGTTTTTTTCCACTGCTCATAACTCTAATTATAGTCAATAAATAGATGGCGCATTATTTCCTTATGCCAAATGGTAAAGAATGTGTTAGAATATAAGTACAGAAATAATTTATGGCTTTTTTATAATACTAATGTTTAATCTCAGCTGTTTTTACCTGTCCTTTTTTCTTTAATGCAAAGCTCTAAAAATAAATAAAAGGAAAGAGACATAACGGTGTAGATATGGAGAACGCAAGCGAGAAATCTCATCTCAGACACTGCGAAAGCTGCGATAAAAATCGCGCTGAGCCGCGTGGGGTGCAAATCAGACGGTCGAATCTGGTCTTCCATCACCGCAGTCATTATTGTAAGTGATATCCTCACCTCTCCCGGTAATAGGCACCTACGGATGTAACGACGGCGGGGCTAGAACAAACATTCCACCGTGAAGACGCTAAAAGCTAAGCACGTGATTGGGGGCTTACGGACGCACCCACGGTACGCCGCGGGCACGCATGTTCGCCATTAGTGACCACGAGTTACATAGACTCGGATTTTATTTGAGAATTGGTAACATATATAAACAAAGGCATAGCCATAGACAGGATTATTCAATATTATGACATTTTACTGTTTTTCGATCGAAAATAACATAATTTAATAAAAAGTTATGTATAATTTAATATTAATATTTAATATTGATAATTGTATTAAAATTTATATATAATTTAATTTCTTTATATATTATATGTATATATATATAATATATATACACAATATGCATATACACACACACACATATTATATATATATTTATTATATATATATACATTTATATACATATATATATATATATATATACATATATAATATATATACATATATATATATATATATATATATATATATATATATATATATATATATATATGTATATATTATATATATATACATATTTTATGTATATGCATATATATGTATATTTATGTATATAGATACTTTATATACATATATATACATACATACATATATATATATATATGTATTTATATATTTTATATATATATGATTTTATATTTTATATATATACATATATATATATTTTATATATATATATAAAAGGAAAATTCAGGTTTTCAAAACTTAAATCAAGGGCTAAATATTCCCGCGTCCTTTTGCATTCCTCTTTTTAACCCATAACCTAAATTGACCACTGGGGCTACAGTTTACGCCCTCGTAGAAGGGGTCTGACCACTTATAATCCTACATGGCCCTAGCGGACAATTTAGGAAATTTCCAAATAGAGGAGATGCACTTGTCAGAGACATTTTCTAGAGATATTTTCCCACAAACGTTGACCAGGTGTTACGTGTCTTGTACATAGAACTTCATGCTAGCTGACCCCTCCGTTTGTCCTGTCTCTATGATGAAGTGGGAACCCGTCCACCAACGTTATCGTAATAAAGGTCTTTAGCTGAAATGGTATCATTTTTATGGCCACGACTGCAAAATAGAGAGTCCGCCTCATTATACACACACACACACACACACACACACATATATATATATATATATATATATATAATAAATTTATTTATATATAATAATATATTTATATATATATATATATATATATATATATATATATATATATATATATAATTATTTCCATTAGTCCCAATAATTATGTAGCCCGTATATTTTTTACTTGCCCGGGCTACTGGGCAAGGATAAGCCTAATCAGCTATCAGTAATAAAGAACGATGCAATCTGGCCACATTGAAAAACGGCACAAGTCAATTAAATCTTTATTTTAGAGCTGCTAAAACGGACATTTACTAGTCAACGACAGACTAGAGAAAGACGCAAAAATCACTCTGCTCGAACAGAAGTGCACCCACCAGCGAAGACAGAATGAATTTTCCCAAGAGACAAGAAACTTACTCAGTGAATTGAAGTGTTAAGATCAAGAAGAAATTTCCGGCGACACCGAATTGAATGGACAGAAAATTTACATCTATTGGAACAATACTAATCTAGTGGTTTTTATTTACCTTTAAATTTGAAATTTTAACTGAAGGTAAATTATGAAAATTTAGCACGGGTTTTCTTGTATAAAAGAAGATTACACAAATTATGACTTTTAAAAAATTCCCAAATGCATCAGAAATCTACAACAACAACAAAAACATACAGGAAAAGTACCTGATCTGGTATTAGTAACAGTTTCCAGGAAAAGAAGACATCAAAATTTGAAAATTATCATAAGGATTTTTAGATTCCTTTTAATTAGAACAATACTAATCTAGTGGTTTTTATTTAAGTTTAAATTTGAAATTTTAACTGAAGGTAAACTATGGACACTTCGCACGGGTTTTGTTGTACAAAAAAAGGTTACACAAATTATGACTTTTAAAAAAATTCCCAAATTCATTAGAAATCTACAAAACAACAGCAAAAAGATACCAGAAAAGTACCTGATCTGGTATTAGTAACAGTTTCCAGGAAAAGAAGACATCAAAATTTGAAAATTATAATGATTTGGCGATTCCTTTTAATTAGAACAATACTAATCTAGTGGTTTTCATTTATCTTTAAGTTCAAAATTTTAACTGAAGGTAAACCGCAAAAGTTTCGCACAAGTTATCTCGTATAAAAGAAGGCTACTCAGGTAATATATTTTAAAAAAATTCTCGAATTACTCATAAATCTCCAACGAAAAAAAAAAAGAATAAGATGTTTTACAATCCTATATATAATATATTTCATAATTAATGCTCTTGTTTATTGTAAAATAGTTCCAAATATATATACAGCTTTCATGAATATGGAAAAGGTAAAAATATGTAAATAAAAAAGTACAGCTATGGAAAGTTGCATTATAAGTCCTACTACTTATTGTTTATATCCGTAATTTTATTTTTAAATAAATGCACTTGTCTACTAAGCATTCACCCATACAAAGCTGAGGAATTTGCTGTGTTATAGGAGCACCATATAAGCGGCCAACATTACTCCCTATTGTCTCCCTAGGTACAGCACAAATAAAATGGGTCCTTATAATTTAAAAGCAGGGATTAAACAGAAGACACCCCCCCACCAGACTTGGCCTGTCACCTCTAGAGGTATCGTTTGTAAACTTGTAGGACTATTTTATGTGCTCTAGCCGCCATTATTGAACATGGTGGGACTTTAGGCCGGTTCTCGTTTTGATTCCACTACCCTCCAATTTTGAGCCTTTGCTGACTGAGCTACAGCGACTCTATATACGTAATTAGATCTATAATATTGGAACTGCTTCAAAGCGTTATTTAATCTATCACGTACAATTGAAACTGATGTTTCTTCAAATTTAAAATTTTTCAAAAAATTGAAAGTGAATGTAATGTACTTTCTGTCAGTGTTTGAGGTAGGAGGATTATATATTGTTTAATTGCATCCGTCTTTGACTGACATTTATATTGATATATTTGAAATACAATTGCTGATAGATATCATTTCTTTGTAAACTCTATAAGAATTTCGTTTGAGGTAACAGATGTATCTCTAATTGCACCACTTATATCTTGCATAACTTCTTTAAAAATATAATAATTCTCTTAAAGAATATTTTATTTGCTTTTAGAATCCATTATTTCTTATGGGATGATCTTCTTTGAGAGTATTGTTTAAAAATTAACAATTTAAATTTATTTATATATCTATTTATAACCGGAAGTGCAGTAACGGTTTTCCCGATTCCACTAGTCAACTGAATTTTGAGCTTTGCTGACACTATAAAACTTTACGTATTTTTGGAGATCTTTTTAATCGGTGTGTTACGTAAGCGTTGTTTAACCAAATAACTTATTAATTGCTACATAATGAATATCCAAAAGAAATATTTACTAACAAATCATCTATTTAATATATGAAATCTAATATTATATGGAGAAAAGTATAGAGAAAGTAGTGGAAATTTACTTTTCATCATCGTGTATAGAAGGCGGGCATTTATTTATTTTTTTAATGACCGGTTGTAAACAATATGACTGAGGCAGTAGTACACTATTCCGTCACTAGAGGTGCTGTTTTTGCAATTAAAATATTGTCTTAAGGAACACTTTATGCAGTGGTCTGAGTTGAGTAACTTTACTCTATAAGAATTTTTTGTTACCTATATATCAAGTTAATAATATTCCAGTCTTACTTTTGCTGCTTTTTTATTTAATAACCCAAGAACACGTCTGCACGCCTGTTTTTCTACAAGATATTACCCTTCTTGAGACGTACTCAAGTAGAATAAATAAGAATTAAACGGTTCTCATTCGAAATGATATTCATTCCGTGTCACTGATTCGGTGCCTCCACGATCGCCATACACCTCACGCATGGCGACTCCGCCAAAACAGTATCAATATCTCGGCGCTATCTTCATCGGAGGAGCTGTCAGAGGAAAGTTTTTGTTCGAAAATTACACATCGCAGAGCGGTTGGAAAAGAACCTGCCCTTGTGTGGAGAGGTGCCGCTGTACCTAAGTAGTGGGCAGGGCGCCCGAGAGCGTGATGGCCAGCGCGTTACTTCGTGAACACCGTGAACATTTACTTTGGACCCCACTTGATGAGACATAATTGAAAAATTACCACCGCTCCTGATGAGCAACGCGCGAGGAAATTATAGGTGTGGGAAGTCAGAGCCGCTTTACATGGCTCATCACCGGCGGCCATGTTTGGACACCCGCCCAGGATAATAGTTGGATGGTTTTGGATTGTTCTCTATTTACAGTTAATAAGGTTCCCACTCTTTTTCCAGAACAAAAATTAAGGACTTTTTAAGAACTTTCTAAGGACCAAAGCAACTTTTTATAAGGACTTACTTGAAATACACGACATAACGGAATAAACCCTATTTCCTGAGAAACATATTTAATGATTATGACCCAGACTAGGCATGTTCAATAAATGCCCTACAATATTTCAGAATTAAGCTTTTAAAAATGACTAAAAACTAATATAAGATAAATCTATTTGATGAAAGATTATTTTGAAAAATGTACATCTAAAGTTTTTGGAGTGATCAAACTAAACATAAATCTTGAATAAAAACATTATAAACAGTACTTTCTGAGGGTTTAAAAATGACTGATATATATATATATATATATATATATATATATATATATATATATATATATATATATATATATATATATATATAATAGTTGAACGATAAATATTAGATAGTAAAGACTGATATTTAAAATTACTTACCATGTAATGCGCTCCACGCAGCAATTACATAGAAATAGATAAATATAATAATGAAAACTGAACCATAATCAGAATCAAATCTTTATAACTAAAATAAGCCGAGTAATGTAAAAACGGGAAGGAAGTAAGAAGGATTGGGTGTGGAATATCCGACTGACTGCGAAATACACTCTGTCATTCGTTTCTTTAATGCAAAAGATTTGAAGGAAGCTGAAATTCATGGGCGGATCAATGGAGTATATGGAGAACACATTGAGAACCCGATTGTTAAGGAGCCTGTAAGAGCAGTTAACTGAGAACCAGTAAAGGCGCCTTAGTTAACTGCTCTAACAGGAAAAGGAACGAAGTGAACGATCTTCTGTTAAAGGGTTCCCACTCGTTTTCCAGAACAAAAATTAAGGACTTTTTAAGGACTTTCTAAGGACCAAAGTAACTTTTTATAAGGACCTACTTGAAATACACGGTATAACAATGTAAACCTTATTTCCTTAGGAACACATTTTAATGATCATGAAACAGACATGGCATGTTCAATAAATGCGCTACAATATTTCAGAACTAAGGTTTTAAAAATACTTAAAAATTAATATAAGATTTTTATATTAATTTCTATTTGACAAAAACATTTTGAAAATGTACATCTAAAGTTTTTTGAGTAATCAAATTAAAAATAAATTGTGAATAAAATATAATATAAGCATAACTTTCTGTGGGTTTAAAAATGACTCTGATATATATATATATATATATATATATATATATATATATATATATATATATATATATATATATATATATATATATATCAGTGGCGTGCGGTCCATATGTGCAGGGTGTGAACTGCACACCCTGGCAAAATTATGAGGGACAATAATTTTCTGCACCTATGTCTACCTATCTTTAAATAATATATAATAAATATTATTTATAATATATGGCGGTGGGCGCCATGGGGTACTACGCTTTCTGAACATATAAGTTTTTCGTAGAAGCCCGAAGCGTTTGTTTTTTGACGCCGATATGATACCATACAGCAAAAGACATGATTTTTGCTTCAGTGCTAGTAGAATTCTCATAAGTTTAGCTGTTTTTATAGTTATAACTCGACTACTCATAGGTAAATATTTACTGTAATCTTTAAATTTATATACATAACAATTAACTCGTTTCAGAATGGAGAACTCAGATGTCTCAATAATTAAAGTTTATTGGAAAATCCATGTTCTCTGCACACCCTGCATGAAAACCTACCGCACGCCACTGATATATATATATATATATATATATATATATATATATTATATATATATATATATATATATATGTGTGTGTGTGTGTGTGTGTGTGTATACTAGCTGATTATATCCGACGTTGCTTGGGAAAGAAGAAAGTTTTAGACTTTCCTATTACATTCAATGCAAAGAAAATTAAACTTCCATAAGTAAATGAAATATCTAAAACCGGCCCCCAACCTTCATGATTCGTTTAATTAAAATCTACATGACTGTTAGCTATTAGAAAAGGGCAGCTAATTTCATAAACCTTTTCAGTATGCAAAAGATTATTTATTTGTCAAAAAAGTTTTCTAGCTTTAACCATAAAAAGTACTAATAAAAGTATTTTCGTAATATTTTAAGGATATCAAGGAAAGGAATTTTGAATTACTACAGAAATACACTGAAAACATATGTATTTGAGGATTTTCTTTATTAATACTACAATTTTGGATAGAAAATGTAAAAGTATGTTATGAATATTAACAAATATTTTATACTAGCATATAGCCCGTCATATGACGGGATCAGTAAAATTTTTAGTTTTCCAAAATTGTAAAGTACGTTATGAGGCAGGTAAAAAAAATGGTTTGTTTTTTGGCTGAGAATTATCTTGCAACAAAAAATTAATCGATGATTCAATTTAAAATGATCACATATGTATCTAATCTATTATTTAAGCCAAATATAAAAGAAAATTATTGACGTCATATCTAAGTTCAATGATGAAATGTGTGAAAATAAGGCATAATTTAAATAATTTAAAATAAGAAATGATTCAATGAGATGGTTAAAGGAATGACGTCATAATGCTAGAAAACTGTTATTTTTACCTATTTATTATGAGATAAATTGATAAATTTAATCGCCTGCTCTTAACCGGGGAAAATAGGAGTTGAAATAATGGCATTAAAAGCTCGAAAAGAGGGGAAGGGGTGGATTTCGAACGTTTTAAAGAAGGCAGTATTTTTCGCTGTGATATGAAGCATATTTATACCAATTTATTTTAGAATCGGATCTATAGTTTAGGAGAAGATAAACATTACTCTCTTTGAATTTTGCTAACTATGGATGCCTCTATCCATTCCAGGTCCAACCGCTTCATAAAATCGAGGACAGACGTACAAATAACTTAGGCTATTATTATATAGGGGATTTTTTTTGACCAGTACTTATCACCTGTACTGGCTTTCTTAATTAGAATCGGTTTGGGGGCAGGTTTAACTCTGAAAAAAAAACCAGAAAGTTTGGAGAGTAAGGCAAAAATTGATAGGAAATCACGTGATGACAGATAAATTGTTCAAGTTCCAGTTTAAAAATTAAGGAGTTTTTAAGGACCTTTGACAAAAATTAAGTAGTTTTAAGGGCCCTTAAGAATGAAAGCTAAAATTAAGGGGTTCTTAAGGACTTTTAAGGACCGTGGGAACCCTGTGTTATTACTGAAGACGTGGTGCAGAAAAGTTATGGAACTAGCCGAAACTATCCCTTTATGAAATGATTTTTTTTCGAGCTTCAAGATGTGTATTTAACGGAATTGTGGCACAGCACTTTAATTGTAAATTTGATTCCTACTGGGGACTGAAAATGCTGACTATGGGACACAAACTAAACTTTTAGCTAATGCGTAGCCTAGAGGCAGATTAGGAGGATGGAATTGAAAAGATAGTTCTGCGATACATTAAGTTTTTTTTTATGTTGGTGGACAAACGAAGATGGAATGCACAGGGCTTTGCATTTCGATAACGAAGTTCGGGGGGTTCGAATCCTGCTGATTGTATGGATCTCTTTCGCTCTTCGGTATCGTTTTAAGCAGTAAAAGTAGGTTCCGGTCTCATTAGGCCGAACGATGGCCGAATGGTTAGGATGCTGGACTTCGGAGTCGGAGTTCGTGGGTTCGAATCCCACTATGGCATGGATATTCGTAGCCGTTCGGAATCGGCTTTAAGCAGTAGGTCCCTGTCTCATTAGCCCTCGTGTTGCAAAAAGTAGACCGTTGCACTCCCAAACCAAACCAAACCGGTCTCATTAGTCTTCGTGTAGCAAAGTAGTTGACTGTAGCGCTTCAAACCAAACCAAAACAAACCTTAATGTTGATGAAAATTACTCCAAAAAGTACACTAAAGGGCAAGATTTCATTCAAAAATGAAATTGATATAAAGAAGTAGATTTCTGCTTTTAATTCTAAACGGTACCTAAAAATACGCGTTGTATTTTTACAATGGTCCCCATACCAAATTATTAAAAAGGCAGGGAAAGAGAGGAAGCAATAATTAGCTCATATTTTTCTGAAACAGGAGTATTCTTTCATGCCGTAAAATCTAACTACCTCTACCAACTCACCGTAGCTCTAATTGTAGTCGTGGTTTTACATCCTTTTTCCTATGTTTTACCACAGTGTAATGATTTTTTAATACGATTTTAAAAACACTGTGGTGGTTTTTCGTTTTACCTGTTTGGATTGGATCCAGACTATTTATTAAGCATAAAAGATACATTACAGCACACCTTTCTTATTTCCTGCCAATTACTTCCCAGCCTGAGTGGAATCTTTGATTAGATATCTTTTAAATAAAACTCTCCAGTGAGGAAGGATATAAATAAATCATTCACTACACTAGATCGAATTATAGTTCAAGGTTCATTACTACTAGCCGTTCATCGCCTTCCTAAAATTATAATCGTAACAGAGCTTCCTTACTTATGCGTTGAATTAAATTTCTGTAAAAGTTTATGCAGCAATTTTACTGAAGTAGGATCAAGGGGGACGCCCGTTTGGTTGTTATTTTCCATGTTAGCATATATCTTGTTATATGACGGGTTCAGTAAATTTTTTTAATTTTCCAGAATTGTAAAGTATCCTATGAGGCAGGTAAAATAAAGGTTTCTATTTTGGCTGAGAATTATCTGGTACCCGCTCAATTATTTGTTTATCTTCATACTTCTCTAAAGTCTCCCAATACTGTAAATGCAGTTTAGAATCCCGTTGAATTAATTTAAAAAGATAATTCAAAGTTTTATTAGCCTTTACAATTCTGGAAAATTAAAAATTGTACTAATCCTGTCATATAAAGGGCTCTATACTAGTTACTTCATAATCTACAGTTCTACCTTTCATCTTTTGTACTGTTGATGCCCATTATAGTATTAATGATCATTTACGTTCATTATTACATTTTACGTTCAGCAGTACCAAGCTGCGTTTGGCGGAGAATTGTATCGATATTGGCGTGATTCTGAGAACACATATATTGCCAAAGTTCACAGTGACTGGTGGAAATTAATTAATTAAATTTAATTAGGGCTATATTCACTAAAATCATTGTATCCAGGATCAAAGAGCGTATCAGGGAATCGGTAGATCAGCGATCACTCGCCATTAACTGTGACTTAAACTGGTTTTATATGCACCATGAGTGGATTCCCTGATCTATAGATTAATTATTGCAAATATGTAAGCGATGTTTTAATTGGTCAATAAACAAGATTCTCCGGGGATAATTCTCATTCTAAGTTGATTTACATATTTACTCAACCAGACATAAATATCGTTTGAGGAAATTATAAATGTAGTCAAAGATCGGTAGTTTTACTGATATTTGCTCACGAAATAAGAATAAAAGAATATAAAAGGAAGAATTTTGATGAAACCGAGGCAGAATCTTTTCTGAAAAATCTGGAAAGATCCAGTAGCGAAATACCTTGATGCTAACAAATTTTTTTCAGCAGAAGATAGAGCATTATTCTTTTCCGAAGGAGCTGAAAACGTGTCATCTAGCATTTGAATTAATGATTCAGCTGTATTTTTATTAAAACGCTAAAGCAACTGAAAGTCCACATTATCCAAACAATCCAAATCATTTGTTCTTTCTGGATGAACTTTTCCTGTTTTCTGGAATCTTTTCCTGCGGCTTTCTGTTTTTTCCAGCATTTGTAAAACTTCGAAACTTCGAGATCTTCTATATCTGAAAATATATCCGCCATGTTTGTTTTCAACGCAGAGAGCATGCGTAAATTGTAGTATCGATGGATTAGGCAATTAATCCTCCAAATTCGGGGGATCAGAAACAGGAGATTAAAATGAGCTGAAAGCAGCGAATTCTAGTTGAAGAATACGAAAATGCTGATTCGCGGTTAGATCCGAGTATTAAAATCGTGGTGAATATGGCCCTTAATGATTTAATATTTAAAAAAAAACTGTATTAACATCAAGTGTCATCCACTACAAGTTTATAAAAATGTATTTGAACTTGAGTGGATGAATAAAAAGTATTTTATTAACGATTGGAAATTCGAACAAGATATATAAATATATATAAGGAGAATGTGAAGTAATAGTAGAAATTGAATAAAAATTTTGTATACAGTATTAAATATTTTAATATTTATTATGCTTTTTATTGCATTTTCATTGCTTTTATAAAAAACGTACACATATTTTCTGTTAAGTTTAAGTATGAATTGAAAATTTTAAAAATTGTTCTCCATACGTTTGCAAATTAAAAAATTTGGTACAGTTTGTGTATACATTTTATCTATACTTACAGATTATGATTTTCATTGTATTTTATTGTTATCCCCTATATAATAATAGCCTAAGGTGTCTGTCGGCAAATTTTTGAAGCGGTTGTACCTGGAATGGATTCCTCGGCTAAGGGCAGGCGATTAAATTTATCAATTTATTCACGTAATAAATAGGTAAAAATAACATTTTTTTTCTAGCATTATGACGTCATTCCTTTAACCATCTCATATAATCATTTCTTGTTTTAAATTATTTAAATATCGCGTGCATTATTTTCATACGTTTTATCGCTGAACTTACATATTAAGCAAATAATTTTCTTTTATATTTGACTTAAATAATAGATTAAGTATATAAGTGATAATTTTAAATTCAATCATCGATTATTTTTTGTTGTAATGAAAATTTTATCATCGGTATTAACAATAAATTCTTTTCATATAAGTCGAGGACTACTAAATATCTAACTTTTAATTTATATATATTTGGAAATTAAGAAGTTTGTTTGTTTGTTATACATAACCACACGGTTTGACTAAATGAATTCCATGTGATTCTAAACTGCATTACAGGATCGGGAGACTCTAGAGGAGTATGACGATAAATAAACTATTGAGAGTGAACCAGATAATTCTCAGCCAAAAAACAAACCATTTTATTACCTGCCTCATTGGGTACTTAACAGTTCTGGAATATTAAAAATTTTACTGATCCCGTCATATGATGGGCTATATGCTAGTTATATATGTTTATCATCGCTATCTTAAATGGCATGTTGGCTTTATAGAGAATGTGTGCATGACGTCAGGTGCAGCAAAAATGGGAGCTCAACTTCCTCGTTAGCAAAACATTTGAATTTCCTACGAATTGTGCTTGTTATTGAGGTTTTAATTTTGTCAATTATCTGAAAATGGTAACAATTTGTTGTACGAATGGCTGTACTAAGCGTTTCACAAAAGATGAAAATATTGGATTTTATTGCTTTTCTAAAGATTCTACATTGCGAATGCTTTGGATAAAAGCTTTGCAAAATCAACACTGCACTCCAAGTTCTTCGAGAATTTGCGGCAAACATTTTCATAATGTAATAAAACGTTAACATTACTGTAATGTAATAGATTATGTAAAATTATTATGCTCTAAGAAATTTTTTCTTATTACTAAGTTTTTTTCTCATATTTCTAATGTATTTTCTATGCTTTTGTGAGAAGTACTGTACCTATAAATGTAATTAGCCTATAAATGTGTTAGCCTATATTTGAGGGTGCCTCTTGATTCTCGCCAAGTTATGATCACGGTAGATCGCCAAGCTGGGCGATATTGTTTTATTTATGGGAAAGTCTATAATTATTTTTTTGGAAACCCAATCCTGATTCTGATTGGTTTAAATATTAGCGTTATTTTTAAATGTTCAATGGTATATGTAATTTCAGAGGTCAGTTAGTTCTACGTTGGATGTCGGCTGGTAAGGTTATTTCAGATTGGAACCAAACAAAAATCGTCCATTTCGCCAAGAGGGCATCCTCAAATATATTTTTACCCAAAATAATACAACAGCTAAAAATATATTTAGCTAAGTATAAAGCTAAGTAATTGATAGATATCAAAATAATGTTTAGCCTATATTTGAGGGTGCTCCTTGATTCTCGCCAAGTTGTGATCGCGGTTGATCGCCAACCTGGGCGATATTGTTTTATTTATGGGAACGTCTATAGTTATTTTTTTGGAAACCCAATCCTGATTCTGATTGGTTCAGCTATTAGTTTTATTTTTGAATGTTCAACGGTATATGTAATTTCAGAGGTCAGTTAGTTCTACGTTGGATGTCGGCTGGTAAGGTTAATTTCGGATTGGAGCCAAACAAAACCCGCCAATTTCGCCAAAGGGGCACCCTCAAATATATTTTTACCAATTATTTTTGCCCTTAAAATGATCAGGTTTTGCACATTTTTATTAGATTCTTATTTATTTTATTGCTTATTGTTCCTGTTAACATAATCAAAGTAATTATACTTTGATTATGATACTTAATAAGTACTATGTAAAGTGTTTAATTTAAAAAATATATAATTTTGTTACTGCTAAAAAAAATCTGTTTTGAATTACTTGGCCAGTTTTTGATGTTTCCTTCCCTTTCCCTTAAGTAAAATTCAGTTTTATTGTATACGTGATCTATATCGAAGCTCATAAGATACACTGAAAACAAGCAATGTTTTGCCAAAGAGAAGTTGAGTTGTATTTGTTTACAAACATGCACTTTCTCTATAGGTTTTAAAAATATCTCCAAAAGAAAACAAAGGAGCACTCCAAACTGCATCTTCACCACAAAAATAATATAAATCAAAATATAGACATGGAGTCTTTGTACAACTGCGACATCTGGAGAAAAATGTTAGTTTCCCTTGCTTAGATATTTATCGCTAAGTTGGCGGTGGTACCCCGTTCCGATGTCAAACTTCTGGTACTACTGAAGAGTAGGGTGCCCCTTGGCAAATTTGGTGAAATCATTGGCGATGTTAACTAAAACACAAAGGTACTTCATCCGAACATTATATACCTTGCTATTTGGCGAATTTAATGGATGTAGATTGCGCCATTGTAATAGAATTATATACATCTTCTTAACCAAAACCATTGAGAAAGAGGGCATTTACATTTATGGACAATTAATCCCTTAACAGTTTACAAAGCCAACAGCTCCAAATTATTAAAAATGAGCCATAGTGAACCTTTAATGGTTCATTATACCTAATATTTTTAAGCATTACGCGCATTTAATATATATGAATTGGGTTCCACAAGAAGATCTAGATTCAAATATAATTAAAATATAGATACAGATTGTTTGGACACGGCGAGATCAGGAGAAAATGTTTGGTTACCATGCTCAGAGTTTTATCGCCGAGTTGGCGGGGCACCCTGTTTTTCAGTCAAGCCTAAACTTCCTTATGTTTAAGAACTTTTAAAAAAATTCTTCAGCTTTGTGACGTTACTACACCCTATTGGCTTCACAAAGGGGTTTTATTAAAGCCCAGGGCAGGACACACTCTGTCTGTGTTTTTGACACTACACTACAAAGGGTTGTCACTTCGACAACGCCTTGAGATGCCCTAGGTGATTTGGAAGGACGGGTGGAACAACTAAATGTCAGACAGTGAAGCGCCACCGAAGGAGCCAATCAGAAACTACCAGCATAGAAAAGAAAAAGCCAATGGGAAGAGGCGAAAGGTGACATCAGGCGGCGCGAGTTTTTCACCGGAGAGTGCCCAGGACGAGAGAAGGAACAGAGGTTCGTCTAGTGGCTGTTGGTTTTTTTTTTGAAGATCTTTTTCTCCAGGTTTGTGCGGGACTCAACGAGACCCAGTTGTACCCCTGTCCAACGGTATCTGTCGGCACCTGTCGGCAGATTTTTTTTTAGGTTCACTTTGAACCTGGGACTTTTAGGACCACACCAGCCCACTTGAGCCCTGTGATTTCCATTTGGAAAATTTGTACATACTCCATTTTAATGAAGAATAAACGTCGTTAATGTTTCTAAGCTGTACATCGTGTCATAACCACTCCACTTCGACACCCACACGTTATCGGAGGATCCTGTGACGTTACAGCTTGTACCAAAAATTTAAAATTTTCAAATTACAACTTTTTCATTGATTTTAAATGAGTGCCTCAATTATTTTCACAGAATACAAGATTGCCTGGGAGGTCTTGGAGCTATGGCACTTTGACACCACTCTTTGTTTCGACAGAAATGCAAAACGTATTATTGACTCCTCCCAAAAGGGCGTCACTCGTGTGTATTGGGAATTTTTAACTACGCTAGGTATGTCTAAATGATAAAAAAATGCGTCATGACAAAGATTCCTACCATGTTTTTTAATATAGATTAACGCAGATAGTATCTAGACAAAGATGAAGCGTTCAAACAATAGCTCATTTCTTAATTCCTGCTCCCTTTGTTACAATAAATCATTCTATTCGGCTTTTGCGAAACCTTGGCAAATTAAGCGTATTCCCGACTTCAAGTTGCAATTACTTAGTTTTTCTTCCAAAGTAAAGAAAAAAACAAAGGGTAAAAGTTAATAAATGGAAATAAAATACTCCACTTGATTTCTAAATAAGAAAGACTGATCTCACTCTCGCCCTTTAACTGCCTTTAAGACCTCGAAAGTGCAGATAAAAGGGGTTACACCCAATCCATCAAATCCATTAAACCGGCAAAATTAAAGTTAATGGACTTACGACTTGTTTCTCCATCTACAGTTCGGTTCCGTAATTGTGATGAATAGATTGGTGATTTAAAAACTAATAAACTGTAGTTAGGAGGAATTAAAAGACCGTGTGCACAGGGAAGGAGGTTTTTCATTAAATGTTGGAACTTGTAACGAGGTATATACCCCAGATAATATCGCCAGAAATTGGATGAAAGCCAACGTGATTAAGAGCTATGAGACTCCGTTTGAGGTTCTTCCAATTAAGCTCGCCATGTTTGTGTTATTTGATTGCTGGCTTGGGTCTTTTTTTTCCTTTTTAATTTTTCGTTACGAGAGAATGAATGTTGCCACTCAAATCGAGTTTATTTTATTGATTCCTTAATTACGCGAAAGAGGAGGAATGAAAGATTTATGGATTGGTAATTGAGGAAGAAGCTGTACTTCAATTTTACATGATCAGAGTATTTGTTGAAAGCTTCGTAGTCGGGTGATTGATAAAATAGGTTGTTTTTTATTACTTTGTATTGATCCATATCGAAACACTGTTTATGTTGGTTTGTTATTTACTGCAGCAATAAGGATTGTAAGTATCAATACGTTATAGTTGTGTATCAATATGTTTTCTGTGTAATGGTCACAAGAATTTTTCCGATTGCATATTAAACGCATGATATACTAATGAATGATTTGATTCTAAAAATCACTTGTAATTCAACTAATAAATGTTCTTAAAAGTTTTCTACTTTATAAGCCAAATGAAATATCAATCAGTTGTTGTTCTTTTTGTCCTGTGCGGCTAGGTCAAGCAGGATTAACCCTTTGACAGTTTCATTTTTTTCCAGAATTCGGTCAAAACATGTTACATTTTTTATTGCATTTTTTTTTTGCCAATTTAACATTTTTATGTAAAGATATGTTATTAAAATTAACATTTCTAATATTTTTGAGCATTTATTAGAACTTTTTTTCTTTCTATGAAAGCATCATAGAACTGAAGTTTACCTTTAGTCTCATCGATATCCAAGTTAATTTTTGGAATTCCAGTGAAAGCAAATCTAGGAGGCGGATCCGAAGGATTATCACAATTAATTTCAAAAAATTGTCTTGCTTGACTGATTCCATCTGTACGACTATCAGAGTCAGTACTATCCAGGTCATCTAGTAAACTTTCGCTACTATCAGATAATTCAGTTTCTGATTCCGAGTCCCAGTTCGAATCACAAGAAATTAGCTCCATACGTTCTGAATTATCCATTATTTAAAAGTAAAAATATATTATTCAACTCTTGCATCAATAAAATTATCAGGCGGTTTGTAAAATATAACCAGAAAGCTATACACTGAAAGATAGCAATTCGTCTTCTGATACAAAACATGCGAAAAAACCCGCTCTTTTGAACCAGAGTAGAAAATACAATAAACTGCAAACTATCATTTACTGGACATCTATACGAATAACTTGTTACTAAAATTGGAAAAAATAGGCCGAAACAGTGCAAGCGAAATAAAGTCAGATTGCCCGTATGCCGTACGGGCAAATCAGTAAAGGCCCGAAAGCTGTGCGCGTACGGCGTACGGGCAAAACAGGGAAGGGGTTAAGGCAAAAGGGTGTGCCTTTCGCTTTTAACGAACACCTTAAGTGTGAAAGTACCACTTCTTGCTCAAGTGGGTCCTTGTAGCTTTGAAGCTGGGGCCATGCAGAAGATCCATAGGCTTAGTCTGCCACCCCCAGAGGTACTGATTGAGAACTTGGAGCACATTGTGAGCACTAACTTATTTTACGTGTCCCAGTCACCTTTAACTAACACGGAGAACCTTAGGCAGGCTCGGGCTCCGAACCCTCAACCCTCCAGTTACCAGAGCGTTGCCTTTGCCGACTGAGCTACCACGGTTCATGTTAACCCCTTCCCTGTTTTGCCTGTACTCCGTGCTGGCACAGTTTTCGGGCCTTTACTGATTTGCCCGTACGACGTACGGGCAATCTGATTTCTATTTCGCTTGCACTGTTTCGGCCGTATTTTTTCCAATTTTAGTAACAAGTTATTCTTATAGATGTCCAGTTTATGATAGTTTGCAGTTTATTGTATTTTCTACTCTGATTGGTTCAAAAGCGCGGGTTTTTTCGCATGTTTTGTATCAGAAGACGAATTGTTATCTTTCAGTGTATAGCTTTCTGGTTATATTTCACTAACCGCCTGATAATTTTATGGATGTAAAAGTTGAATAATATATTTTTACTTTTAAATAATGGATAATTCAGAGCTTATATAGCTAATTTCTTGTGATTCGAACTGTGACTCGGAATCAGAAACTGAATTATCTGTAAATGATAGTAAATGATCCCATTCATTTTCATGTTTACAACAGCCAATAGACAAGCAATAAACTGCCTTTCCGTTTGAAACTAAAGCCAGAATTGTCATAATTTGAGAATTTTCCCTACTGCGTGAAATCGCCTTATTGTCATAAGTTGAGATGTGCCCTGCTGTGTGAAATCGCCCCATAGCGAACAATTTTAAACCGATTTAAGGTCTCATCACACGTTAACCTAATTTAAAATAAATCAATTGAAATTTTTTCGTTATATGTAATAAATGCTCCACTTTCTCCTCCAGTAACATGAATCATGTACTAACAGGTACATTTTTAAGTAAATTTTTATGATAAAAAAGCAATACAGTGGTTTCAATTTAAGAATCCCTTTCCCGTTGAAGAATATGCGAACTTCTCGTGTGAGATTCGTGAAAAATAGCGACAAATGGCGTGAAACTGCCGAACTTTTCACGGGAAAGTATCTCTATATTATGAGAAAATGGCAAATTAAGTATTATGAATTGGACGAACCTATTTCCGGCTTCACTGAATTAAAATACCGTTTTGTCTCTTGCCCAAACTCAGGTCGGGCATTCCAAAATTGTCGGATTTGCGTTGCCCGAACTGAGTTCGGGCATCACAGGCAAGGGGTTAGAATTTTATGTAGCTTGTTTTTTTGCTTTTAACAGGAAACAAGGCAGACAGGAAAGTGTCGCCTTATAAAACTGCATTGTCATATTTATTTTTTCATTTCACATGAAGTATTTATAAATGCATGTATCTGCCTAATTTAGCTTTTTGGCCATTAGAGCAAAAAAATTAAGATAACTACTTTCCAACGTTGAAATCGATTATTTGGCTAAATTCTCTGATCACGTTTGTGCGTGAGTGATGAAAGCAAATGCCGATTTCGACTATCAAAGCGAAAATTTAAATCACTCTTATTTATCTTTTTTTAATGGCAACGATGTAAACTGACAGATGTATTTAAAATTAGAATAGAGAAGGGAAAAAAACGCCAATGTCAAAATACAAGTAACACCTCTTTTCGTCTCGGATTTCGGAATAGGTTAATGAAATTGTTATTTTTTCATCGACCTTCTTTTAGAAACGATTAATACCCCAATTATATTTCGATTTTGGGTCGAGATTTGCGTGTCCTTATTAATTAATGTATTTGCTGCGTTTTGTTGAATTTCAGAAAGGAACTCTAAATTTATATGTTATTAGATAACTTTGCATAAAGGATGTAGATGGAACTAAAGAAAATGTCAAAAAGCATTAGAAAAAAAAAACCATTGTGAAGGTAGCAGATGTTTAATTGGTGATAATTATGTAAATTTGTTTTTGAAACGAACACGTGATAGCATTTCGTTTCCAAAAGTAATCACCCGCTGCAGTGACTGGTAACAAGGCTTGATGATATTAAATATACAAAGTCAACTAGATAACTTAAAATGATAATGATATGTCTACTGCCATAATGAGGTTAATTATACGTTGTGAATGAACAAACACATATTGTAGGCACACAATAATCTTCTTTTGGCATCATTGGATCTTTCAAAATCAGAATATTCATTTCCAGTCTTCTAAACTAATTTAAGTAAAAGGTGTTTAAGTTAACCGTTAATGGTGCCAATGACGTTAATGAAATTAATGACGTTAATTACACGTTGTGAATGAACAAACATTAATTGTAGGCACACAATAATCTTCATTTGGCCTCATGAGATTTTTCAAAATCAGAACATTCATCATCAATCTTCTAAACTAATTGAAGTAAAAGGTGTTTAAATAAGCTATTAATGACATTAATTATACTTTTTGAATGAAGAAACACATATTGTAGGCACACAATAATCTTCATTTGGCACCATCGGATCTTTCAAAATCAGAATATTCATTGTCAATCTTCTAAACTAATTCAAGTAAAAGGTGTTTAAGTTAACTATTAATGACGTTAGGAAATTAATGATGTTAATTATACGTTGTGAATAGACAATCACAAATTACAGGCACACAATAATCTTCATTTGGCATCATCGGATCTTTCAAAATCAGAATACTCATCGCCAATTTATAAACTAATTTAAGTAAAAGGTGTTTAAATTTACTATTAATGACGTTAATGAAATTAATGACTCTAATTATACATTTTAAATGAACAAACACAAATTGTAGGCACACAATAATCTTCGTTTGGCCTTATCGGATCTTTCAAATCAGAATATTCATAGCCAATCTTCTAAACTAATTAAAGTAAAAGATATTTAAATTAACTATTAATGATGTTAATAAAGCTAATGAAATTAAGGACGTTAATTATACGTCTTGAATGCACAAACTCTAATTGTAGGCTTATAATAATCTTCATTTGGCATCATCGTATTTTTCAAAATCAGAATATTCATCACCAATCTTCTAAACTAACTGAAGTAAAAAGTGTTTAAATTAATTATTAATGAAATTAATGACGTTAATGAAATTAATGACGGTAATTACACGTTGTGAATGAACAAACACAAACTGTAGGCACACAATAATCCGGATTTGGCATCATCGAATCTTTCAAAATCAGAATATTCGTGGTCAATCTTCTAAACTAATTAAAGTAAAATGTATTTAAATTAACTATTAATGACCGTAATGACATTAATGACATTAATTATACGTTGTGAATGAACAAACACAAATTCTAGGCACACAATAATCTTCATTTGGCATCATCGGATCTTTCGAAATCAGAATATTCATCGCCAATCTTCTAAACTAATTGAAGAAAAGGTGTTTCAATGAACTATTAATGACGTTAATGACTTTAATGAAATTAATGAAGTTAATTATACTTTGTGAATAAACAAACACATATTGTAGACACACAATAATTTTCATTTGGCACCATCGGATCTTTCAAAATCAGAATATTCATTGTCAATCTTCTAAACTAATTGAACTAAAAGGTGTTTAAATTAACTATTAATGAAGTTAATGACGTTAATGAAATTAAGGACGTTAATTATACGTCTTGAATGCACAAACTCTAATTGTAGGCACACAATAGTCTTCATTTGGCATCATCGTATTTTTCAAAATCAAAATATTCATCGCCAATCTTCTAAACTAATTGAAGTAAAAGGTGTTTAAATTAATTATTAATGAAATTAATGACGTTAATGAAATTAATGACGGTAATTACACGTTGTGAATGAACAAACACAAACTGTAGGCACACAATAATCCGGATTTGGCATCATCGAATCTTTCAAAATCAGAATATTCGTGGTCAATCTTCTAAACTAATTAAAGTAAAATGTATTTAAATTAACTATTAATGACCGTAATGACATTAATGAAATTATTGACATTGATTATACGTGTTGAAAGAACAAACACAAATTAAAGGCACACAATAATCTTCATTTGGCATCATCGTATTTTTCAAAATCAAAATATTCATCACCAATCTTCAAAACTAATTGATGTAAAAGGTGTTTAAAATTAACAGTTAATGGTGCTAATGACGTTAATGAAATTAATGATGTTAATCATACTTTGTGAATAAATAAACACATATTGTAGACACACAATAATTTTCATTTGGCACCATCGGATCTTTCAAAATCAGAATATTCATTGTCAATCTTCTAAACTAATTGAAGTAAAAGGTGTTTAAATTAAATATTAATGACGTTAATCAAATTAATGAAATTATTGACATTAATTATACGTTGTGAATGAACAAACACAAATTAAAGGCACACAATAGTCTTCATTTGGCATCATCGTATTTTTCAAAATCAAAATATTCATCGTCAATCTTCAAATACTTAATATATAAGGAAAAAAAAAGAATTTTTAAATAAATTTTGATGAATAAGGAATTTGAGCATTTTTTTAAAATTTTATTACTTTGGTACACAATTGCCAAACAATGGTCGAGTGGTAGAATTCTGCTTTTCGGTACGAGAGTTCGTGGGTTTGAATATCGCTGCATGTATATTTGTAGCTGTTGGGAATCGGCTTTAAACAGTAGGTCCCGGTCTCATTTAGCCCTTTTGAGCAAAAGAGCAGATCGTAGCGCTCCAAAGCAAACTAAAACTTTGGTACACAAATGGCCTTAAATGTTGGCCTTTTCTCAATCAGCATTTTTGCAAGAGTACATAGAGTGAAGTTTGTAAATTCATCAGAAACACCAACTACGTGTATATGTTCAGCTAGAATACCGATAAACTTAAACAGGACACTTTTAGGAAGTGGGTTTTCCACATCAATTTCAATAAAATGTCTAGCAGAAATCATATCTTCATCGGTGCTGAGTTCACTACACCTGTCATGTGAAGAATAATCCAGGACATTACAAAACTGTTCTGAATTTGGTATCAGAATCACCAGAAACGTCTAATAATAAAGTATTATTGCCTATAATATCCACCATGACTAAAAGCAGGTCTCACCAAAGTCGTTTAATGGCTAACAGCGATTAATATCTATTTAAAAGGATATTAACCACGAATATCGCAATCGTGGACGGAGAATTGTATCCCACCATTGGTTGGTGCAATGGGTTAATCGTGGTTAACAATTAAACGAATTTGGCGAGACCGGCCCTAAGACGTTTTGAATTCACAACTAGAAAACTGTATAACAAAAATACCAAGAACCAAGGCAGTAGGCAGGGGAAGGAATTTGGGGGGTCCCTCCCCCGAAATTTTAAAAGACCATTTTGTAGATAGACAATGTCTCACGTTTGTGTGTGTGTGCTATCTGCCTAGCTGTTCATGAACATAAGCAGTTATTCTCTTTAAAAAAAACCGCTCAGACCGTAAAAGTCTTTCTGGGCCGCTGGCCGGAAATGCAGCACTGTATTTCCGGCACTATATTCCGGAAATACAGTGCTTTCCCTTTCATCAATTGAAGTATCATTCACAAATAAAGATAACTTCCTCCCTTCGTCCCCCTCCGAAAATAATTTCTGGCTACGACCCTGCCAAGAATAAAGAATGTCAAATATTTTTGACTTCCAGTAACTATATATATATATAAAAAAAAAAAAAAGTCAAAAAGTTATTCAGTGACTTGAACAAGCTGTGGCTTCAATTAAAACATTCTAATTAGTAATAGGATAATTGAAAATACGGGTAAATCGAAACAAGAAGGGGGAAAATATTTATGCCCATACGCCGTATGTCCAAACCAGATGTGGCCAACTATTAGTAACCCGTACACCGTACGGGCAAACCAGTTAAGGGGTTAAGAGTACAAAAATCACTACTTCTCATAGCATACTTTCTTTCTTTCCTACCCATGGAATGTCGAGGGCAGACGGGGAGGGAAGGGAGGCGAAGACCCTCTAATAAAACACCTTATCAACGGGTAGAGATATCCTGTTTAATTTCTTTTAATAAGGACCCCTTCTGTTCGCATGGCGTGTCCATTCATCATCATTACGGACATCTGTTTATAGAAATGAAGAAACGAGCAATTAAAGATCGATTTCGCCGCAACCGGAAGGAATGGCCTTTGCACAGACCACCTGATAAAAACGTAAATGTCTGTTCGACATCTGTCTGGATATGTCTCTTCATTTAGAGAGGCGAGGCTTTTGGGTGGAATTCGAAAGTCGGACCAACAACGTTCGGTGATGTTTAATGTAAGAATCCAAAAGCGCTAGTATTAACACAGGTGGGGTGATTTGAATCAAATACCCCCGCTAATGAAGATAATTCGTTCCGGTTTCACGTTCGTTGGCCGAAGTGGGATTTCCGGTAGGTTTCAATGGAAATTCCTTTCATTCGTATTCAGTGCTTCTCAAACAACCAAATTTTTTAAAGAAGATAAAGTATCCTATACTTAGAGTCGGGTAGCTAAAAAAAAAACAATCTCGTAATTGAAAAGTTTATTCGGGCTCGAGCCGCTAAGTTCCTGTGTTATGGGTGACTGGGACACTTAAACTATGTTTGTGGTCACAATGTCATCAAAGTTCAGGATTCAAGAAGCAGGGGACTTTCCTTAAAATTATAGGACCCACTAAGATTATTCTGTCTTTAAGTACTCTTAAAAATTATTATCCCTTCCTTAATTCAATAGTATATGGCTCACTCCTTGTTGTCTAAGCATCATAAGAAAAAACTAAATTTTTTAAGTGAAATTTTCACAAAACTAAATTACAAAATCTTGTGTAAAAAGTTCTTTTATAGATTCTGAATATCTTAAGAATTTGGTTAACTTTGTATGATAGGGAAATTAGTAATCAGGAATGTGCATTTTTCAATACCTCTCGCCGGATAATTTTGCTTTTCTGTACAATGCAGTTATTTATTTCAAACAAAGTAAATATCGTCTTTTAAACAGCTGTAAATTTTTTGACAATTAGCTTTACGAATTAACAAAAGAGAACGAGTATTACAATTTAATAAGTCTCATAGAGTAGCTTTTTTGGTACAATTCTTTACGTCTAGGAATTTTTTTAATCCTAATGATATCTTTTTTCACTGTTCGTAAATAGTCTTAATGACTCTTTATTTTTTCATGACTTTGAACTTTCCCGGATACCACATAGAGATTTTTTATCTGGTCAACTCAAATTCAAAAGCATACCAAAAATTCACAGTCGCCCTGAATATCACTTTATTATTAAAATATTTAGAGTAAAGCAATTTAGCCAGTAGATGACCAGTATTTCTGTTCAGTTGAAGTCACTAGTTAATGAGTAAGCCCCTTCAGTAGTTTTTCAATGAAATATTACATTATTTGTTACAATTGTAAAATAACAATCATGTTGATGTGAAAGTTCAGTGAGGTAGTAAAATCGTTTAAGGAAACTGAATTATAACCAAAATTTGTCAACCTCTTGTAACAAGTTCTATTGCGAAAAGGGCATTTTTTTTACTCTTTTCATGGAGGCTGGGGGCAATATCACTTTGGTCCGTGGCCTAAAGTCTTACGCCGTATGTATTTCCTGGGTGGTGCGAAATGAGTGACAACCTCAAGGGACTACCTCCTTTAGGTATGTATGGGTCCCACAAGCCCGAGGTCCCTTAATAAAACTTTCTCTCTCCATTCTTCCTGGTACTCCTGAACTTTTCTTTGTAGAAATTGCTCCTTACTGAGTTGGACAAAATAAAAATCGGACCATGACGAACCTCTCCTAGGTCAGCAGCGGTTTGGTAGCCGATATAGATCACTGTTGTGACGGTCTGGTCTTTAGTATTAATTAATCTGTATGGCCGTAAGGCTGGGCAAGATGACAAATATGATTATTCTTTTCATGGTTGAAAAGAGTAATCATATTAGTCTACAGTTAATTCCTAAGCCCGAAGTACCTTAGTGAAACTTTCTCTTTTTGTCCTTCCTTATAGTCCTGGGCTTTCCTCTATAGAGATTACTTCTTATTTGGTTGGACAAAATAACAATCGAACTATGACCAAACTCTTTGAGATCAGCAGCAGTTTGGTAGCCGATATGGATCACTATTTTCACGGCCTGATCTTCAGTAATAATTACTCTGTATGGCCATAAAGCTGGATAAGATTTAGACTAATGTGATTACTCTTTTCATGTTTGAAAAGAGTAATCACATTAGTCTACAGTTAGTTCCCAAGCCCGAAGTACCTTAGTGAAACTTTCTCTTTCCGTTCTTCCTGGTAGTCCTGAGCTTTCCTCTGTAGAGATTACTTTTTACTTGGTTGGACAATAAAATCGGACGACAAATCTATAGGTCAGCAGCTATATGGATGCTGTTGTGACTCTGGTCTTCTATAATTACTCTGTATGGCCGTAAGGCTGGGTAAGATTTAGGCTAATGTGATTACTCTTTTCATGGTTGAAAGAGTAATCACATTAGTCTACAGTTAGTTCTTAAGCCCGAAGTACCTTAGTGAACCTTTCTCTCTCCGTTCTTCCTGGTAGTCCTGAGCTTTCCTCTGTAGAGATTACTTTTTACTTGGTTGGACAATATAACAATCGAAATATGACAAACTCTGAGAGCAAAGGATTGCTGTTGTGAGCCTGGCTTTAGTAATAATTATTGTGTAAGGAATGGGTAAGATTTAGACTAATGTGATACTCTTTCATGGTTACAAGAGTTATTTACATGTCTACAGTGCAACCCAATACGCAGTGAAACTTTCTTGCTCCTTCCTTCTGGATTATCTCTTTCCTCTGTAGAATATCCTTAATTGAGTTGACAAAATAAAATGCTGACAAATCTCTAACAAGCGATATTTTCGTTGTGACGCTTCTAGTTTTAATTATTTTAACTGTAATATAAAAATAAATGTAATTTTTTCATGGTTTAATAATTACATTGCACAGTTTTTTAGAAGTCGTGTGTTTTTGTTTTCCCCTTCTGTAGAGAAATTTATTTGTTGATAAAAATTTGAGTCTTTGAGATCAGCAGTTACCAAATATGTGTTGAAGCTGATCTTTGATAATTACTCTGTAACAAGTCTGGGTAAGATTTAACATGTGATAAATCTTTTCGGTTAAACGATTGTTCTGCACTGCAGTAAAATATAAATTTACTTGTTTTAAAAAAATCTCTACTCATTATTTTGAATTTCAGTTCAACTTGCTCATCACCCTCCCTGTTATGCGTTGAAAGCAGACATCTGCAAGTCGAGTTCTATCTATTTTTGATTGGTTTTTGTTTTGATAATATCAAAATATCGTGTATTTACTTTGCTTCAAATATCTTTCATGTGGCTAATCTGGTTTGCATTTTGTGTTTGAAATATAACAGAATTTAATTTTTATCATATTCTCGGAAGAGTTGAGGTTTCGTATTCTTCTGATGTTGCCTGAATGCAGACAATCATTAGATTGTGACTGAGTTCTAACAGCCTGGCGTCTAACAGAAGCTATAGGAAGCGCTAAATATCTGGTATCACTCTAAAATATTTTAAATATACTTAGTTCTTTTAAAAACCAATCCTCAAATTTTAAAAAGGATAATTTCGGAAGAGGGCAACAAATTAAAATGCCGTTTTATCAAAGGGAGTTATAACAACATTCGTTCTGGCATTCTACCCCCCCCCCCTCCTTTAGAAAGCGTGAAACCCAACATCAGGTGACCATTTCTGCGACACGCCCCGAATTCGCAATCTCCCCTTTTCTATCTGTTGATATCCCCCTTCCCGTTGAAGGCATTTGCATAATTGCAATCATACCTCTCCACCCCCACCAGGGTAGGCTGCAGCGACAGTGTGCATCCATCTTTCGACAAATCGCTTCATTAGGAACCAGCTAATACAATGGTCGACGAACGGTAATTATGCCCTTGGTGTCTGGAAATGCCAGGAGTTCGGGGTAAGTTTGCGCGTTTTGTTCTAGCATCCCTCTTTCGGGGATGGTCGTGGGGAGAATCAATCATTCGACCCCTCCCCGCCGGAGAAAAGTTTGTTGAGATTGAGTTTTGCATCAGCAGTTCCCTACGTGATGTGTATGTGGATTGCCTTTGTTTTCCCTCTTTCTGGAGTTAAATTACGGAATTTTATTTGTTAACGGGTTTAAAAAATAATTTCTCTGTGGAACTTTTGAGTTTTGTGATACGGCAACACAAGACAGAGATCTCATATTTGAATATTAAGTGTATTAACAAGGGTTTCAGTGTTTTCGAAAATTCCCGAAATTGTTCGGATACTGACGTTAACTCCTACTTTTGCGA
>CM063509.1:14840605-14868105 GCA_032207245.1 Pardosa pseudoannulata | reverse complement strand
AGAATGAACGTGAGACAATCTACTGTCAGATTTTATTTGGTTCTTCAGTGAATGCTAATCTTTCAATGACACCGATGTCCAAAGAATGAACGTGAGACAATATATTGTCAGATTTTATTTGGTTCTTCAGTGAATGTTAATCTTTCAATGACATTGATGTCAGAGAATGAACGTGAGACAATCTACTGTCAGATTTTATTTGGTTCTTCAGTGAATGCTAATCTTTCAATGACACTGATGTCAGAGAATGAACGTGAGACAATATACTGTCAGATTTTATTTGGTTCTTCAGTGAATGCTAATCTTTCAATGACACTGATGTCAGAGAATGAACGTGAGACAATATACTGTCAGATTATATTTGGTTCTTCAGTGAAGGCTAATCTTTCAATGATACTGATGTCAGAGAATGAACGTGAGACAATATATTGTCAGATTTTATTTGCTTCTTCGGTGAATGCTAATCTTTCAATGACACTGACGTCAGAAATATAACGTTAGGCAACACGCAAAGTTTTACTGGTTCTTTAAGCGGGGCTTATTATTTAGTAAATACTGCGGTGACATAACGAATGTCAGACAACACACTCTTGTTTGGATTTTCACCTTCATTTGTCTGGAAATGTTAAAAGTACAGGTGACGTACCCTTCAGAACTAGCCCTGATCTACCCTAAATTTAATGGGCATTAAATTAGTTTAACTCTTTTTTAAGTACGATTATCTACATTTAATTTTATTCCTAAAATTGATACCTTATATACTTCTTCGGAAGTACATAGAACATTCAAATAATTAATTCGATTTTTTTTTACTCTAATAGACTTTAAGATACATCGGAAGACATTGCCGATGATTCGTAAATTGTTTATTTAAATTCGTCTCAGACACTCAAATATCAATTGGAAGGGGTAAATGACTTTCCGCTGTAATAAAATGCTAATAAGATAAGTTCATTTGCACAATAAGTAAATATACATCATGATGCATAATTGATGATCTATTTTCATCCATATAGTTGAATTTCTCCCCTCTCCTTCCTTTCAACTGGTGCCGAGGCAGTAGCAACTTTCTTAAGCGTGGATTGATCTCTGCATTCGGATTCCAGTCAATTGCCTTGACTTGCATATTCATTTTTAATATACATGGACTTTCCATATCCGTTTCTTTTTCTCTCTTTCACCACCTGGCGACATATATACGTCAGAGAGAGAGAAACCGAGAGAGAGATGGTTTTTCGGAAAATAATTTGCGGTCTCATTTCGTCTGTGATGAATGTTGATCATCAGCCCGGTTACTATATCAATATCGAGGTACCAATCACGTATTAACTTACCACTTCATGATTGATTGTCGGACAATTTCGGAGTGGAACTCGCAGTCTATAATTACCACAAGAAGAGGAGCTCCTCGTTTCGCCAGATGCCGCGTTCGTGGCCTGTGTTCGAAATTTCTGGAAGGGTCCGAACGCAGTGTTCTTTTTTTCCCCGTCCACATACATAACGCATAACTCTTAATGGCCGGACGGGACCCTGTTTGTGGTAACAAACGCCTCGATGTTCTAAGAGGTTGTACCGGGCTTGTAATGAATTAAGAGGCTTTATATCTGTTTCAGCAACACCTCTCCCTCGGGATATGCAGAAATAAAAGTATAAATCATTTATTTCCTGATGAATGGCAACGATATTCAATCTGCAGTTGTTACGCGTGGCCAGTTACTTGGGTTTTTGTTGCAGTACCTGTTATTATGTATGATATATTATTACGTAACCGCCTAGGTGACTTCTTGCAGCCAGCATACATGATTTATCGCGCGTACTTTTCGAGCATGAATAATACATTCATAAACTAAAAGTATGATATTAAGTGTTTTATAGCACCCCAATTTTGGTTTTTAGTTTTCCAATGTTCTTCCGGTAAGTTTACTAAGTCTGGGAAATATTTATTGTGGGCTTTCTTCTATCAAAACAAGATTTTGTTTGTCGAAAACTATATATTCATCTTGGAGTTTTTTCTCTAATTTAGCTTTCGACAGTTATTTATTAGTAATTTAATTAATAATCTATTTAGGCAAAATAGAAAATGATAAATAATATCCGACAAAATATTTAGAAGTCTTTATTCAAAAGTTCTTCCAGTATATTTTCTTAATATTTTTAAGCAATCAAAATTTGAGTACTTTAATCATTTACTTAAATTACTGTGAAATTTTTGACACTGTGGAAGACATAGGAAAGCATATATACGCATGCACACAAATCGTTACAATCATAAATTTGAAGTTTTATATGACCAAGGACAATAGTTTCTGGCAAAAGTTGCAATTTGGCTGTTGTAGTATAACTTTTAATAACTTTTTTAGCTTAAAAAAAAAAAAAAAAAAAAAAAAAACATTACGATAGAGCATTTCCACGCTATGATTTTATATGATACTAAGTGTTTTATAGCACTCCAATTTGGTTTTTAGTTTTCCAATGTTCTTCCGGTAAGTTGACTAAGTCTGGGAAATTTTGTGAGCTTTCCGTGATCTAAACCAGATTTTATACACACACACACACACACACACACACACATATATATATATATATACATACATATGTCGAAAACATATGTATGTATAATGTGTCGAAACCTTGTGTGTCGAAACCTATATATTCATCTTGGATTTTTTTCTCTAATTTAGCTTTCGACAGTTGTTTATAAGTAATTTAATTAATAATCTATTTAGGCAAAATAGAAAAAAATAAATAATATACGACAAAATATTTAGAAGTCTTTATTCAAAAGTTCTTCCAGTACATTTTCATAATATTTTGAAGCAATCAAAATTTGAGTACTGTAATAATTTACTTACTTTACTCTGAAATTTTTGACACTGTGGAAGACATAGGAAAGCACATATACACATACACACAAATCGTTACAATCATAAATTTGAACTTTTTTATGACCAAGGACAATAGTTTCTGGCAAAAGTTGCAATTTGGCTGTTGTAGATACAAGAACTTTTGATAACTTGTTTAGTTGAAAAAGAAAAACAGATGACGATAGAGCCTTTCCACGCTATGATTTTATATGATACTTAGTGTTTTATAGCGCTCCAATTTGGTTTTTAGTTTTCCAGTGTTCTTCCGGTAAGTCTGGGAAATTTTGTGAGCTTTCCGTGATTTAAACCAGATTTTGTGTGTCGAAACTTATACATTCATCTTGGAATTTGTTTCTTAATTTAGCTTTCGACAGTTGTTTATAAGTAATTTAATTAATAATCTATTTAGGCAAAATAGAAAAAAATAAATAATATACGACAAAATATTTAGAAGTCTTTATTCAAAAGTTCTTCCAGTATATTTTCTTAATATTTTTAAGCAATCAAAATTTGAGTACTGTAATCATTTACTTACGTTACTCTGAAATTTTTGACACTGTGGAAGACATAGGAAAGTTCATATACACATACACACAAATCGTTACAATCATAAATTTGAACTTTTTTATGACCAAGGACAATAGATTCTGGCAAAAGTTGCAATTTGGCTGTTGTAGTATAACATTTTTAGCTAAAAAAGAAAAACAGATGACGGTAGAGCATTTCCACGCTATGATTTTATATGATATTAAGTGTTTTATAGCACCCCAATTTGGTTTTTAGTTTTCCAATGTTCTTCCGGTAAGTCTGGGAAATTTTGTGAGCTTTCCGTGATTTAAACCAGATTTTGTGTGTCGAAACCTATATATTCATCTTGGATTTTGTTTCTTAATTTAGCCTTCGACAGATGTTTATAAATAATTTAATTAATAATCTTTTTAGGCAAAATATAAAATGATAAATAATACGAGAAAATGTTTAGAAGTCTTTATTCAAAAGTTCTCCCAGTATATTTTCTTAATATTTTTAAGCAATCAAAATTTGAGTACTGTAATCATTTACTTACGTTACTCTGAAATTTTTTACACTGTGGAAGACATATGAAAGTTAATATACACATACAAACAAATCGTTACAATCATAAATTTGAACTTTTTTATGACCAAGGACAATAGATTCTGGCAAAAGTTGCAATTTGGCTGTTGTAGTATAACATTTTAATTAGCTAAAAAAGAAAAACAGATGACGGTAGAGCATTTCCACGCTATGATTTTATATGATATTAAGTGTTTTATAGCACCCCAATTTGGTTTTTAGTTTTCCAATGTTCTTCCGGTAAGTTGACTAAGTCTGGGAAATTTTGTGAGCTTTCCGTGATCTAAACCAGATTTTGTGTGTCGAAACCTATATATTCATCTTGGATTTTGTTTCTTAATTTAGCCTTCGACAGATGTTTATAAATAATTTAATTAATAATCTTTTTAGGCAAAATATAAAATGATAAATAATACGAGAAAATGTTTAGAAGTCTTTATTCAGAAGTTCTCCCAGTATATTTTCTTAATATTTTCAAGCAATAAAAACTTGAGTACTTTAATAATTTACTTACGTTACACTGAAGTTTTTTACACTGTGGAAGACATAGGAAAGCACATATACACATATACACAAATTGCTACAATCATGAATTTGAACTTTTTTATGACCGAGGACAATGTTTTATGACAAAAGTTGTAATTTGGCTGTTGTAATATAACTTTAGATAACTTTTTAGCTAAAAAAGAAAAAGAAATGCCGACAGAGCGTTTCCATGCTATGATTTTCTATGATTTTAATGTGAAGTTAAAATATCAAGAATGCCTTCAAATATATGTTTAGCCTTTGACTTTGAATTTTCATCTATTTCAGATGGCTCATAGAATTCAGCAGAGGTCGAAGTTCCCTCCTGGATGAAGAACTGAAAAGAAGAATCTTGTCAGCTGTAGTCGCAGAACATTTGTCGGCCATACGAAACATGTTAATCGATGATAATCACTGCACTTATCGAATGCTATAGAATGATGTGGAGTTACTCTTAAAACTGCGTGGAATCTGATATTTGTACATCCCTCATGGTCTTCCATATGAAAATTCGGAACAGGTGCATTATAGACGCCGGTCCCGTCGTCCATGTTTTTTTTTTTTTTTTTTTTTCGTGTTTTGAAATATTGCCAAGTAGAAAAATATGGCGGCGGTACGCGTTTTCTGAAAGATCACACACACAAAAAAAATGTTGAACGATGGCTAATTGGTTAGGCTGCTGGCCTTCGGTACCGAAGTTCGTAGGTTCGAATCCCACAGTGGCATGGATGTTTGCAGCCATTCAGAATCGGTTTTAAGCTGCAGATCCCGGTCTCCTTAGCCCTCGTGATGCAAAAAGAAGAACGTAGCACTCCAAACCAAACCAAAAAAAAATAAATAAATAACCATGGTGGCGGTCACATGGCATAGTTGAAACACAACATTAACAAAAGTAAACTTAAAATAAAAAGAACAGATTAACAATTTAAAGAATTATTAAAATAAAATTAACATATTAATTATCATTTTTTAATTTATTTAAAAAATAAATAACAGATTATTAATATTTATGATATATATCCACAGAATAAATACAATATATAGCATTTTAATAAGCATTAATATTATAAAAAAATCTAACATGTGAGGGGGTTACCCCCTCAACCCCCCTTGTAATAAAAGAAATGCAAAATAAATTTAAACAACCTGATAAACACAACCAAAAACAATAATACAACCTGACCTAGGCGACTGTAAACCAAAAGAACAGCTAAGATGCAAATTTCTGGAAGAGTGCCAGGTACTGACGTCAGAAATCACGTGCACCAGTGGGGTGCAAGAACACATTAGAGCTGCTATACCCCGCCACCAAAGTCAGGGCAAACACACCAATCCACTCATCACCCCATAAAATCACCAAAAAATCGCCAAATTTGGCGATAAAAAAGACACGGCGTCTATAATGCATCTGTACAGAAAATTCTTCTGTCCTCCGGGAGTCTGAAAAATACAAATTTCCAAAGAGCGCAAAAGAGATAGACAAATGCTTTCTTGACAGGTATAAAAACCCAGTACCAGCTCTCAGATATGGCTGGGGACTGGTTCGATTTGGAACGTTACGGCCTACCTTTTACCAACATGAAGGATGAGGCTTCTTTTTTGCAACACACGCTAATGAGACCGGGAGATACTGCTTAAAGCCTATTCCGAACGGCTACGAACATCCATGTTGCATTGGGACTCGAATCCACGAACTACGGTACCGTAGATCAACGCTCTAATCGTTGGCTAAAAAGATTAAGTTCCTGTACTGCCACCTCTACAGCAGATGTTTTCAAATTAGATTTATAAATAGTAGTTTGTCGCAACAAAATATTAATTATAGATAACCCCATCTTGTAGACTTTACCCACTAAAAATTTGACATTGGATTTTTCAGCTAAACATAAAATTATTCACAAAGAACTGAATAGCCAAAAATTAGTTTGTCGTTTCGTTCCCCATAATTTAATAGAACACCAAAAAGTGGATCTGTCAGAAACCGCAAATAAACCCTGTTGTTGTTTTTGTCAATGTTCCTTTGCTTTAATACGAGTTTATACATATACATGTATATATATAAATATATTTATGTATACATACATATATAAGCATATATTTATATATACATGCATATATATGCATATATATATATCTATATGTATATTATTAATACACATATATATATAAATACATATATATATACATATATATATATGCATATATATACATATATATACATATATATATTATATTATATATATATATACACATATGAATACATACATATATAAGCATATTTTTTATATATACATGCATATATACGCATATATATATCTATATGGATAATTAATTATATATATATATATTTATGAATGGTGTTATATATATATTAATAATGTTACACACCATCCCACACACACACACACACACACTATATAATATATATATATATATATATATATATATATATATATATATATATATATACATAATATATAGACATATATACAATATTACATATCTATACATATATATAATACATATATTATTACATATTAATACATATATATGTTATATATAAATATATAATATATATATCTATATATATATACATATATACATATATATACATATATATACATATATAAAAATATATATTATATATATATATATTATATACATATATATATATACATATATATATACATATATCTACATATATTTATACATATACATATACATTATTCTACACACATTTATGTACATACATACACCACACACACATGTACATATATATATATCGATCTGATAATCTCACCAAAATTTCAGCCAAAGATGGATGGCACAGATATATATCCCCTAATGCTTCTTTGATGACGAAATTAAAATAGATCTAAATCTGAACGCTATCGGCCGGAGATGAGAAACCCGCATCGGTAATTTACCCGCATTTAGCATCGGGTATTCCAATGAATACTTCAAAAGGCAGGCCATCTCCAGAAAGTGATGCTTCCACAAGAATCTGATGACGAACAATACTTGAGAAGTGTAGAAAGATTGAAGGGGGGGGGATAAAGATTCATAAAAGATATCCTCCTGTTAGTTTCTCCGAACTGAAATTCAAAACATTTCGAACCAAACTATTTCATGCCTACTGAATTTCACTTCGTGCATTAGCATGAATCTTTGCAAAATATGCTAATGTCCCGTTCTATTGCCGGGCGCTTCCCCCCATCTTCTCTATAAAGCGTGCCAGAGAGAAGAATTTTTGTTTCGAACTGGAGATCAGACGTAATTTACTCCGCTTCCGGATCGGGAGTTTGGGGGGAGGAGGGCGGAAAACTGGGATGTCCGGATTTTGAATGATGTCCTGGTGTCCTCCGAACGTTTTACTCTGCGCAACTTGCGAATTTGCGACTCGAGAATTTTCGAGACTTTGGGAGTGGCCCGAGGCGATATTAGGTCTCACGTTTTGATTTACAAGTGGATTAAAACTTGTGAGGTTTGGCTCTGAATTGTTGTAGAGCAGATGCGTTCTCTAGGGGGATGTGCCAAGGGGTGGTGGAGAGGTGGATAGCAACCTGAATAAATCTAGAACGTGAAATAGTGAATTTGCATGTGAGTAGTGAAACTGATGGAGGAATGGGAATCATATCCTGTTTATTGATGCAAAGGCAGGTTCCATTTGAGTTTCTATATTTGTTACACACAGAGAAGGGGGGGGAGATGATACGTTATATAGAGTTGGATTTAAAAGTGGATTGTAAATTGTTCCCATAAGTTTAGATTGGAGGCTAGGGCGATCAAGATTTTAGTGTGAGGGGGTTATGTTTCTCCCTTTGTCGAAGCTAGGATACAGATTATAGTGTTAAATTCAAATTCCGATGATTTGCTGTTTGATAAATATCTGAACTGCATTTGTGATAATGATTCAGGCTATTTGCCATCAAAATGCGAGATCGAGATTTAATGCACATGAAAGCATTTCACTCAGAATGGGGAATATATATGCATGCATGAATACCTCAAATGCATAAGTTCATTTGTTATGTGAATGTTTCTTTTAAATAACTAACTGTGTATAAACATCTTAATGCAAGTATAAGCACACATACATATATAACAAAAGGTGTATATATATATATATATATATAATTATATGCATATTTATATTTTGCTTTTAACTCTTCATCAACAAAAGACATTCGCTTTCTTTTCCCACTTCTTTTACATGCCTATAAAAAGTGAGTTTTTACAGTTTTTCTATAAATTTCTACTCATATTATTAACTTTTTACTAACTTTTATACTAAATGATTTGTTAATGCATATTTCATTTTGAATATATATATATATATATATACACACACATATATATACCTATATATACATATATATATATACACATATATACATATATATACACATATATACATGCATGCATACATACATATATATATAATATGTATATATATATATGTATGTATGTATACATATATGCATGTATATCGATATACATATACACACAATAATGTATATATGTATGTAATATATACACACACACACACACACACACACACACACACACACACATATATATATATATATATATATATATATATAGAGAGAGAGAGATATGTACATATATATATATATGTATATATACATACATACATATATATATATATATAAATATATATACATATTTATACATATATGTATATATATATATATATATATATAAATATATATACATATATACATATCTATATACATATATACATTATATATATATGTATGCGTAATATATATGTATATATAGATATATGTGTATGTATATATATATACATACATACATATGTATATGTGTATATATATGTATAGATATACATATATATACAATAATATATGTGTATATGTATATATATATATATATATATATATATATATATATATATATATATATATATATATGTATATATATATAGATTGATGTATATGTATATATATAAATTATATGTATATTACATATATATTACACGTATATCAAAGTATTTATTTATTTATATGCAGCTATGTCGAAATAAAAGCCACTTCTTTAAAAATAAGTCTTAAACCTCACTTAATTTACACCAAAATGAATGAACAGGGTTTCATCGGTTCTGAGAGAAAAGTGGGGTCTACATGAAAAGGACTTCCAATTAAAGAAGATGGGTGGATAATACACCGTTGTTATGAAATTACCAGCTATTTCTTAGTGACTGGCAGGCGAAAGGTCGTTCTTTCAATCATATTTTATTGAGGAAAAAACCTCAGCGAGGCTAAAGTACATCCGGTCAAAAAGAAGAGAAACTTTTCAAATGGGCCTGTTGAGCCCAAATCCCATAACGTTCATTCATGGGATAAACAAGCGGTCCACGTGCCTCTAACAAAAATCGAGAATTTCCCAAAGAACAAAACTGTTTCTTATTCATTGGACGTAGTGCCATTTATTCATTACTTTATAAGTAGGTGTTCTTTCAACAGACTTCTTTCATCCAGGAATAAAGTGTGAAATTTAATGCTGCTTGTATGAGTTTTAAACAAAATATTTTGATTCATAGCCGGTCTGTCACATAGTAAATCTGAGTTTGAGGCTACAACTAGAAAGGAAGAATTTGTTTGGGGAAATAGAAACCTGCTGTTTAATGATAGGGACCTCTCATTAGGAGAGACGAGACTCTAGGCCTTCAGGATCTTCAGGATGGTAGGTCAACTGGATTTCCTGGGCTGGGCCAACACCTCCTAAAGGATCAAGCCGTAGTACGAGAAATGTGACGTCACGTAGCTAGGCCTACGTCTTCAAAAGAATGCGTTATATCACATTCTTGATTTTTCCACGAATTATTTTTCGGCTGTTTCTCTCTACCAAAGCATTTTTAAGTATCATAATATTGCATAAAATTATGAAGTATATTTTATACACAATTTTTAGTTTAAAAATCCCATAAATTTGGTAGTTATTAAACACATTTACTCAAGTTAAAATGAAAATGTTAATAAAACAATTTACTTTAATAAATTTCTCATTACTAGAAAGGAAATCTACATGAAATAAATTACTTTATATTTCTCCTTTGATTTATAAAACTATCATTGATGATGTCACAGAAACTTTCCAAACAGAAAAAGGATTTAAATATATATGTATATTTAAGTATGACTTGCAGTAAAAGTCCACACTTGCATAGTAAAAATGCCTGTAATTTTTTTTATTTAGATTATGTTGTTCATCACAAGGCTTTTTATTTTTTTATTACTATGCATTAAATATTACAGTAGCAATTAAAGTATTGTATTATTGTTTCAAATGAAAAACAAAACAAAATTATGTATCCAATTCTCTCTTTTAGGAGGTGTTGGCTGGCTCTAATCCAGAGATTTCTAACAATAAGCATAAAATAACATCGAGCAGAAAAATAAAACAACTAAAAGGGGGAAGAGGGGATAGAGAAGTGGATTCGTGAGTTCAAGACACAAAAATAAAGAGTAGAAAGTTTAGGGATAGAAACAAAACACATATTTTTGAGGCCAGTGACATCCGTACAGAATTCGTGAAGAAAACAAAATTAGCATTTAAAAATCAGAAGTTAACGTTAAAAATAAAAAATTATATTTAAAAAATGTGGAAATAAGCTTAAGAAAAATAAGAGTAAAGAAAATTGCAAATATTTAAAAATTATATGATAATTTGGAAAACATGACATCGCAGGGGACAGAACCATAAACCTCAGGTTCGCGAGTCATAGCTGGGCAGGCACCCTATTGTACTCTAGGCCAGTGATTCACAACCTTTTTGAAGAACCCCAAACGAGAGAAAATTTTCCCCACTTTACGTATGGTAACAACTCTCAACTATTTTTTAAATTTTAAAAAAATCCTAAATTTTGAAATGCGAAAATTTTGATACTGATGTATGCTCAAAATTACGCATTAAAAAACGCTCAAACAAACGCTGTTGTGAATATTTATTTATTTATTTTTAATGTCGGGAGTCAAACTTTAGAAATTTGAAAAGGTAGGGAAGGATATTTGCTGATTATGGATCCCAAGCATAAATTCCTTTTATGACTGATATAAATGTTATGAATTGGATAGTTGATTTAGTAAACATATTTGAGTTTTACCATTAAGTTTGAATGCCAAAACATGATAATATCGCTCTTTACCGACAAGTTTATATAAGTCTTATATAGGCACAAGCCCCTACCACCTGAATGCTGTTCATCGAATCAAATACTTACCAATGAGGAATTTTCACGTTTTCTAATTTTAATTTTAAACAATAGAAGACAAAAAAGTAAGCAAAACAGTATCTATTTTCTTTCATTTGGGGGCCTAATTAGTGATTTCTAATGGGTTTTATAGCAGACTCTTTAACGTCTCTCAAAAACTATACTTTTTCTCCGCCGAGTTTGTGACGTCATCGTTCACGGAAACACCGACCGCCTATGTTGTTTACATGTTACAAGGTGACTTTTAAATTTGATACTGTGTAAAGTATCGCATATAATAGAAATTTTTTTATTATGTCTGGCATTAAAAATCATATTCTAAATATTGTATTGTGCCACTCTGTAAAAATACAGCAACTAATTGCAATGAGAAGATATTTTTCAGCGTTACCAAAGATCCACATACACGTAAAATCTGGACAAATGCAATGAAAAGGGATGAGAAATGAAACCTCAAATTATCATATAAATTATCTCTATGGGTTTGTGAAGACCATTTTTCGGTAAGTAAATGCTTGCTTTTGTTTATATATTACTAATTTAGAACAATTAAAGTATATAAAAATACATCTATATCTTTAAAAAAACTGTTGATTAACCAGTGCTCTTTAACTTTTAAAACTGCTAATTTTCGAGTATTATCACAGAATTCAAGTTCAATAAATGTTTGATAAAGCATATAGATATTGTAAAAGATATAAATATCTAAAGCATATAATTATCTAATAAATAACTCGGGGGAGAAGAAGGTTATGTATTTTTAAGGAATTATAAATATTTTCTTCAGAGATGCATACTTTCTTAAGTGTATAATTCACAGTGATATTTTTCGATTAAATTGGTGACTAATTGAAAAAAGTATAATATTTTTAAAATACTTAATAATGATATTACTTTAAAAAGTAAATTTAATTTCAGAAACTTTATAAATTCTTTAATTTAACATTAATATTAAAGGCAATAAAATTGTATTGCTATTTAAAAATGTATAAAGAATTAAGTATTTTTATCTTAAGTGTATAATTCACAGTGATATTTTTCGATTAAATTGGTGACTAATTGAAAAAAGTATAATATTTTTAAAATACTTAATAATGATATTACTTTAAAAAGTAAATTTAATTTCAGAAACTTTATAAATTCTTTAATTTAACATTAATATTAAAGGCAATAAAATTGTATTGCTATTTAAAAATGTATAAAGAATTAAGTAAAGCCTTTTAAAGATTTTAAATTTCTTTTCACCGAATTTAAAATATCTAAGAATTGGTTTGGTTTAGGAGAGCTACGGTCTACTTTTTGCAACATGAGGGCTAATGAAAGGGACTCACAATAAATACCTCGTCTAATTTTAATTTTAATATTACATCCATCTCTATTTATAAAAAGCGATGCTACTACAAATGTGTATGTATATGATATATGTCTATTTATTTGACTTGTGCATGTCTACAAACAGAAGAGCTGTGATTAGCATGAATAAAATATTAGTACATGCTAAGTAAAATTGGATAAATATATAAATGATTTTATATACCTCTGGGTTTTAATTCTCCGTATTTGTGCGCCCATAAAATCCGGGTTTTTTCCCAAGAACGAAAACATTGACATCATGTTAATTTTGGGAGGTTGTCCGACTGTCCTTTGGTAAATCCAGGTAGAAGAGACATTTATAGCAAATTGAGATAATTAAGCTATCGAGATCAATAAAATAAACCTTCAGGTTTAAATAAAAATAAATGTTGATAGCTAGAAAATCCAAGAACTTGCAAAAACAAAATCGGAAGATAGTCTTCCGATGACGTCACAACCAATCACGGAGCGTTTTGATGTCACGTGATTTTTGCTTAACTTTAAAATTAATTTTTAAAGTGATGGATCCAGTTTTTTCATTTTTCTGAACATTTTTAGAATTTATGACTCTGGAATTATCAGAAAATTACTAAGTTGTTTGAATCCGCCACATGTGCAAATTCCCTATTTTAGGTTGGTCGGTTGTTTCTTGAATGCTTGCTGTGACTGGATTATTAAACAGAACTCAAAATCTGAAAATCTCCTGTTGAATTCATCAATAATAGTCTGAAACTCAGGGCAAAATTTAGAAAAATCCAGCACGAGATAAGTTATTTTTTTCCCAAAGTTTCATAGAAATTTTTGAGCTTGTTTCTAAACTCATTGATGTGTGCCATTAGGTCAAACACCAGTTGGGTTCTTCTTTGTAGTTTTAAGTTCACATCTTTGAGGTGGCCAGTAATATCAGTTAGAAATGCCAGCTTGAGTGAAAAATTCATGCTTAAAAGTTCTTGTTCAAGGTTTTCTGATGGAGAAAACTGGTGAAGAAAAAGAGGGATTTCTTTTCTCAACTCGAAAAATCTCTTGAGGCAGTTTCTGCCACTAAGCCACCTGATTGTACATAACCAGGTCTCTGTATTCTGCTTCAATTTCTTCCAAAAAGTTACGGACCTGCCGATGCTTAAGAGCGATGATAAGAGTTTGTCCTTTCTATTCGGGATGAAATACTGGGTTTCCCAGCGGTCCTGGAACACTCGATTCTCACTGTCTATCTTCCGTTTCTTACTCATCGTTGGAAGATGAAATATTCACAATCAACAATAAAATTAGTTTTCACGTTCACCAAAAAATATAGCTAATGGTACAAGAGAGGTTTACTTCATATCCAAAATATGCAAGCTTATTTGATAATTGACGAACGCAAGCTCCCAATTTCTTTTTCGAAATCAGCAAATGCCGCAGCGGCAGTGAAGACGGTGTTTATTTTTAACCAATTGCTAGCAGGTTTTGCTTATCTGAAATGTTTCACTCATCTCTCCCTGTCTCCCCTCGCCTGGTATTGCCAACGAGAGGCAATACTATTTCTAAGAATTTGTTTGAACACCAGCGTGCAAGGTAAGACTGCTTGACCTTGACCTATGGATGTCCTGTACTTTTTTCTCCCAATACAATGAAAGGAGTGAAAGAACGATCAAGAGTAAACTTCAGGGACCTCGGCTTGACCAAGAATGGTAGTCTCGGATGCTTCTTGATGCCATAAAATATCGAAAAAAGAAATGTGCTGAATTAGAATTTGGCGGGCCGCCAGTTGGACAGTCCTGTTATATTATATATTGAAGAACAAAAATAGATTTAAAATTTTTTTATCAAAATGATAAACAGTATTGGTGCATTTCCGCAACTTGGATTAGAAAATATATATTCTTAATGGAGTAGCAAAAGGGCTGGAAAACAGTCTGCGAGTTCGAATCTATATTGCAAGTACGATTGCTCGTTGGCGTTTGAAATCCGCTTCATGCATTAAATCCAGGCTTAATGAGTAATGAGTTTTGGATTTAAAAAAAATTTATAAACTGCATCAAAACCAAACACTGCTCAATATCACTACGTTCACCTTTTCTCTGCACCACTCTATTGTGGTTAAGAAATAAATGTTTGATTTTAATATTTACTTAACGTCTGCTCTTATTCTCGCTAGCTTCTATATTTTTTAACGTACCGTAGCTTGTACAATGAAACATCCTTATCTATAGATGTAAATTTTTTTCTTGTCTTTTAAAATAATCCATAAAAATTATATTTGTATTAGGTTCAGAAAACAGGCCGCCTTCTCACATGCTACGTGCATTCGTTTCACAATAGCGGTTTTGAATATGGAGCGGTGGAAATCAATCGGCCAAACTGAAACTGGTGAAAACGTGCTTGGGAAATCGGTTCATTGATTTCTGAAGGATTTATGGTAATATTCTTTGAAGCACAAAAAAAAACCATACAGCCTGGGACCTATAAATGATGGGGATTTCCTTGTCTGCAAGTTAGCAAACAGCTAGCTAGCACAGAATCAATAAAATTAGGTTTTATGTTGAGCAATTTTTGCCAAAAATGATATCTTTTAAATGAAACACAAATTAGATTTGCTCAGATGTTGCATTACTTAAGTTCTGTTAAGGTATCCGCCTATGTTTGGAGAACTTTTTTCTTTAAACGTAGAAACTAGTTCATGTTTTTACATTTTTAGATTTATTTTTATATTATCATAGAGAAGTGCACATAAAAAATTTATTCCTGGAGAAGTTTTTATAAAATTTCTAATAAATGAAGAAAATTTAGTAAAAAAATCGGGTTTTTTCAAAAGGTCTAATTTTTTAATAAATTAAATTATTTCAATATTTTTTGACGCAACACATTTCTTGTACACTGGACTAGTGAATCACCTAAAATCTTTGCTTAATTTACATTTGGTAAAAAATTTTGGTCTTTCAAAATCATACACATTGAATTTTTAACGAATTTTCATTACCTTTATATTTAACTATGAGTGTAATATCATTAAAAATTATCCAAATTTAAAGCTTTTAGGTCATTTACTAGTAAATACTATCAAAAGCATACACAATAATTTTCAACAAAATATTTTAAGAACTTTTTGAGAAATCACATTTCAAGTTTCAACATTTTGTTAAAAACACCGTTCTGAGAAAAAATTGAAATTTATGAAAGCTACTTTAACTATTAAAAAGTTAAAACACATGTGTAAAACTCCCTACACTTCCTTGCTTCAAAACTTTCTAATTGCTAAGTTGCTAATTATTAAAAGCACTAGAAAAATGTTTAAACTAATCTTCATGAAAATTTGAAAAGTTTTGCCTTAAAAATGCTCTTTAAATTCACAACTTCCTATTCCGAAGTCGCTACTTCAATTTTGTTTTGACAGCTGTCACTGATGTTTAACAGCTGTAACTTTTCTTTAAAATGCCGTAGAGACAAAACAAAAACAGATTTAGAAGTCTAAAAGTTGAAATTTTACAGTAGAGAAATTAAAAAAACTATGATTTTGGCAAAAAATGACGTTTTCAACTTAGACGGATACTTTAGGAACTGGTTTATTTAAATTGTATAGTATGGTATGTATATATAATGAAATAGTTTTTTTTAAGTTGAATTCTCATTTGTTAGCTGCCCCGATTCCGGAATTCTCGAGGCAATCCTCGAGGATCATTAACACGACCGATCAGGGGAGTGACGCCTATTCAACCAAACTGTCAACATCCCAGACACTGCGTCGCCGAGCTAGTATAGTCGGGTCGAAACAGGAGGGAGTCAGATCATCTGATTTCCGTCGTTAGTGTTCTGAACAAAGGGGGGTCTTCACAGTATTTAAGCGCCTCCATGCGGAACACGAGTGGCTTTTACCCCGCAAGGCATTATTCAGTTTTATTCAGGTGCCATAATGTGATTACAGCCTCCAAGCAGAAACAACTCGTGAATCTACCCTACAGGACCCTGAACTCTGAGTTTAATGTCTGGAACTGCACAAATTCATTTTTCATGAAGTAACTAAAAACCTAACTTTAAAAATCCCGAAATAACTATTTTTTAAATCTATTGTCCATACTAAAACTCCTGTTGATAGCCATCAACTGAACATATTTGTAATAGTGAAGCCTTAATAGGGTTTGTATACTGTTCTCTTTATTTTCCAGTTGTATTTATAAATTTTAAATAATTTTTAAGAGAAGAGCTTACTTAAAGTGTATAAAAAATTGAATTTAGGTCAAAATTTAGCCAATTTCTTTCTGACCGATCTGACTATAAAACTGCATCTATCCAGCATTTCATCTGTTTGAAGTTAACACACTGATCGTCATAGAATTTTCCCTATACAGTGGACTTTGTTTTATGTGATCGCTGTTATTGTTATCAATCGCTTACTGTTATCGAAATCAATTCGTCCCTATTTTCTCTATTCATTTTATGTTAAAATTACCTCTTTATGGGATCGTTACATCGGTTCATGTTATCAGTTTTCGAACCTCATTTTAACTGGCAAAAGAATATTCACAATGTATTCAGTAGGAACCCATTCTTTTCGAATTTCTAAGAATTCTCCACTTCCACGTAAGGAAAAGGGGAACGAATAAAGGAATGGGAAATAACACGTTCCTGGAATTTTTCAGAAACACGCACACCCTGCTGGTGGTCAATGGTTGTCAGATAAGCAGAAGGCAACACATTATTATCGGAACTGAGAAGGAGCGTATTCACATTTCATGCCTTGCTCACTTACATGCAGCTTGTCGATATGGAAGCCAGAAAGCGAAATGATTTAACGTTAAAACAAAAGATCGAAATTTTAAATCGTTATGACAGGTTGATTATGATTACGAACAATTTATCAATGAGCTTCTTAGAAAAAATGGTAGACAGTCAACAGTTGATCAAATTTTTTAATTATGTACACAATTCTTATGTTTTAAAGAATAATATACAGTACATAAATATAAGGCGAGTTTTTTCATTTTGTTTTGAAATTTAGTGCGTGGAAATTAAAGGGGGCGGGTGGTAAATTTATCTAATTCTGCATATCGTTTATTGTTATCAATCGGTTATTGTTATTAAAATCACGGTGTCCCAAACTGATCACGTTAAGCGGAAGCCACTGTATATTGATAGACAACAACTGTTGGGTTTCAAGTTTATATTGTAAGGGAATGCGATATCTTATAATATAGATATTTTTAATTTTCTTATCAATAAAATCCCTTTTGTACCTAATGTAACAATAAGTTACATTCGGATCACCCCGTGAGTCTTCGGGGACATGCCGGGGCAGGACCGGTTTGAATGCAGAGCGACTTCGGACTTCTCCCAGCCAATAGAGGTGTCCGTTTGGGGAATTTTGACCCCCCCCCCCCCGCCGTTCTGGAGTGGACTTTTTTTTTTTGTCTCCGTGAACAGTGGAAATTTTTTTTGGAGCGGACAAGGTTGTTACGAGAAGAATGAGAGGTGAAAGGCTGGCATCCGCGTTTTGTGGGAGAACCCTTGGCAAAGAAATTTTCGCCATTTTACTTAGGATCGACGCCGACTCGAGAGCAGTCTTCGATCTACAAATGATAAGTTGATTCAACTACACTCATGTCCATAAATTAAGGATAATTCAGAATCACACAGAAATTGAGCTCTAAAATAAAAATTTCACCTGTAGAATTATCACACACATCTTGAAGAAGAATATGCAAATTGCAGGAAACCACCAGATGGCGCGGATAGTACGTCACAATGACGAGAGTGTATGAAAGGGGTATATAAGGAATGGTAGCAAAGAAGTAAAATTGTTCACAAGCGCTTTAAAAGCCTTTCAGTGCAATAACCGCATAGTTATGGCACAAAGGAAGCATTTGGATGATTTTTTACGTGGTAGAATTAGCGGACGACTGGAATGTGGACTTACCCAGCTGGAAGTATTCGAGGAACTTGGAATCGCCCAGAGTGTCATCTCCAGGCTTTGGCAACGATTCAAACATGATGGTAATGTGAGTAGATGTTACAGCACAGGTCGCCCCCGAGTTACTACGCCGAATGATGACCGGTATTTGGCAGTTACTGCCAAAAGAAACAGACGGAGCACAGCATCAGACCTGTCTCGTCAGCTCTCTTCAGCTACCGGTACGACAGTTTCAAGGCAGACCGTGTACAGACGCTTAGGGAAAATTGGTCTATATGCTCGTAGGCCTGTCAGATGTGTGTTAGATAGCATAAAACAAGCAGAGTGTGGGTGATATGATGTGATGAACGATAGCTCAAAGATCAATCTACGTTCTTATTTTTTTATAATATGCTATTACTTTATGTTCGTTTTGGAAAGCTATTGCCGCCATGTCACACAGTGAACTTCGCTTTGGCAGGTATAGACGCAAGTCCGTCAACGTGTTAAGAACTTGGAAGACATTGTGAACACGAACATATTTTACGCTCTCCAGTCATCTTTTACAAGCAAGGCGGCCGAACAATGGCCGATTGGTTAGGGTGCTGGCTTTCGGTACTAGAGTTCATATGTTCGAATTCTACTGTGGCATGGATGTTCGTAGCCGTTTGGAATTGGCTTTAAACTGTAGGTCCCTGTCTCATTAGCCTTCGTGTTGCAAAAAAGTAGACCGTAGCACTCCAAACCAAACCAAACACGGCGGATTTTAGGGTGGGTTCCAAATGCACAATCCTCCAGTTGCGAGAGCGTTGATTTTGCCGACTGAGCAACCACTGCTCAATCAATTAGTACATAAGGATACCAAAATGGATCCAATTAGAGCTGTGATTAGAAATCTTTCTTTGAACTTTTTTTTTCTTTTTTTAAACTTGTACAAAGTAAGAAACGAAGAAATAGCAAATCTGTCGGAAAATAATCATAGAGAATTTTTCAAAAGATATAAAGCTATAGCAGTCTTACTTCCCTTTATTAAACCTACTCTAATATAGTCACACTACCGTTCTGAATTTTGAATATTAATTTATTTGAATTTGATTTATATTAATCACAACTTTGCTCCTTTTAAAATTTATTTAAACAAATAATTTCATACGAATGTTTTAATAAAATTTTATATCTTGAGTCCACTAAAATCAGCATCTCAATGTGTCTGACATGTTTAACAAATTAATACTTTGGGTATAGAGATGCTGTCTGTGGTGCCACGAACACTACTTCTTCTTTATGTTTCTGTGTAACATCATGAACGGGTTACATAGAAAATTTGTAGAATGTACAGAAAATTTGGATAATTTGCAGTTTCATACATCACAGATATTTGCACGTGTAAAACAATCTATGATTTCTTGGTGGAAGTTACTCAGCAATGTTTGTACGTGTAAAACAATCTATGATTTCTTGGTGGAAGTTACTCAGCAATGTTTGTACGTGTAAAACAATCTATGATTTCTTGGTGGAAGTTACTCAGCAATGTTTGTACGTGTAAAACAATCTATAATTTTTTGGTGGAAGTTACTCAGCAATGTTTGTACGTGTAAAACAATCTATGATTTCTTGGTGGAAGTTACTCAGCAATATTTGTACTTGTAAAACAATTTATGATTTCTTGGAAGTTACTCAGCAATGTTAAACTTTGTAACATATACTCGTATACTTGTAAAACTTTTGAATATATAGCGTTTTGAAAATGAATGTATGTTTACAAGTAACTCTGTATAATCTGTCAAAACGTTGGCTTAATTTTTCGCAACTCCATACTTCTTCAAGCTAATATCTATTTTCCTCTGAAATGAATCATTCCTCACCTTGCCAAAAAGGTTCGTCCACTTAGCAACAGAGGACGCCAAAGGGAGGAGGTGGGGTAGCTTTTTCACACCGCATAAATTGCCGAACTTCTCCAGACCATTATCCGAAATTTGCTTTTTTTAAAACACCTAATTTGCAATACAGGTCATCTATTATACGGTTCTATTCACCTTCGACCCCCCCTAGGAGCGCTCCGAACAATTCCCGCGCTGAACAAACAAAATTCGATTTAATCGGCCAATTTTCGCCAATTCCGTGGCGTGTTGACTTTGTGTGCTCGGGCCCATGTTCCCCCGCACAATATTGAATTCACGATGACTTAATGATAGCACCTTTCATCGCTTGTTGAATAAAAACTTCATCGATCAACGGCGGGACATATAATTATGCCAACGCGCTCTTCACCACCCAAGGAATATCCAGCTCCTCTTCCCAACTGGCTGGTAGCTATATAACGCACACATCCGCAATTTCTTCCCTCTCCTCCAGTTTCGTCGTGACCTTTTCGTGCACCAGAGGGCAGCACGTGAGCCGCGTGCAACACGAGGTCGGGAGAGCCGAGTTTGTGCCGTCGAAAGTCACACCCGCAAATTATAATCCGCCGATTACCGTTAGATATAAAAGAGATAGCGTTTTAAAAAAGCATTCGGAGTTAAGTTGAGCGGTGCGCTAGCTCCTCTTTTGTTCGGGGCTCTGGTTCCTTTTTCCCTTCCGACGGATTCGTGTCTTGTTGATTCATCTTTTAAACATCACTTCTAGGTTATTATGGCTTTACTGGCTGACGCGTGAAAATGGAACATAGTGTCAAAAACAATTTTTGGGATGACGATATCAATTACGGTGTATCTTACGTGCATTTATTTTAAATCAAATATCACGTTGCCAAGCGTTATTGCGCTTGCTCATAGATTTTTGATCATCAAAAGTAGTGGATGTAACACAAAATTAGTAACCCCGTTGGTACCAAGATTTCTAAACTGAACCAAATCAAAGGTTTCTGTTTGGTGAAAGAGTTGATACTGAGGATCAATTTTACTCTTGTATTTGGCATTCCTTTCTTGAAAATACAACTTAACATTCTTTTCCCATTTCCCATCCATGAAGTTAATCGAAGACCAAATGGGCAGGTCACTGCCTTTTGTTATTGGATTAAATTGTAATACCCCTTCCGGTATGGATGTTCGTAGTTCAAAATCGGCTTTAAGCAATAATAGTAGTCGGCTGTAATAGTAGTCTGCTGTAATTAATCAATGCGGAGCTATAAATTGATTTTGAAAGATTAAATTTGCATTGATATTGAAAAGCTGTGTTCTTTTTAATACTTTAATGCCCTAATAGGTAGACATATGCTCACATATAAGACTCATTTGTATTGAAGGATTAGGGGAATCTGTTAAATCCTAATACGTATTATAGATGTCTGATTTGACTTTGAACTGTCTTCACAAACTTGTCCTACCCCAGCCTAGAATTAAGGGTATTCACAGTGGGCTACATCCCCAAATTAAAAAAAAATGTGTGCTTATTTTTAGAAATTCGAGGGAATTTTTTAAAACTATTAAAACGTATTCCCGGGATTTGAAAGAGCTCTCAAATTATTTTGCTTATATTAAAAACTAGTAGCTTTCCACCTAACCAAACTTTGGACAATATAACTGAGGTTGTAACTATAGCCAATATATCCCACCACAGGTTATTTTGATGACTTTAATTAAAATATCTTTAACTGATTGTAATTTTGGAATTTCTATGGTCTAAACAAGTTTAGCGTTCAGGGTTTTGCAAGAAGATAGCCTCACATACATAAATACATGCAATATTGGCTTCAATATGAATAAAGTTATGATGTATATACAGCAGTTTCATGGCCATTATGCTCCGAGACCTGGTGTTTTTACAAATGGTAAAATAAAGAAAATACTATCTTTAAAAATTTAAATGATTGCAATAATAACTGATTTATCCCCCTTTTATTAAAAGAAAGAAAAATAATATTTAACGTGGAGTAAAATTTAAGCTGTTGTACTTACGACCTAAGCTTTGGTTAGCTGGGGTAAAAGAGTAGCTGGTCCTGGGTACAACAGTAGACTGTTGGATTATTTGTATTAGTTTTAAAAATTCAAATGGTTGTACAAATAATTAATTTATCTTAAAAAAAAAATGAAGTTTAACATGCAGTAAAAATTAAGCTGTTTATACTTAGGATCTAAGCTTTGGTTAGCTGGGGTAACAAAAGTTGCTATCCTAGAGTACAACAGTAGACTGTCCGAACATTTGTATTAGTTTTAAAAATTCAAATGTTTGTACAAATAATTTATTTATCTTTAAAAAAAAAAATGAAGTTTTAACATGTAGTAAAATTTAAGCTGTTGTACTTAGGATCTAAGCTTTGGTTAGCTGGGGTAAAAGAGTAGATGGTCCTAAGTACAACGGTAGACTGTCCGAACATTTGTATTAGTTTTAAAAAAAATTCAAATGTTTGTACAAATAATTGATTTAAATTTAAAAATTAAAAAAAAATGAAGTTTCACACGTGCAGTAAAATTTAAGCTGTTGTACTTAGGATCTAAGCTTTGGTTAGCTGGGGTAACAGAGTAGCTATCCTAAGTATGCAACAGTAGACTGTCCGAACATTTGTATTAGTTTTAAAAAAAATTCAAATGTTTGTACAAATAATTGATTTAAATCTTTAAAATTAAAAAAAATGAAGTTTAACGTGCAGTAAAATTTAAGCTGTTGTACTTAGGATCTAAGTTTTGGTTATCTGGGGTAACAGAGTCACTGGTCCTAAGTACAACGGTAGACTGTCCGAACATTTGTATTAGTTTTAAAAATTCAAATGTTTGTACAAATAATTGATTTATCTTTAAAAATTAAAAAAAAATGAAGTTTCACATGTAGTAAAATTTAAGCTGTTGTACTTAGGATCTAAGCTTTGGTTAGCTGGGGTAAAAGATTCACTGGTCCTAAGTACAACGGTAGACTGTCCGAACATTTGTATTAATTAAAAAAATTCAAATGTTTGTACAAATAATTGATTTATCTTTAAAAATTTAAAAAAAAAATGAAGTTTAACGTAGTAAAATTTAAGCTGTTGTACTTAGGATCTAAGCTTTGGTTAGCTGGGGTAAAAAAGTAGATGGTCCTAAGTACAACGGTAGACTATCCGAACATTTGTATTAGTTATAAAAATTCAAATGTTTGTACAAATAAATGATTTAACTTTAAAAATTAAAAAAAAATGAAGTTTAACATGAAGTAAAATTTTAGCTGATGTATTTTGGGCTCGGCTGGACTAAAAGAGATGGCGATCGTAGGTACAATGGTAGAGTGTCCGAACATTTGTTACTTACACTTTATTTATATGTATATAGTATCTGGCTTATTGATGAAAAATTAATATGAGTTAAAACATAATGCAATTCACCTGAAAATTAAGCAAACTAGAGAAAAAAAAGACGACAGTGTATTTGAATGATAAATTTCGTATTAAAACTGCCCATCATTAAAAATGATATTTAAAAAAATTATGATTAGTAAAATAACAAAAATCAAGCCTAAACGAAATGTTTTCCTTCTGTATTAACTTCTTTAACATTTCTGCAGAGCCGTAAGTAGGTCCTTTAGCATCCGTGGCAAAAAACTGGTCTGCGCCCCTGCCACTAATTGTAATGAGAAAATACATAAACATGTTATATTTATATCATATATTCAGAATGAACTCAAAAAATATTTTGTTGATTCGGAAAATGTTCCTAGCATATTAATTAAAAAATTATTTTTTTATTAATACTGAAAAATATTTTTGAACACTTTAGGGGTATTATTTTGCTGACAAAATATTTTGTTGATTCGTAAAATGTTTTTAGCATATTAATTAAAAAAATATTTTTCCTTATTAATACTTAAAAATATTGTTGAACACTTTAGAGGTATTATTTTGTTGACAAAATATTTTGTTAATTCATAAAATGTTCCTAGCAAATTAATTAAAAAAATTATTTTACCTTATTCATACTTAAAAATATTTTTGAACACTTTAGGGGTATTATTTTGTTGACAAAATATTTTGTTGATTCATAAAATGTTACTAGCTTATTAATTAAAAAATTATTTTTCCTTATTAATACTGGAAAATATTTGTGAACAATTTAGGGGTATTATTTTGGTGACAAAATATTTTGTTGATTCATAAAATGTTCCTAGCATATTAATTAAAAAAATTATTTTTCCTTATTAATACTGGAAAATATTTTTGAATACTTTATGGGTATTATTTTGCTGACAAAATATTTTTTTGATTCGTAAAATGTTCCTACATCTTAATTAAAAAAATTATTTTTCCTTATTAATACTTAAAAAATATTTTTTAACACTTTAGGGGTATTATTTTGCTGACAAAATATTTTGTTGATTCTTAAAATGTTCCTAGTATATTAATTTAAAAAAATATGTTTTTCCTTATAAATACCTTAAAAATATTTTTTAACAATTTAGGGGTATTATTTAGCTGATAAACTGAATAGTTTATTTGAGGGAATTATTATTTTTTTTTTATCTAGACGTTGAATTTTCATAAAGTATTGGCCAATTTCTAAATATAAATTTAGTTTTAACAATTTTAATAAATTTAAAATTTAAAACGAATACCCGAATTTATATTAAGGCATATTAGGAGTGTTTGGTAATGAAGCCCATAGGCGTTGGGGGTGGCGATTTGCGCTAACACGGCACAGGTCCGAGGTTCGATCCCTGGGCTGGGCAATGTTGACTCAGCCTTTCATCCTTTCAGTGGGTAGATGAACTGAATCCCAAGCGTGCTTGGGAACTAAACATTGGGGATTACGCTTAAGACTGACCACCTAATCGAAACATATGCTTCGCACCCCCAGGGGCCTTGGTCACGTAAATGGAGATTGGCCCCGTAGGCCCTGGTCCCCTTGGGGGTTTGCACCGAGGAGTTTAGCATTAGTGTTTGGTAAACATTGGTAAGAATCTATAATAGGTTTAGTCTGTATAAACATTTTTAGAAATAAGAAAATTCATTAAAAAATTATTTTTAAACACATTGGATTTTATAATAAAAAAGTTTTTTCTCAACATCTATCTGGGGCGAATAGTTCTCTCTCGGACCCCACTTTCCTCACGGTGCAGAGCCCCTAAGACTGATGCGCCTGTGGCAAATGCCACCTTTGCGAAGTTCTAGTTACGGCCCTGTATTTCTGATACATCAACTTCTCCATTTTGTGCCACCAACTGTTTACGAGAACACAATCAAATATGAAAGCATGAGAAGAATCACTGAAGATAAAATTTTGTTGAAAAATTATTTTATACTACTTTTTATTATTTAAATTAGAAGTTTTAGATGAATTTCATGTGAACGAAAGGATTAAGACCTGAAGACAACTGGCATTACTGTCTGATGGAAAACAGTTCTCAGATTTTATTCAGTTACGCAATCTGTTCCAATAACTCGATCCATTGAGTAAGTGAGGTAGGAGGAGTTCGTATATTATATCAAGAACTGTGGGAAGATTTCGATGCGAGATTATAGTTAAGCTCTGCGGCTGGAGATCATTGAGCCATCAGTGAAGCTAAAACCCTGGATCATTACACATTTTTACTATTAAAAAGTAATATGACTATGACGTGAATTATAAGAACATAAAGGTTCTATGGACAATATTTTAGCGGAATAAATAATAGCAATTTTCTTTACAGAAACTTAACTGAAATTATAATGATTTGATAGTCATTTTTCTTTTATTACCAGCAGACTTTGATACGTGTTGGGCAATTTGGTTTTTTAGTTACTATTAAAGAAAAAACCCCAGTAAAATGAAATAAATAATTTTTACAATTATATTTTTCTTTGCTGTTTCTTTTTAGCATTGGTATATAACTGCACAAAGGGCCCAGTGTTTTCTTGTTGTAGAAATGGATTTAATATTGTATTATCTCGAGAAAAAGATATCAATTAAAAACAGAAAATTGTAGCTGATGATTGATGATTGTAATTAAAGTTAATATATGCCGTCACATTTGTGAGATTTTAATTAATTTCTTTTATCTGGTTTTATTTTTGGAATTTTAAAGGTCTATAAAAATTTAACGTTCAGAGGTTCGTCAGGAAATAGCCTCATTTTTATTCATACATAAATGCATGCGTTTAAATATTTCTTTTTGTTACTGGTATAGAATTTTACTAAGTATAGCGCTTACTTGTTCTTTAATACCTGCAAAATTTCTTCATATTTCACTTAGTTTTTTGTAATGTATATCTTAATATCTTACATAACGTTTTCGAATTTAAATTTCTGCTGTTAATGTAATTATTTGTATTCTATTTACATAAATACTTTACACACACACGCACACACCACACATATATATTTATATATGTATTTATGCATATATATACATAAATATGTTCATATTTCTCAGGGGTTTTCAAAACTTAAATCAAGGGTAAAAATTCCCGCTTCATTTTCCATTCCCCTTTTTAACCCCTAACCTAAATTGACCACTGGGGCTACAGGTTACGCCCTCAGAGAAGGGGCCTGGCCAATTATAAACCTACATGGCCCTAGCGGACAATTTAGGAAATTTCCAAATAAAAAGGAGATACACGCTAGCAGAGACAGATTTTTCTAGATATTTTCCCACAGATGTCGAC
>CM063509.1:14815605-14828105 GCA_032207245.1 Pardosa pseudoannulata | reverse complement strand
CATGGAAAAACCATCGAGCGAAAGAATCAAAGAAAGTGTGGTAGATCATTTAAAGATAACAGCCCAAATAATGGAAAATTAATTAAGTTTCATATAATTTTCCAATACTTCTAAAAAATGCAGAGTCGTCAGAGGTTTGATGAAGTATTAAGATTTCAATAAAATTTACACTTCGAATGTTTTAAGTTAAAATTTTATTTATGAAAATTAAACATGTATCGACTTAACACATAAATTAAACAAGCTATTCACCTGCAGCGTTAGCTAGAAATGCTTCCCCACGCTAACAACGCTGAACAGGCTTAAATACACACATGTGGTAGGAAATTTACATGCAGGTTTCAGTCACGGTTAAAGCTGACTGAAACTTAAACGCATCGGATGAATATAATTAATTAATAATGAGGTGATGTTGTAAGGAAGAAGTCTACTTTTTTTAATTTCCTAACACCAAATGTGGATAATGTGGATGTTAGCGATGCGATGTGGATGTTAGCAATATTGATGTGTTGTTAGCGGTGTTCTGTCATGGCTAAAGACTTGCCATTAGTACAGAAAGGTGGTGGAAACCTCCGAGAGAACAGGCGTTTTACGCTTTCATCTGTATTAAATAAGGTTTCTCTAGTTTCAAGATCTATTTTTCATGGAATTTTGGCACATCATTTAAATTATCGTAAGTTTGATTACACAATTGATCGAAAATGTTGATTGAGGGGTACAATAACAAACGTTTTTTCCGTTGTCAAATGTCAGATTTCAATGATGTTGGAACTCAAATGCTGGTTCTGCGATATGGCAATGGCTTTCATAGTGGTGAAAATTATGTTAAAAAGCAGATTAAAGTATAATCTTCATGTAACAAGAAAGTTTATAAAAAAGCACACTTGTCTTTTTAATTTCAAAATGGTATTTATTTAAAAAAATTGCAAATTTTTAATAAATCATAATAAAGATTTATATATATATATATAAAAAAATTAACAGACTATAATCTTTAGTTTTAAAACCTTACATGAGGAGTTCGTAACCAAAGAGAAATAAGCTCTTTTTGAAAATAGCAGAGAAATTGAGTCATAACATTTCTGTATTATAATGAAGTCCTGGAAATTTGAAGTAATTTAAAAAGAATCTGAATATCTAGTGTATTTTCTATCCTATGTAGATATGTGTATCAAATGACAAGTTATTAACGATAGACGAATTTGTAACAGAGAAAATCGAATTGGTTTACTTTGGTTGTGACCCTCGCCTTTCTTTGGCATTGGTGATTCAGTGGTAAATCATCATTGTAAAAAGAAAATAAAAAGGGAAATGTGAGAAAGTGTAAATAATAGAGAGAGAGAGGGAGGGTGAGAAAGAAAAGAGAGGGGAAGATGGAGGAAGTGAAAGTGATAGAGAAAATGGGGAGGAAAGAAATGGGAAAGAGAAGGAAATGAAGGGAGATAAAGAAGAGAGGAGGGAAAGTGATAAAAAGAAGTAGAAGAGAGAAAGAAAGGGTGTAAGTGAAGAAGAAAAAATATGAGAGGGAGTGAAATTAAAATAAGGAAACAGATGGGAGAGAGTTTAAGGGAGATTGAGCTAGGGATGGAAAAAGGTAGGGAGGGAGAAATTGAAAAGGGAAAGAGGTTCGTACAGTCGGGGGAGAGAAAGAAAGAGAGTGATGGGATAGTGGGAGAGAAAGAGAAGGAGATACAGGAAGAGAGTAGGAGAAAAAGAGATAGAGAAGAAGAAAGTGATGGAGATAAAGTCTAATATAATTAAATGAGAGTGTACCAACAATAACAAATAATTTAATAAAAATAATAATCAGGGCCGAACGATAGCCGATTGATTAGGGTGCTGGCCTTCGGTAGAGGAGTTCGTGGGTTTGAATCCCACTGTGGCATGGATGTTCGTAGCCATTCGTAATCGGCTTTAATCTGTAAGTTCCGGTAAAAAAAAAAAACTCCCGTTTTAAAAAAACGCCTGCTTGACTGCATAGCTGCTTTCCATAATATACATTTCACTTCACTTCAGTGCGCTATAAATATATCTTCATTGTTTACTGAAACACTTTTTCTGGTAAACTATTTAATTACCAATGTTCCAAAATCGACAGAAAATATTTAACTACACATTTCCCTAAAAATCCTTCTTAATTATTTGTGAATACACATAATGTAAATATTGTAGAATTTTGTATTTTTTAAATTAAAATGTTATATATGCTTATCACTCCTCGGCTCTAAAGACCAACTTGGGGGCCAAGGCCTAAAATGCCTATCTCCGTTTTCGAGACAAAGGGCCCTGGGGTGTGAAGCATATGTCCCTATATGATTATAATATCTTTAAATTACATTTTAATGCTCACTGTTTTCTTATACATTTGGTCTTTTTATCTTAAGGTATAATAAAAATATTTTTTTTTAAAGAAACTGTGACAACATTCATCACATTGATGAAAAATGTATAAGTAAAATTATTTGGATGTCACATGAGAAAACCATTAATTTTATAAATCAAGCTTCTCTTTAAAAAAGTGAGACATAAATGTTTCTAAATAGAGCATAACGAAAAAGTTATAAAAATATTTTACAGAAATTTTAAAATTTTACTATGGATAGGAACTATAAAGTATCTTAATTATAAAAAAATAAATGATTAAAATAACCCGTTCATGGTTTGGTGTGTAAACGGTTATTATTCTGGGAAGTTAGATGAATGAAGTCTGCGGACGTTTGACCACGACAAACTCAAATTTTAGTTTAAAGTTTACACCTCGTTTGATTATAAGCGGGACAAAAATATACTTTTCCTTCAATTTCAATAATAATAATCAAAAATTCATCGTTTATTTAAATAAATCTACTCAATTCATGACCCATGTGTTATTAATCAACCAAGATGAGTAGTCGTTTTTTATATTTGTCAATTATTCTCAATAAAATTACCCGACCAAAGAGCTTTCCCATTTATCACTCACCATGAAGTCAGTTTAAAAACCTACCTGGGAAGTTTTGATTGGAACAGACACAAGCTTTAGCTGAAAGATTACTCCTCGTTTCTTTATAAACGCGACAAAAATATAATTTTGCTAAAATTACAATAATAGTAGACATAATTAAGGTTCTTCGTCCCTTTAAATGAGTTCACTCAATAAGTTCATGATCCATGGGTTTTTAATCTACCAAGATGACAACTAGTTTTATTAATTTTTTAATTATTTTCTTCAAAATTACCTGATTTAAGACCTTTTTACCTATTAATCTATGGAATTAGATGGATAGATATAGAAGCTTTGATTGAAGTAAGTACAAGCTTTAGCTAAAAACTTACACCTTTCTTGTTTATAAACTGGACAAAAATAATATTTTTGCTTAAATTTTAGTGATAATAGTCCTGTTTAAAGTTCCTCGTCACTTTAAATAAGTTCATTCATATTAACATTTAAATAAGTTCATGACCCATGGGTCACTAATAAACTAAGATGACAATTCGTTTGATTTATTTTTTAAATATTTTCTTGAAAATTACCTGATTTAAGTGCTTTTCACCTACTAATCCATGAAATTAGATGAATACTTTGGAGATCTTTGGTTGAAGCAAATACAAGCTTTAGCTAAAAACTTACACCTTTCTTGTTTATAAACGTGAGAAAATAATATTTTTGCTTAAATATTAGTGATAATAGTCATGCTTAAAGTTCCTCGTCACTTTAAATAAGTTCATTCAATAAGTCCATCAGATGATTTTTGATCCATGGGTCTCTAATGAACCAAGATGACAATTCGTTTGATTTTTTTAAAAATTATTTTCTTGAAAATTACCTGATTTAAGTGCTTCTCACCTACTAATCCATGAAATTAGATAAATACTTTGGAATGCTTTGATTAAAGCAAACACAAGCTTTAGCTAAAAACTTACACCTTTCTTGTTTATAAACAGGACAAAATGATTTTGTTTAAATTTTAGTGATAATCGTTATGCTTAAAGTTCCTCTTCACTTTAAATAAGTTCATTCAATAAGTTCATGACCCATGGGTAGCTAATCAACCAAGATGATTATGTGTTTTATTTTTATTTATTTTTTTTTGAAAATTACCTGTTTAAAGTGCTTCTTATATACTAATCCATGAAATTAGATAAATACTTTGGAAACTTTGTTTAAAGCGAACAAGCTTTAGCTAAAGTCCTACACCTTTCTAGTTTATAAACGGGACAAAATAATATTTTTTGTTTAAATTTCAGTGATAATAGTTATCCTTAAAGTTTCCCACCTCTTTAAATAAGTTCATTCAATAAGTTCATGACCCATGGTCGCTAATCAACCAAGATAATTATATGTTTTATTTTTTCAATTATTTTCTTCAAAAGTACTTGATTTGATACCTTCTTACTTATAAATCTATGAAATTAGATGAATACTTTAGGAAGCTTTGATTGAAGCAAATACGAACTTTAGATAAAAGCTTACATCTTTCTTGTTTATTGACGGGACAAAATAATATTTTTGCTTAAATTTTAGGGATAATAGACATGCTTAAAGTTCCTCGTAACTTTAAATATGTTCATTCATATTATCATTTAAATAAGTTCATGACCCATGGCTCAATAATCAACCAAGATGATTATGTGTTTTTTCAATTATTTTCTTGAAAATTACCTGATTTAAGTGCTTCTCACCTACTAAACCATAAAATTGGAAGAATACTTTGGAAAGCTTTGGTTGAAGCAAATACAAGCTTTAGCTAAAAACTTACACCTTTCTTGTTTATAAACGGTACAAAATAATATTTTTTGCTTAAATTTTAACGATAATAGTCATGTTTAAATTTCGCCGAACGATGGCCGAATGATTAGGGTGCTGCGCTTCGGTACCGGAGTTCGTGGGTTCGAATCCCACTATGGCATGGATGTTCGTAGCCGTTCGGAATCGGCTTTAAGCAGTAGGTCCCGGTCTCATTAGCTCTCGTAAAAGTAGACCGTAGCGCTCCAAAACCAACCCCCCCCCCTCAAAAAAAAAAAAAAAAAAAAAAAAAAAATCATGCTTAAGTTTCTCGTGTTTTTAAGTTCATTCAATAAGTTCATGACCCATGGGTTGTTAATCAACCAAGATGATTATGTGTTTTATTTTTCAGTTATTTTCTTGAAAATTACCTGATTTAAGAGCTTCTCACCTACTAATACATGAAATTAGATAAATACTTTTAGAAACTTTGGTTGAAGCAAACACAAGCTTTAGCTAAAAACTTACACCTTTCTTGTTTATAAACGTGAGAAAATAATATTTTTGCTTAAATTTCAGTGATAATAGTTATCCTTAAAGTTTCCCACCTCTTTAAATAAGTTCATGACCCATGGATTGTTAATCAACCAAGATGAGTATCGTCTTATTTATTTGTCAATCATTCTCAATAAAACTACCGGATTTACGAACCTTTCACCGATCAATCTGAGAAATTAGATGAATACCTAGGCAAGGTTTGATTTCCCCCTGTGCCCTTTCGATTTCTTACATACTAAAAGCACATTAACCCCAAACAGTCCAATATCCGAACAAAACTAACGACTTTATTTCCGTCGGGGCCTCGAAACAATTCGAATAACCTTTTCTCATTTTTTTCCCCTTCCATCTGTGCTCGGCCCCACCCTAAGAAACCTATCCCGTCTAGTGGGAGGGGGAACTTATTCCAGAAGTAGTTAGCGGAGTTATTGGTAAGAAAGATTCTACCGGATCATTTTCCCACGGTATAAGCAGTTCATCAAATTATAGACCGAGTGCTGATAGCTTTCAGTTGAAAATACTTATTTTGTCTGTCCCAGCCATTGTCTCGAAGTTGACGGCATTTTGAATTGATCATCGGGAAAATTCGTAATTTTAAGCAGACGGATCAATGAGGCTACGATTAGGTTTGGTTTGGGAGAAGGTTTGGGTTTGTCTTCTACTTTTACTATCATCAGGGGATTCTCCAAATAACTTTTCTTAAACGCTTTCCTTTCGTTCGGTTTCTACTTCTGTAAACTCTTTTATTATAAATACTATAGTTTAGTCCGCTATATGACGGGATTTGTAAAATTTTTAATTTTCTAGAATTGTAAAGTACCCTAAGAGGCAGGTAAAAAAATGGTTTGTTTTTTGGCTGAGAATTATCCGGTACACGCTCAATAATTTCTTTATCTTCATACTTCTCTAAAGTCTCCCGATACTGTGAATGCAGTTTAGAATTAAATTGAGTTTATTTAGTTAAACAGTGTGGTTATGTATAAAACATAAACATACCAACGAACAAACTTCTTAATTTTCAAAGATAAATAACTCAAATATTTATTATTCCGTGAAATAGACTCCTAGACTTTTATGAAAAGAATTTGTTGTTAATTTCCGGTGATAAAATTTTCATTGCAGCTAAAAATAATCTATGATTAAATCTAAAATTATTACATATGTACCTAATCTATTACTTAAGCCAAATATAAAACAAAATTATTTACGTAATATCTAGGTTAAGTGATAAAACGTGTGAAAATAATGCAGACGATATTTAAATAATTTAAAATAAGAAATGATTCAATGGGATGGTTAAAGGAATGACATCATAATGCTAGGAAAAAATGTTATTTTCATCTACTTATAACGTGATAAATTAATGAATTTATTCATTGCCTGCTATTAATCCGGAAAAATAGGCTTGAAATAATGGCATTAACGCTTGAAAAAGGGGGAAAGGGGAGGATTTCGAGCGTTTTTTAACTCACTTTAAATTTTGCTAATCTAAGGTTGAAAATAGTTACCGGCCACGACCAGTAGCATTTAGTTTGGTTCGGAGTGCTACGGTCTACTTTTTTACAACACGAGGGCTAATGCGACCGGGACCTACAGCTTAAAGCCGGTTCCGAACGGCTACGAACATCCATGCCACTGTGGGATTCGAACACGCGAACGACCAGCAGCACTAATATACGTTATATGGAGCTTTTTTTATATAAATATTTCATTATAAACTAAGGGATACACCTAAATATTTCCCAAATTTTCACGGCGATTGGATGCATAGTTTTTGAGTCTATAGAGAACATACATACATACATACATACAGACAGACAGACAGACACAAATTCATTTTTATATATATAGATTATTGCATATGTACCTAAATATATTATTTAATCCAAATATAAAAGAAAATTATTTGCGTAATATCTAAGTTTAGTAATAAAACGTATGAAAATAATGCAGACGACATTTAAATAATTTAAAATAAAAATGATTAAATGAGATGATTAAAGGAATGACGTCATAATGCTAGAATTAAAAGTTATTTTTACTTATTTATTAAATGATAAATTGATAAATTTAATCGCTTGAACGTTTTAAAGACTTTCTTTGATTTTTCTAACTCTAACTCATCAAGAATCCAATATGGATGCTTCTATCCGTTCCAGGTCCAACAGCTTCATAAATTCCAGGACAGACGGACAGATAACTTAGGCTATTATTATATAGGGGATATTTCAGAGAAACTCATCGCATTATAACAAAATATTGTCCTTAACCTCTCAAAATTGTGAAAACTATTAAAATTTTACACATTTACACTATTTTTAAGTGTGTATATGTCTTCATTATTTTAGTTTATTTTAGATATGCTTTTTATACTTGAAAGAACACAAAAAGAGTGAATTTCATTTTGTTTTTAAATTTTCAAGGTTTAACGTTATTTGTATAATGAAATCATATATCGTTATATGAAACAAATGAGGCACAAAAATCTTTTGAAAAGTTTTGATGAAAATTCGAGACTGATTGAAAAAAATTGAGCCGTCCACAAACAGTATTATACAACTATATTTTCATAATGAAATCATATAATGTTACAGGAAACATGTAAACCCCCCCCCCCCCAAAAAAAAAAATATATATATATATTTTAGAAAAGAGTTTTTGAGTAAAATCCGAGACTACTTAAAAAAAAATCGAGCCATACACTAACAGTATTATACAACGATATTTACATAATGAAATCCTATAATGTTACAGGAATCATATAAGACACGAAAATCTTTTAGAGAAGAGTTGTTGAGAAAAATCTGAGACTGTTTAAAAAAATCTAGCTCTCCACTAACAGTATTATACAACGATATTTATATAATGAAATCCTATAATGTTACAGGAATCATATAAGACACAAAAATCTTTTAGAAAAGAGTCTTTGCGTAAAATTCCAGACTGCTTGAAAAAAATCTAGCTGTCCACTAACAGTTTTATACAACGATATATGCATAATGAAATCATATAATGTTACAGGAAACATGTAAGACACAAAAATCTTTTAGAGAAGAGTTGTTGAGTAAAATCCGAGACTACTTAAAAAAATCGAGCCGTCCACTAACAGTATTATACAATGATATTTGTATAATGAAATCATATAATGTTACAGGAAACATATAAGACACAAAAATCTTTTAGAAAAGAGTCTTTGAGTAAAATTCCAGACTGCTTGAAAAAAATCTAGCTGTCCACTAACAGTATTATACAACAATATTTGCATAATGAAATCATATAATGTTACAGGAAACATGTAAGACACACACAAAAAAAAAAGAAAAAAAATTTAGAAAAGAGATTTTGAGTAAAATCCGAGACTACTTAAAAAATCGAGCTGTCCACTAACACTATTATACAATGATATTTGGATAATGAAATCATATAATGTTACAGGAACCATACAAAACACAAAAATCTTTTAGAAAAGAGTGAGTAAAATTCGAGACTGCTTGAAAAAAAATCTAGCCTTCCACTAACAGTATTATACAATAATATTTGCATAATGAAATCAAATAATGTTACAGAAAACATGTAAGACACAAAAATCTTTTAGAGAAGAGTTGTTGAGAAAAATCTGAGACTGTTTAAAAAAAATCTAGCTTTCCACTACCAGTATTATACAATGATATTTGTATAATGAAATCATATAATGGTGCATGAAACATATAAGGCACAAAAATCTTTTAGAAAAGAGTCTTTGAGTAAAATTCCAGACTGCTTGAAAAAAATCTAGCTGTCCACTAACAGTATTATACAACAATATTTGCATAATGAAATCATATAATGTTACAGGAAACATGTAAGACACACACACAAAAAAAAAAAGAAAAAAAAAATTAGAAAAGAGATTTTGAGTAAAATCCGAGACTACTTAAAAAATCGAGCTGTCCACTAACACTATTATACAATGATATTTGGATAATGAAATCATATAATGTTACAGGAACCATACAAGACACAAAAATCTTTTAGAAAAGAGTGAGTAAAATTCGAGACTGCTTGAAAAAAAATCTAGCCTTCCACTAACAGTATTATACAATAATATTTGCATAATGAAATCAAATAATGTTACAGAAAACATGTAAGACACAAAAATCTTTTAGAGAAGAGTTGTTGAGAAAAATCTGAGACTGTTTAAAAAAAATCTAGCTTTCCACTACCAGTATTATACAATGATATTTGTATAATGAAATCATATAATGGTGCATGAAACATATAAGGCACAAAAATCTTTTAGAAAAGAGTCTTTGAGTAAAATTCCAGACTGCTTGAAAAAAAATCTAGCTGTCCACTAACAGTATGATACAACAATATTTGCATAATGAAATCATATAATGTTACAGGAAACATGTAAGACACACACACACAAAAAAAAAAGAAAAAAAAAATTTAGAAAAGAGATTTTGAGTAAAATCCGAGACTACTTAAAAAATCTAGCTGTCCACTAACAGCATTATACAACAATATTTGCATAATGAAATCATATAATGTTACAGGAAACATGTAAGACACACACAAAAAAAGAAAAAAAATTAGAAAAGAGATTTTGAGTAAAATCCGAGGCTACTTAAAAAAATCGAGCAGTCCACTAACAGTATTATACAATGATATTTGTATAATGAAATCATATAATGTTACAGGAAACATATAAGACACAAAAATCTTTTAGAAAAGAGTCTTTGAGTAAAATTCGAGACTGCTTGAAAAAAAATCTAGTGGTCCACTAACAGTGTTATACAACAATATTTGCATAATGAAATCATATAATGTTACAGGAAACATGTAAGACACACACAAAAAAAATTTAGAAAAGAGATTTTGAGTAAAATCCGAGACTACTTAAAAAAATCGAGCCGTCCACTAACAGTATTATACAATGATATTTGTATAATGAAATCATATAATGTTACAGGAAACATATAAGACACAAAAATCTTTTAGAAAAGAGTCTTTGAGTAAAATTCCAGACTGCTTGAAAAAAATCTAGCTGTCCACTAACAGTATTATACAACAATATTTGCATAATGAAATCATATAATGTTACAGGAAACATGTAAGACACACACAAAAAAAGAAAAAAATTTAGAAAAGAGATTTTGAGTAAAATCCGAGACTACTTAAAAAAATCGAGCTGTCCACTAACAGTATTATACAATGATATTTGGATAATGAAATCATATAATGTTACAGGAAACATATAAGACACAAAAATCTTTTAGAAAAGAGTGAGTAAAATTCGAGACTGCTTGAAAAAAATCTAGCTGTCCACTAACAGTATTATACACTAATATTTGCATAATGAAATCAAATAATGTTACAGGAAACATGTAAGACACAAAAATCTTTTAGAGAGAGGTTGAGAAAAATCTGAGACTGTTTAAAAAAATCTAGCCGTCCACTAGCAGTATTATGCAATAATATTTGCGTAATGAAATCAAATAATGTTACAGGAAACATGTAAGACAAAATCTTTTAGAGAAGAGTTGTTGACAGAAATCTAGATCTGAGACTGCTAAAAAATTCCATCCAATAACAGTATATACAACGATATTTGCATAATGAAATCATATAATGTACAGGAAACACGTAAGATACAAAAGTCTTTAGAAAAGAGATTTTGAGTAAAATCCGAGGCTACTTAAAAAAATCGAGCAGTCCACTAACAGTATTATACAATGATATTTGCATAATGAAATCATATAATGGCGCATGAAACATATAAGGCACAAAAATCTTTTAGAAAAGAGTTTTTGAATAAAATTTCAGACTGCTTGAAAAAAATCGAGCCCTCCATTAACAGTATTATTGCAACGATATTTATATAATGAAATCAAAGGGAATGTTATTATGAAATGAGAAAGGGATTATTAGAAAACAAGGGGGACGCTTTGGTGTTCGGAACGTCATTTTTAATGCTTTGGTACTCGAGAGCTAATGAGACCGGAACCAATTGTTTAAAGCCGATTCTGTACAGCTGCGAACATCCATGACGGCAGTGGGATTAGAACCCCCGAACTCAAGTACCGAAGAGCAGCTCAATACCTATCCGGCCAGGTGGAGGTGGTGGGTGGCGGATGAGACATAGAGAGGGGAATAAAAGTAACAGGGATTTTCCATCTTGGTGTTGACTCCGCAAGGATTTAGGAAAAAAAGAATTAAAGAATTGGAAAGTTGAAATAAAGAAGAGAATCACCAGGAAATTAGGTAAATGGAAAAGAATCCTCCAAAAATAAAAAAATATGGAACTATGGAAGGGGAAGGGGCTGCAGGTATATCAGGAAGGGGACTGCGGTATGCGCCCCTTCCTGGTTCGCCACTATATTGTGCTTAGTGTATTGTAGTCTAGAGCCTTTTTTGTATTCATATTGCCGCATAAAGAAGCTTTGTCAACGCGCTCCGTGGCCGAATGGTCAAAGCGCGAGATCCTGACCCGAAGATTTTGGGTTCGATGCTTGCCATGGCAATTGGACCAAAGTGCGGATTTTTAATTTAAAAATGTTATTTATTGTTTCCTTAGGTCCTCGAACATTCTAGATCTTTCTTTAACCCCTTCCGGTATGATTTAATAATGAAAAACTGTGCATGAAATAACCATTTAATTTTTATTTAAAAAGCTTGTTTCATTTTACAATTCTTACATATTCTTAATTAAAATCCACTTTTTACATAGTGTTAAATAATATCAGAAACAGTAAAATTAAGAAAATATCAAAGCAAAACATTAATAAGGTATACAGATAATAGTCTTCAAGCTAGTGGTACTTTTCAGAACAAAGTGCAAAGGAATTCTGAATTGTTTACACCGCCAAGTAGTCTCACTTTTAATTGGATTCTTGTAACACACACGGCATTTCTTAGTAGGTTTTCTTTTATTCTGACTTATTAATTTGGCAATGACTTGTACCAAGTAAACAATATGCAATAGTGACTTGTGATTTTCACAAGTGATAAAAGTAATGCCAAATTCAGTACACTAAAAATTTTAAACTAAAGTAATTATCATATTTAACAGTAACTTTAATCGCATGACGAGTGTAGCTCGTCATTGTGCGGTATGGAATGAAAAACTAATGACGAGCTAGACTCGTCATTTTACCGGAAGGGGTTAATATGTAAATTAGTTATTTCTCGAATATTCTGTTTGGGTATAAAAGCTGATACCCACTAGCTGTAGGCAACTTCTCCGTCTTGTAAA
>CM063509.1:14783105-14808105 GCA_032207245.1 Pardosa pseudoannulata | reverse complement strand
TACAGGCGACTTCTTGTTGTTTAGTCCATTTCCTCCGAATGTAACGGTCTTCTTAATTCCCTTGCTATAGAATGACGAGATGATCGTCACTAATTTCATCTGCCACTCTAGACTTCATGTGCTACTATATTGCAGTCGATAAATACAGGCGACTTCTTGTTGTATAGTCCATTTCCTGAGAATGTGACAGTCTCTTTGACTCCTTGCTATAGAAGGACGAGATTATGTCATTAATTTCATCTGCCACTCTAGGTGCTACTATATTGGAGTCGGGATAAACAGGCGACTTCTTGTTGTATAGTCCATTTCCTCAGAATGTGACGGTCTTAACTCCTTGCTATACAATGACGAGATGATTGTAATTATTTTAATCTGCCACTCTAGGTGCTACTATATTGCAGTCGAGATATACCGGCAACTTCTTGTTGTATAGTCCCTTTCCTCAGAATGTGTCGGTCTTCTTAACTCCTTGCTTTACAATGACGAGATGATCATCATTAATTTCATCTGCCACTCTAGATTTCAGGTGCTACTATATTGCAGTCGATATATACAGGCGACTTCTTGTTGTATAGTCCATTTCCTGAGAATGTGACAGTCTTTTTGACTCCTTGCTATAGAATGACGAGATGATCGTCACTAATTTCATCTGCCACTCTAGGTGCTACTATATTGCAGTCGAGATATACAGACGACTTCTTGTTGTATAGTCCATTTCCTCAGAATGTGATGGGCTTCTTAACTCCTTGCTATACAATGACGAGATTACCGTCATTAATTTCATCTGTCACTCTAGACTCTAGGTGCTACTATATTGCAGTCGAGATATACAAGCGACTTCTTGTTGTATAGTCCATTTCCTCAGAATGTGACGGTCTTCTTAACTCCTTGCAATACAATAACGAGATGATCGTCATTAATTTCATCTGCCACTCTAGACTTTAAGTGCTACTATATTGCAGTAGAGATATGCATTGACTTCTTGTTGTATAGTCCATTTCCTCAGAATGTGACGGTCTTCTTAACTCCTTGCTATACAATGACGAGATGATCGCCATTAATTTCATCTGCAACTGTAGACTTTGGGTGCTACTATATTGCAGTCGAGATATACAGGCGACTTCTGCTTCAAAATGACACTAGAAATCGCCAGAGATCGGGATTACCATAAATTTCGATATCTAGCGACTTCTGAGGTTATTATGACTCGGAAGTCGCCGGTGACATATCTCGATTGCAATATGGTAGCAACCTTTGACGAACCAACTTCGCCAAGATCTGTTTTTGGCTCACGTTGTCAGTACTACTAATTATAACCCAGATCTATGACCCAGTACCGAATTCAGATGATCACACCTGCAAAAACATATTAAACCAATAATAATAATTAATTGTGTGTTTTCATTTATTTGATTGATTTACTGCTTGGTGAATAATTTAGAGCTTGGAGGTTCTAACTTTTATAATATTGGGTGTTAGAAAAAGTTTAACCAAGTATTAAAAATGAATCAGTACAAGCAAATTGTTAACACATTGTATGCGGGACACGTACTAGTACGTTTTCTGATGATTGATACTTGAGCTCGAGTAGCGTACTAGTACCGGTTAGTGTAACAACATGGTTTGTTTGTGGGTACAAAAATAACGGTATATACAGGAAAACGAAGCCGAATGTTCTTGTCTACTACATAGATTCTGGAAAAATTTAGACAAGTAAAAATTATTTTTTACATTATTAGTTTTATGATTGATCTTTTTACATTTTTACAATGTAAAAATGTTTATATGTAACATAATTCGAAAGAATTAAAACTATATACTACAATTTCTATTTGATTTTTTATATTTACGATACTATTATAAATTTATCCACTAAAACATATATTTTTTGTTTACAAAAATCTTATGGTTGTCATTTATATATTTCTATTCATATATTTGTTTATACATTTCAATATAAAATACGAAAAGTTGGTTAAAAAATGAAATAATTTTCGATCTGTTGAGATTTAACTGACTAAATTTACGTGCAAAACGCCCGCTCCCGGTACAATTCAGCTGCGAAATGAACCTGCATACATTGTGTTAATACATTTAATATAAAAATTATAGAATTATTCCTACGAAGCGTTAGGTACATATATAGAATGGTTATTGAATATATTTTTTTTATTAAATTTTGTATTTACTATACAAATCAATCTAATTTGTATTTTTCTAGCATTATGACGTCATTCCTCTAACCATATCATTTAAAATTATTTAAATATCGCCTGCATTGTTTTGATACGTTTTATCACTTAACTTAGTTTGGTTTGGTTTTTTTGGAGTGCTACGGTCTACTTTTTGCAACACGCGGGCTAATGAGACCCACTTAACTTAGATATTTCGTAAATAATTTTCTTTTATATTTGGCTTAAATAATAGATTAGGTACATATGTGATAATTTATATTTAATTGTCGATTATTTTTTGTTGCAATGAAAATTTTATCACCGGTATTAACAATAAATTCTTTTCATAAAAGTCTATTAGTCTATTTCACGGACTGATAAATATCTAGCGTTTAAGTTATATATCTTTGAAAATTAAGAAGTTTGTTCGTTTGTGTGTTTTTTTATACACAACCACATGATTTGACTAAATGAATTTGACGTGATTCTAAACTGCATTCGCAGTATCGGGAGACTTTAGAGGAGTATAAAATAAACAAATTATTGAGCGTGTACCAGATAATTATCAGCCAAAAAACAAACCATTTTTTTACCTGCCTCATAGGGTACTTTACAATTCTAGAAAATTTAAAATTTTACTGATCCCGTCATGTGACGGGCTATATCCCCTATATAATAATAGCCTAAGTTATCTGTCCGTCTGTCCACGAATTTTTGAAGCGGTTGGACCTGGAAAGGAAATACACGTCCATATTGGATTCTAAATGAGTTAGGGTTAGCAAAATTTAAAGCGAGTAAAGTTTATCTTCTCCTTAACTATCGATCTGATTCTAAAATAAATTGGTGTAAATATGCTTCATATCACAGAAAAAAATACTGTCGTATTTAAAACTTTCGAAATCCACTCCTTCACCCCTTTTCGAGAGTTTAATGCGATGATTTCAAGCCCTATTTTCCCCAGTTAAGAGGAGGCGATTAAATTTATCAATTTATTATATAATAACTAGATGAAAATAACATTTTTTTTCTTTCATTAGACGTCATTCCTTTAACCATCTCATTGAATCATTTCTTATTTAAAATTATTTAAATATCCTCTGCATTATTTTCATACATTTTATCAATGAACTAGATATTACGTAATCAGTTTTCTTTTATATTTGGCTTAAATAATAGATGAGGTACGTATGTGATAATTTTAAATTTAATCATCGATTATTTTTTGCTGCAAGATAATTCTGTGTCAAAAAACAAACTATTTTTTACCTCCCTCATAGGGTATTTTACAATTCTGAAAACTTAAAAATTTTACTGATCAATTTATGTGACGGGCTATATGCTAGTATATACATGTAAGAGAATTAATGTTACGTAGTTTTTTTTCCTTAGAACAATATAGAACAATTCTCACGAGGGGTTTCTACATCCCCCCCCATTTTTTAAGTCCCTGATTTCTAAATTAACCCATGTAGATTTTTTTCGTTGGACATTCTGGTATTACCAATTTCATGACCAATATACATTTACATGTGAAAGAATAACATTACATTGTTTCCCCTCAACGATTGCTTAAATATCGTTATTTACCAGAAAATTGCTCGCGTAAAAAAAGGTAACGGCGAGATAATAGAATCACTGGCACATTTATTCTCATGCAGACAGAATTTTCCCGCCTCTCATGAAGAGCATTTAAACTTGAGACCGAGTAAGATGTCTTAATTTACGTTTTTTTTTTCCTTCCTTAAAGTTATGTTCGGTGAGCACGACACCCCGAAGTGCTAATAGCTTCAGAGGTGAAAATCACATGCATGAATACGCTAATAGCACGGTTACGCGAATGGAAATCATTAGAACACAGGATTGTCCTCGATCAATTGTCGCCGATCAGGGACATCTGTTCCCAAGGATTTGGTTGTGGTGGGGATTTTATTGCTCTTCCCGTGCACCTAAAGATAAGAAGGAATAAAATAATAATAATAAAAAAAACGTTATGTTAAATTTTGAAAGTAATCTTGTCGATGATTGTTTAATTGTACAGGTTACTGCAGTTTTTAGTATGCAGTGCGGACATCTTAAACAAGCCAATTGATGTATTGATCATTTCAAGATGTAAGGCTTTCATGCCCGCATGAAAATGGACATTTTAAATGAAATATCGTTAAAAGTATGTATTAGCTAGATGCAAAATCTTTTTAACACTAGAATGATTAATACCGATGCCATATCGACATCAAGTCTTGTAAATTGTTTTATAAAAATCGGATATGTGTACATACGCACGCATATATATATATATATATATATATATATATATATATATATATATATGTATACATACCTGTATGTATATCATATATATCATATATATTGTATGTATGTATACGTATGTATACATATATATACAAATATATACATAAATATACAAACATATATATGCATATATATAAGTAAACATATATATATTTATGTACACACACACACACACACACACACACACACACACACACACACACATATATATATATATATATATATATATATATATATATATATATATATATATATATATATAGATAGATATACATATATATACGCACATACATACATACATACATACATACATATATATATATATATATATATATATATATACATGAACACACGCATATATCTATCTATCTATCTATTATATACATATATAAATAAATAAATATATATATATATATATATATATATATAGATAGATAGATAGATAGATATACATATATATACACACATACATACATACATACATGCATAGATGCATATATATATATGTGTATATAGATATATATATATATATATATATATATATATATACATGAACACACGCATATATCTATCTATCTATCTATCTATTATATACATATATAAATATATATATATATATATATATATATATATATATATATATATATATATATATATATATATATATATATATATATATATATATATATATATATGTATGTGTGTGTGTGTGTATATACGCACACACGCACACACACACACACACACACACACATATATATATATATATATATATATATATATATATATATGCAATATATTACAGATTTAACCTAAACGCTTCTGAATTCTTTTTCCCAATTATAATTCCATTCCATGATGAAGAAAAGGGCCTAAAATCACATTCTGTTTCGTTTCCCTATCAGTAAAATCTTGCAAATTTAACACTTATGTTCATTTTTAATCTCATGTGATTTGGTCACGAATATTTAACAAAGCCAAAAACATTTTTGTCTTATTGTGTCTCTCAAATATGTCTCCATCTTTCGTAACGCTACCAGTTATCATATGTGTTTATGGTGTGTTCAAGCCCACTATCCCTTCCCCTAGGTCCGAGTCTAAATGAATATATCGAAAATTTAACTTAAAGCATCCAAATTATTTTCTCCATTTTTGTTTCATATCGTTATGACGAAAAGCACCTCAATTCAATACCTCACTCAAGCGCGCGCAATCTCTTCCTTTTTCCCATCAATAAAACCTTAACATGCTATTCTCACTACTTTTTTCTTTTCCAATCTTACGGAATATTGTTGGGCAATTCGGACCCTGACCTCTGATAGTGCTATTCTGAGTGATAAACTTATACGCTAACAAACCGCAGGGATGTTGTATGGACTTTTCTTGGGAATATGTGGGTCTGTCTCGCTTAAAGAAGCCAAGTTTCTATCAGATTTCTTCGGACCTGGCTGGCACGCATACACACAGCAGAGCTGATTGAATTTAAAGTCAATAAATGGAGATTCAAGGTACTCGGTTCATCCACTGCATTAATTTTGCTGATACTAGCCCCAACCAAATCAAATTTGGAGTAGTTTTTTTTAAGGAAAATTTGGATATCAATTTTTAGGTAATTTTGGATGCTTACCGAAACATTGGGGCACCATCAACGATTCATGCCATTAGAGATCGTTGTTAATTCTGCTGTGTTATACATACAAACATACATATACATACATATACATACATAGTCTCTCTCTGTCACACACATATACACATATACAGGGTGTGCCAAAATGACCGAATAAACTCTGCACATCTAGATTCCTCGTTGGGAGTACATAAAAACTGACCAAAGAAGCGTTCCTGTACGATCCATAATTTACGAGAAAAATCGAAAAACAAAGTATGACGTCACTTTCGGTGCAAGAAAAAACGCTTTATTGGACATATCAACAACAGTATTTGCATATCTTTCCAGACGATAATGTTTAAAATGTTCGCCGCGCATATCGCGTCATGTATACTCGCTCACCATAGAATGACGTTAAGCCGCCGTCGAACTGGTATTTAAAAGACTGCATCTTGCAGATACCGGTAGTCTTCGTAGGGTGGCCATGTATTCCGTTCGTGACTGCTGCGACATGTACCTGACGTACGACCGATGTAATGGAAATGACTTACGAACTGTTAGGGAGTATGCTCGGGCATATACTGCTGTTGATATGTTCAATAAAGTGTTTTTTCTTGCAGTGCGCTTTTTTGGGCTGATTTTATGTACTCCCAACGAAGAATCTAGCTGTGCAGAGTTTATGCGGTCGTTTTGGGACACCCTGTATATGCATGCATACATATATGTATGTGTGTTTGGGGAGTAGGATGGGTGCATGAATGATTGGAGTGTAACTGGGGAGCGAACACAAAATAATGACCATTATTTTGTGTTCATCATACGGCCAAAGAAAGAGAGAATGGCATAGTCAAACATTCTCAAGAATGAGACTAAAAGAGATAATGGCCGATTGGTTAGAGTGCTGGCATTCTGTACCTTAGTTCGTGGGTTCAAATCCCACAGTGACATGGATGTTCGTAGTCGTTCGGAGTCGGATTCAAGCTGTAGGTCCCGGTCTCATTAGCCCTCGTGTTTCAAAAAGTAGAGCGTAGCACTCCAAACAAATCTAATCCAATCTGAAAGAGAGAGACCCTTTCAGGTGTTCCAGCTATGGCCTGACAGAGAGGTAGACTTGGACCGGAGAGATTGACACAGGAAACTCATGATCTCATATTCCACGTAAACATATCGAGAGGCAAAGCAAATCAAGGAAGGCAAAAAGTTTACAGATTTAATTGGATAACGTTATTGATGATTTGACATGTGTCGTGGATGGTTGATAACAGCTTTTAGTCTCTGGACAACCTGTTTCGGAAGAATGGTTTGAATCATCTGTCATTTAGACAAAGCTAAAAAGCCTTTAAACTTCCATTTACACTTTTTTTTACCTTGACTACTAAATCACCCTAACTAATCATGTCAATGTTTCTTGCATACAAAATCATTTTCCTTAACCAGACCTCATCTAAATTAATTTAACAATTTTTCTAACATGTTCTCATCAAATTAGAATGAAAATGCTCTCCACTTATCATCTACTTTTTGTGCTGTCCAATTCGCTTAGCCAATAATAAACGCCTGAAATCCTCAACAAATGCATTTCCGATGACTTTTGACTGCAAATCATTGAACACAATTGCTGTTTTTAAGTTTCCCCGTCTCAGTTATTTTCACTTTTTTTTATGAAAGCTGTTTAACACCAGAGTCAAAAGTCAAAACACATGTCTCTTATTCATATGCTGCGAAGCACAACTGTTAATGACATGGTGCAGAAAGCCGAAAATCCATTAGGACAATTTTTATGCCTTTGGGGAATTCTACTACCGCCTTTTCAGTTTTACGACAGATGTTTTTAAGGTTATGGTGAGAGAGTGGAGGTAGTTTCGCATTTTGCCAACTACGACCTTTTCAGAAGTTCTCAAAGTTGGATATCCCGCATATAAATGGTAAGTGGGACTGCATTTATTACTTATTTCTTAGTTGTTACTCTAGGGAGAGTTCGTTTTCTTTTCATTTGGGGCAGTTTCATTAATGAATTTTATTTTCGTTAAAATTCAGCATAAATTTATTATTTAGGGCAATTATGTATTAATGATGCTAGAGTTAAAATGTGTTTTGATAAAAACCATTAGGTTAACCAGAAGTTGAAAATTATTGCTCTAGTGAAATAAAAGCAGTTTAAATTGATACTCATGGACATCTCTTCAAATTGAACTTGGATTTTTTTTTAGAATTATGGTGATTTTTAACTCTTCCTGAAAGCTGTACCACATGTATATAAACAAATAAACACATAAACTTTGATACATATAACAATTTATATATATATATATGTGATATATTATATATATATATATATATATATTACATATATTTGTATATATATATGTGTATATATATATATATATATATGTATATGTATATATATATATATATATATATATATATATATATATATTATATATATATATATATATATATATATATATATATATATATATATATATATATATATATAAACCTAATACTTTAATCCTAAATTAAAATTACTAACACCTCTATTAAAAAACCACCCAATCCGCAATTTCTTCATTTTTTTAGTAGCCTTTCGGCGTTAAACTCTTTTGTTTCCTTCCTATTGGCGAGCTTAACTCGCCAACCTACTTTGATGGTTAAGAACACTTAAAAGCACTTATAATTTGAAGTAACAAATTCCTTTCTCAAGCGGTTAGCGTCCCCAAGGTTATATAAGGCTGAGCGACCATCCTTTGTTGGATTTTTGCTCTGTACGCTGCATAATAAAGATGTTATAAAACTTATCCTGAATATTCGTATTCTTGTTTCGACCACGCTACATTCGCGAAGCATAGCAGGCCAAGCTATGTTTCATATATATATACATATATATATATATATATATATATATATATATATATATATATATATATATATGTATATATATATATATATATATATATATATATATATATATATATATATATATATATATATATATATATATATATATATATATATATATATATATATATATATATATATATATATATATATATATATATATATATATATATATATATATATATATATATATATATATATATATATATATATATATATATATATATATATATATATATATATATATATATACACACAGCCTTTCATCCCTTCACTGGGTGGATTGAAAACCAAGAATGATTGAGCTAAACACTGATGGTTCTGCGTAAGGCTGACCACCTAACCGTGACATATTCTTGGTACCCCTGGGTCTTGGTCTCAGAAACTGAGATTAGTACCGTAGGCTCTGGCTGCCTAGGGGCTGTTGAACGCTGGTCGATTGGTCAGGGCGCTGATCGTCGGAACCAGAGTTCGTGGGTTTGAATCCCACTATGGCATGGATGTTAGTACCCGTTCGGAATCGGCTTTAAGCAGTAGGTCCCGATCCCATTAGCCCTTGTGTGCAAAACAGTGGACCGTAGCTCTCCAAACCAAACCTAGGGGATGTTAAGGCCAGGAGTTTAGTTTAGTATATATATATATATATATATATATATTATATATATATATATATATATATATATATATATATATATATATATATATATATATATATATATATATATATATATATATATATATATATATATATATATATATATATATATATACATATATATATATATAATATATATATGTATATATATATTATATATATATCTTAGTTACATGCTCTTACTCTCTATATATACATATATATCTGTATATATGTCAAGTATAAAAATAGAGGTTAAGAAATTAATCGAGTTATAATTAAAAATAGTTAGAACTCTTTAACGATAACGTAATAGGCTAAAGACACACCCTCGAGCGGAACTACAGAGTAAAGAAGCTGACACGGAACTAGACATAGGAATTTGCCTAGGTAGCAACGCCAAAAAAGACAGTTCTGAGCGGGAATTCGGTCTGATAACATCCTCCACGCTTGTTGTGGCAAAATATAAGTACAAAGGATATCTAAATGGCATAGCCATGGACAAAAGGATTAGAATAAAGAAGTTTTTATATATGAAATCAAATGTGTTTTTCATGCCTTAATCACTCTTCCATGTCATATATATATATATATATATATATATATATATATATATATATATATATATATATATATATATATATATATATATATATGTCAGGATTTAAATTGTAGTTTAATTTTAAAAGATTTTAATTAAGGATTCTTTACTGAGAGTGACGCGGCGTGAGGACTTAGCCACATAAATACGGCTCACGCGCAGTGATCTAGAGCAGAGAGCAGTGTGAACATTCCGCAGACATAGCTGTGGCTACCCGTGGCAGCTAAGCCTGCCTTTGTTAGAAGTTAGGCGCTAATGTGCGATGCCATTGAAGATCATTGATGAGTAGTGGGCTCTGAGATTTGAATAAAGCTATGAAAATGTACTCAGGACTCTAGTGTCGTTTAGTGGGAACGTGTCAAAGCTTTGACGGAATGTGCACACTGCTCTCTACTCTAGATCACTGCGCGTGAGCCGTATTTATGTGGCTAAGTCCTCACGCCGCGTCACTCTCAGTGAAGAATCTTTAATTAAAATCTTTTAAAATTAATCTATACTTTAAATCCTGACACACACACACACACACACACATATATATATATATATATATATATATATATATATATATATGTCATAAGCTACACTACTTGAAATTAGAAAATAAGTACAGGACCTCCATTATCTCAACTAGTTGGGACCGCTTGAACCTTGACATCGGAAATGTCAGTGGTGCTTCCTCCGTATAACGAAATAAATTCAATTTAGGGGATTAAAAATTCTTTGCTTAAATAGATATTTTGAATAACTAAATGTTCCCATAAGTAAAATAATAAGTCCCATAAGTAATAAGTTATTACATGGAAAGTGAAATGATTCGTATAAGTGAATATTTCGTATAAGCGGATTAGTATAAATGAGTTTCTACTCTAATTCATTCCAGTTTTTTTATGAACTCTCATGAAGTGAAAAATTGTGTGGTGTCAAAACTTAAAAAGGGGAAAGTTTATATAAGTTATTTGCGCTTTCTGACAGTCGCTTGATATTTCATTACTCGCCTTAGACGTTTTATATACACGGCTTCTTGTTTGTGTGATAAACAGCCACGATGGTTTGATACGATATTATAACAAATCGCTACTAATGGTTCTTAATGGGTCTAAGGATTTCTTAATGCCACGGTAAAGAATCCCTCAATTGTATTCATCCTCAGAAACAAAGATTTTTACAACTGATTACAACAGTCTAGCATAGATAGAACATCCAAAACTACAGTGGTCCTGTATATTATATGAGACGGTCAGTGTGCCTTTCAAACTTGTACTGTGTATTCCGGGATTCTAGCCCTGCATGCTGGTCAGTAGGTCATTTTTATCCTCATATAGTTGTTTTGATATCTAGAAACTGGCAACTTACCTTGATGACTGGAGAATTTTCTCAATTTTGATCATCTTCGGGAGTAGGAATTTTTGTTCCTGATTCGGTAACTCTGTACTTCCCAACTCTCTTTCAATTGTTAACTACTTAGCAACAAGCAATGGCCGAATGGTTAGGGAGCTGATCTTCGGCACCGGAGTAAGTGGATTCGAATTCCTCTGTGGCAGGGATGTTCGTAGCTGTTCGGAATCGGCTTCTAGCAGTTGGTTCCGGTCTTGTTAGCCCTAGTGTTCGGAAAAAGTAGACCATAGCTGTCCAAACCAAACGTACCTTCTGTTCACAGTACACATGCGTTGGAGTTGGAAGGATTGCTGTACACAGACGCTTTACATAAAACCTTATCACAGTCAACATGTACGTGTTGAAAAAAGCAGCAAATTTAATTTAGTATTCCTTTTCCCGTTGAAGAAAAAGTGGCTTTCTCGGGTGAACGAAACATTTTTATACGATCAATGGTCTTATCATAAATTATCATGAACTAAAATAAATCAGTTGAAATTTTTTCGCTGTAGCACAAGAAATCTTCACATTCTTCACCAGTAAAAGGAATCATAAAATAACATCTTGGCGTGTGATAAAGCCTTAACAAAGCGTGATCTTCGAATTATGCAAAGCGATGGTTATCTTCCAGCTCTCTGACTACTCAACTGATTGTCGACTCGGAGGAATAAGAAAAAAAAATTTCCTCTGTGCAAATGACGATCTGAAAAACAACCATATTATATACAATTATGGAATGACAAACATGTGTATCATTTTAAGTCAGGGATATTATTCAATTCCGCCAAAGAATGTATAATTTGGCACTTCTTTACGTTCATCCACATACGTCTTAAGAAACGATTTACTGCCACATGAACGATATAATTGAAGAGCGAGAGTGTTGTGACAACACCCCATTAAGCCCCATTCAAACAACCAGAAAGAGTCACAAAGACCCATTTACCATTTTTTTTCTCACACGAAGCGAAAACAATGGCTTTTGAGAATTGGATGTCGTAAATTTCTCCTCCTCGTCAAGTTTATTCTCCATTGCATCGGACGTTTGAAGTGACACTTTGAGTTACTTGGCAAGTTCTTCTTGGTTATTTGTAGAAAGGTGGTAGTAATTACGGTTTCAACAGATCATTTACGTCGACTTCTGAGGTCGTAAATTTTTATTTTTTTCTTTACGTTATAAAAATCGTCACTCTTATGGTCTCTACCCATGAATAGAAATCGTTATTCTTTATATAACTCAGTTATACATATTTAAAGAGCCAGCCTTTATTTTTAGAAACAAAATTGATCGTTAAGATACATACTTATAATCTTTTAACGATGTTTCAAAGTACTGTAGTGTAATTGTTTCAACATCCTGTTTTGATGGTAACGTAATAACTACACGTTAGTAACGCTTGTTGAATAAGTAGCCTTTCAAAAACACCAATCGGAGAACTGCTTCGCAGCCAATCACACTAACATGAATTCCCGTCATTTAAGCTAATGTCCCTTTATGGATGTCTTTAAATTAATGACTTTCTCCTGTTTTTTCCTGTCTTTGACAGGTATTTAAATCTGTTATAGTGCTGTAACTAAAACGCTGTTGATGACAATGTAAATTTAAATCTTCAATGGTACTTAGTCTATTTCCTGCCGTTGTGAAATTACTTGTTTTACACCATGCAAATTTTTTGCTTTTATGCATTCTTAATCTGGAGAAAGTATTGCCATCTTCAAAATACCCTACCGCTAAATTTTCATTAATCTTGACTTTTAAACGTGCTTATGTACAGAAAAAAAAATATTTTTGGAAGTATATGTGTGTCTCTGTTTCTCTCTCTCTCTGACACAGGGTTCCCATTCTTTTTTAAGAACAAAAATTAAGGACTTTTTAAGGACTTTCTAAACAAGAAAGTAAATTTTTATAAGGACCTACCTGAAATACAAGGCATAAGGACATGAACTCTATTGCCCCAGGAACATATTTTAACGATTATGAACCAGACAAGGCATGTTCAATAATTCTTTGACCAGTACTTATCACCTGCACTGGTGTTCTTAGAACTAGTTTGGGGCAAGTTTAACTCCGAACTTACAAAACCAGAAAGTTCAGAGAGTACGGCAAAAACTAAAAGGAAATCATATGACGACAATAGATTGCGTCAATGGAGAAATTGTCCACATCCCAATTTAAAAATTAAGGAGTTTTTAAGGACCTTTGACAAAAATTAATTAGTTTTAAGGGCCCTTAAAAATGAAAGCTAAAATTAAGGAGTTCTTAAGGACTTATAAGGACCGTGGGAACCCTGTGACACGCACAAAACCAAAAACAAGATCACGGGGAAATTGGAATACGAATTTTACACAAAATTGATATATTTGTATATCATTTTGGGACTAAATTCGTCATCTGAGAGAAGGTCAATATCTATATTCATGTTCGATTTTATAAGCAACTGTAAATCTAAATTATCCACTGTCAATTTGAGCTCTGTCATTTTAAATGATGAGTAATTTTCTTGATGGAATCTAGAACTTTTGTTTACTTTGCACCTAGGCACAATTATTTTTTATTATTTGTTGTAAGAGGCATTCTTATGAGGCTATACGAGAAACTTACTGAAATAGCATTCCTGATTTTTCTTTTTGCATGAATTTCATAAAGCCACCTTTACATTTTTATATTCTTTTGTACTTATTAAAATTGCTCTTTTTAGCTGCTTCAAGTTGATTCCAAACAGCTTTTATTTTACTTCCAACTGTATAGAATTTGTGATGCTATGGATTATTCCTTCTATTTATATAATTCTAAAGAGAAGGAGTTTTTGATTCTGATTTCGTACCTTTCTCTCACATCCTTATGTCCAAGCAAGAATATCTTTAATTGCCTCTGAAGGTAGATAAATAATTTCAGTGCATGCCAGGTTCGACCCTAGGATTCTATCCTGGTACTCTAATCACTAGACTATCTCGTGTATAGTAAATAGCTTTGACGTTTTTGGCTATTTCATTTGCTTTGACTATCTCATTTGGTTGAACTTGAATAAGGGAAATGTCAAGATGAGATGTTTATGGAATTACATTATTAACTAACATTAAATTATACAACATTTAACTTATTTTTCAGCCAATCTATATTTCTATCTGGTTATTTGCTGTAGTATACGGCAATAGTAAAAATTTTTCGAAAATGGTTCAAAATTCGGCATAAAAAAGGTTAACTATATTTTCTTTGATTCCACTTCTTACCCCTGAATTCCCTTGTCATACTGAATGACAGTATGCCTTGACTCTCCTGGAACTTTGGAACTAATTGCATAAATACTTGTGAAAGACTATAGCAAACTACTAAAGACAGACGTTCCATGAATGGCACTAAAATCCACCAATTCTACATATGTCACTAGCTTTCGTTTATCATTTAGTCAAGTGTGTTATAAAAAACTTAGTCTCCATTTAAAGACTTATGACTTAATGACTCCGGAGATTCTGAGATACGAAGTTAGAATTTTGCTTAGTGAGAAACTACAAAATTCATACGAAAAATGAGACTGAATAATCAAATAAAAATGAATACATAAAATAAATAAAAATATAAAGGAAATGAAAATGAATATATAAAAGATTAGTATCGAATTGAAGTATTAACTAATCCTTAATTGTAAATGCATTATATTCTCTCGTCTTAGTGCTATTTCTGTTATAGACCTTGAATTTATAAATAAATTATCCGTATTATTCTTTTAAGAAAAGGTATTCCAAAACTTTTATTAGAAAAAGTACTTTCAGTGCATGCCAGGTTCAACCCTAGGATTCTATCCTGGTACTCTAATCACTAGACTATCCCTTGTATACTATAACGTTTTTCACTATTTCATTTTCTTTGACTATCTCATTTGGTTGAAAGTGAACATGGGAAATGTCAAGATGAGGTGTTTGTGGAATTGCATTATAAACTAACTTAAAATTATGTGAAATTTAACTTATTTTTCAGCCAATCTAGTATTTCTAGCTGGTTATTTACTGTGGTGTAAGGCAATAGTAAAAATTTTAAAAAATGATTCAAAATTTGGCATAAGAAAGATTAACTATATTTTCTTTGATTCCACTCTTTACCCCTGAACTCCTTTGTCATAATGATTGACAGTTATGCCTTGACGCTTTTGGAACTTTGGAACTAACTGCATAAATACTTGTAAAAGACTATAGCAAACTACTAAAGACAGAACTTCCAAGATAAGCACTAAAATCCACCAATTTTACATATGTCACTAGATTTCGTTTATCATTTAGTCAAGTGTGTTATAAAAAACTTAGTCTCCATTTAAAGGTTTAAATTGCATTTAAAGACAGTTTTAACAGAGAGTGTTTTAACATATCAATTTTAAAATAATACAGGACATCTTAAATTAAAAATTAAGGCCAGAATTAACACTGATTACGAACAGATTGAATATGCTGTCTATCTAGAATGAAAAACTCAATAAAAATAACATATCAGAAATATATACACAAATATATACTTTTATTATTAAACCAGAAAGCTCAAAGCAGAAAGGATAAATGAATAATGTTTGTTTAGTTTATTATATATTTCATAAAGCATTGTCATGTTTGTCTATTTGTTTATTTTAGATAATTCCAGCGTATATAATGATTATTAATTTAACAATGTGTTAGGTTTTAGCATAATAAATTTTACACTAATACAGGAGATCTTAAATTAAAAAATTACAAGCAGAATAAAACTAATTACAAACAGGTTGAATTTTCTATCTATCTATGATGAAAAACTGAAGAAAAGTAACATATCAGAAATATATGAATAAATATATAATATTATTATTATTAAATCTGAAAACTAAAAATAGAAAGAATAAATGAATAATAGTTGTTTAGTTCATTATATATTTCATTACGCATTATCATGATTATTAATTTCACAATAGGTTCAGTTTTAGCATAGCAATTTTTACAATAATACAGGAGATATTAAATTAAAAATTACAACCAGAATTAAAATTGATTACGAACAGATAAAATATGCTATCTATCTAGAATGAAAAACGGAAGAAAAATAACGTATCAGAAATATATACACAAATATATACTTTTATTATTAAACCAGAGAGCTCAAAGCAGAAAGGATAAATGATTAAAGTTTGTTTAGTTTATTATATATTTCATAAAGCATTGTCATGTTTGTCTATTTGTTTATTTTAGATAATTCCAGTATATATAATGATTATTAATTTAACCATGTGTTTGGTTTTAGCATAATAAATTTTACACTAATACAGGAGATCTTAAATTAAAAAATTACAAGCAGAATTAAAACTGATTACAAACGGATTGAATTTGCTATCTCTCTAGAATGAAGAACGGAAGAAAAATAACATATCAGAAATATATGCATAAATATATAATATTATTATTATTAAATGTAAAAACTAAAAATAAAAAGAATAAATGAATAATGTTTGTTTAATTTATTATATATTTCATTAAGCATTATTATGTCTGTCTATTAGTTTATTTTAAACAATTCCAACGTATATAATGATTATTAATTTAACAATGTGTTCGGTTTCAACATAGCAATTTTTACAATAACACAAGAGATCTTAAATTAAAAATTACAGGCAGAATTAAAATTGATTACAAACAGATTGAATATGCTATGTATCTATAATCAAAAACGGAATAAAAATAACATATCTGAAATATATACACAAATATATAACTATATTTTCTATTATTAACTAATATATACTATTATTTTTATTAAACCAGAAAGCTCAAAGCAGAAAGGATAAATGAATAATGTTTGTTTAGTTTATTATATATTTCATACAGCACTGTCATGTTTGTCTATTTGTTTATTTTAGATAATTCCAGCGTTTATAATGATTATTATATTAAAATTGTATTCTGTTTTAACATAGCTTTTACAACTTTTACAATAATACAGAAGACCCTAAATTAAAAATTACAGACGGAATTAAAATTGATTACAAACAGATTCAATATACTATCTATCTATAAAGAAAAACTGAAGAAAAATAACATAGCAGAAACATACACACAATTAAAACGTATAAAATGATTATTAATTAATAATATGTTATACTTTTATTATTGAATTAGAAACCTCAAAGTAGAAAACATAAATGAATAGTGTTTGTTTAGTTCATCACATATTTCAATAAGCATTGTCATGTTTGTCTATTCGATTATTTAAAACAATTCGAACATATAAAATAATTATTAATTTAACAATGTGTTCGGTTCTAACAAAGCAATTTTTACAATAACATAGGACATCTGAAATTAAAAATTACAGGCATAATTAAAACTGATTACGAGCATATGGGAATATGCTATCTATCTATAATGAAAAACTGAATAAAATCAGAATATCAGAAATAGATACAAAAATAAATACTTTTATTATTAAACCAGAAATCTCAAAGTAAATAGGATAAATGAATAATGTTTGTTTAGTTCATTATATATTTCATTACGCATTGTCATGTTTGTCTATTAGTTTTATTTAAACAATTTCAACGTTTATAATGATTATGAATTAAACAATGTGTTCTGTTTTAACATAGCAATTCTTACAGTATACTAATATTATTATTAAATGGGAAAGCTAAAAATTGAAAAGATAAATGAATAATGGTTGTTCAGTTCATTATATATTTTATTACACATTGTCATGTTTGTCTATTTGTTTATTTTAAACATTTCCAACGTACATAATGATTATTAATGTAATAATGTGTTCAATTCTAACATAAGAATTTTTACAATAATACAGGAGATCTTAAATTAAAAATTACAGGCAGAATTAAAACTGATTACGAACAGATTGAATTTGCTATTTATCTATAATGAAAAACTGAAGAAAAATAACGTATCAGAAATATATACACCCTTATATAATACTATTATTATTAAACCAGAAACCTCAAAGTAGAAAAGATAAATGAATAATGTTTGTTAGTTCATTAAGCATTTTCAGGTTTGTCTATTCCTTTATTTAAAAAAAATTCAACGTATATGATTATTAATTTAACAATGTGTTTGGTTTTAACATGGCAATTTTTACAATAATACAGGAGATCTTAAATTAAAAATTCTATCTAGAATGAAAAACTCAATAAAAATAACATTTCAGAAATATATACACAAATATATACTATTATTTTTATTAAACTAGAAAGCTCAAAGCAGAAAGGATAAATGAATCATGTTTGTTTAGGCCATTATATATTTCATAAAGCATTGTCATGTTTGTCTATTTGTTTATTTTAGGTAATTCCAGTGTATATAATGATTATTAATTTAACAATGTGTTTGGTTTTAGCATAATAAATTTTACAATAATACAGGAGATCTTAAATTAAAAAATTACAAGCAGAATTAAAACTGATTATAAACAGATTGAATTTGCTATCTATCTATGATGAAAAACTGAAGAAAAGTAACATATAAGAAATATGTGGATAAATATATATTATTATTATTAAATCTGAAAACTAAAACTAGAAAGAATAAATGAATAATGTTTGTTTAGTTTATTATATATTTCATTAAGAATTATCATGTCTGTCTACTCATTTATTTTAATCAACTCCAAAGTATATAATGATTATGAATTTAACAATCTGTTCTGTTTTAACTTAAAAACTTTTACTATAATACAGAAGATCTTAAATTAAATAATAAAAGGAATAATTAAAACTTATTATGAACAGATTGAATATGCTATCCATCTATGGTGTAAAACTGGATAAAAATAACATATCAGAAATATATATACAAATATATGCTTTTATTATTAAACCAGAAATCTCTAAGCAGAAAGGATAAATTAATAATGTTTGTTTAGTTAATTATATATTTCATTAAGCATTGTTAAGGTTGTCTTTTCGTTTATTTAAACGATTCCAACGTGTATAATGATTATTAATTTAACAATGTGTTATGTTTTAACATAGCAATTTTTACTATAATACAGGAGATTTTAAATTAAAAATTACAGGCACAATTAAAACCGATTATAAACAGATTGAATATGCTATCTATCTAGAATGAAAATCTCAATAAAAATAACATTTCAGAAATACATACACAAATATATACTATTATTTTTATTAAACCAAAAAGCTCAAAGTAGAAAGGATAAATGAATAATGTTTGTTTAGTTTATTATATATTTCATTAACTATTGTCATGTTTGTCTATTTGTTTATTTTAGATAATTCCAGCGTATATAATGATTTTTAATTTAACAATGTGTTTGGTTTTAGCATAATAAATTGTACAATAACACAGGAGATCTTAAATTAAAAATTACACGTAGAATTAAAACTGATTACGAACAGATTGAATATGCTATCTATCTATTATGAAAAACTGAAGAAAAGTAACATATCAGAAATATATGCATAAATATATAATATTATTATTATTAAATGTGAAAACTAAAAATAGAAAGAATAAATGACTAATGTTTGTTTAATTTACTATATATTTCATTAGCCCTTATTATGTCTGTCTCTTAGTTTATTTTAAACAATTAAAACGTATATAATAATTAATTTAACAATGTGTTCGGTTTCAACATAGCAATTTTTACAATAACACAAGAGATCTTAAATTAAAAATTACAGGCAGAATTAAAATTAATTACAAACAGATTGAATATGCTATGTATCTATAATCAAAAACGGAATAAAAATAACATATCTGAAATATATACACAAATATATAATTATATTTACTATTATTAACTAATATATACTATTATTTTTTATTAAACCCGAAAGCTCAAAGCAGAAAGAATAAATGAATAATGTTTGTTTAGTTTATTATATATTTTATAAAGCATTGTCATGTTTGCCTATTTGTTTATTTTAGAACGTATATAACGATTATTAATTTAAGAATGTGTTCGGTTTTAGCATAACAAATTTTACAATAACACAGGAGATCTTAAATTAAAAATTACAAGCAGAATTAAAACTGATTACGAACAGATTTAATTTACTATCTATCTATGATGAACATCTGAAGAAAAGTAACATATCAGAAATATACACACCAATATATACTATTATTATTAAACCGAAAACCTTAAAGTAGAAATAAAAAATGAACAATGTTTCTTTAGTACATTATATATTTCATTAAGTATTGTTATGCTTCTCTATTCGTTTATTTTAAAGAATTCCAACGTATATAATGATTATTGATTTAATAATCTGGTCGGTTTTAACACAGCAATTTTTACAATAACATAGGAGATCTTAAATTAAAAATTATAGGCAGAAATAAAACTGATTACGGACAGATTGAATATGCTATCTATCTATAATGAAAACAAGAATAAAAATAACATATCAGAATTATATACACAATTATATATTATTATTATTAAACCAGAAACCTCAAAGTAGAAAAAAATGAATAATGTTTAGTTTATTATATATTTAAGTATTGTTATGTTTGTCTAATATTTTATTATAGTTAATTCCAACTTATGTAATGATTATTAATTTAATAATGCGTTATGTTTTAACATAGCAATTTTTACAATAATACAGGATATCTTAAATTAAAAATTATAGGCTCAATTAAAACTGATTACGAACAGATTGAACTTGATATCGATCTATAATGGAAAACTGAATTAACATATCAGAAATACATACACAAATATATTACTATTATTATTAAATCGAAAACAGGAAAGTTGAAATGAATAATGTTTTTTTAGTTTATTATATATTTCATTACGCATTGTCATGTTTGACTATTCCTTTTATTTTAAACAATTCCAAAGTTTATAATGATTATTATATTAACAATGCATTTTGTTTTAGCATAAAAACTTTTAAAATAATACAGAAGATCTTAAATTAAAAAAATAAAAGGAATAATTAAAACTGAGTACGAACATATTGAATATGCTATTTATCTATAATAAAAAGTTGAATAAAAATAACATATCAGAAATATACACACAATTATATAATACTATTATTATTAAACCAGAAACCTCAAAGTAGAAAGGATAAATGAATAATGTTTGTTTAGTTTGTTATATATTTCATAAAGCATTGTCATGTTTGTCTACTTGTTTATTTTAGATAATTCCAGCGTATATAACGATTATTAATTTAACAATGTGTTCGGTTTTAATATAACAAATTTTACAATAATACAGGAGATATTAAATTAAAAATTACAGCTAGAATTAAAACTGATTACGAACAGATTGAATTTGCTATCTATCTATTATGAAAAATTGAAGAAAAGCAACATATCAGAAGAATATGTATAAATATATACTATTATTATTATTATTATATTTGAAAACTAAAAATAGAAAGAATAAATGAATAATAGTTGTTTAGTTCATTATATATTTCATTACGCATTATCATGATTAATAATTTCACAATAGGTTCGGTTTTAGCATAGCAATTTTTACAATAATACAGGAGATCTTAAATAAAAAATTACAACCAGAATTAAAACTGATTACGAACAGATTCAATATACTATCTATCTATAAAGAAAAACTGGAGAAAAATAACATAGCAGATAAATACACACAATTAAAACGTATATAATATGTTATACTAATAATATTAATAATATGTTATACTTTTATTATTGAATTAGAAACCTCAAAGTAGAAAACATAAATGAATAGTGTTTGTTTAGTTCATCACATATTTCAATAAGCATTGTCATGTTTGTCTATTCGTTTATTTAAAACAATTCGAACACATAAAATAATTATTAATTTAACAATGTGTTCGGTTTTAACAAAGCAATTTTTACAATAACACAGGACATCTGAAATTAAAAATTACAGGCATAATTAAAACTGATTACGAGCAGATGGGAATATGCTATCTGTCTATAATGAAAAACTGAATAAAATCAGAATATCAGAAATAGATACAAAAATAAATACTTTTATTATTAAACCAGAAACCTCAAAGTAAATAGGATAAGTGAATAATGTTTGTTTAGTTCATTATATATTTCATTACGCATTGTCATGTTTGTCTATTAGTTTATTTTAAACAATTTCAACGTTTATAATGATTATGAATTAAACAATGTGTTCTGTTTTAACATAGCAATTCTTACAGTATACTAATATTATTATTAAATCGGAAAGTTAAAAATAGAAAAGATAAATGAATAATGGTTGTTTAGTTCATTATATATTTTATTACACATCGTCATGTTTGTCTATTTGTTTATTTTAAACAATTCCAACATATATAATGATTATTAATTTAACAATGTGTTCGGTTTTAACATAGCAATTCTTACAGTATACTACTATTATTATTAAATCGGAAAGGTAAAAATAGAAAAGATAAATGAATAATGGTTGTTTAGTTCATTATATATTTTATTACACATCGTCATATTTGTCTATTAGTTTATTTTAAACAATTCCAACATATATAATGATTATTAATTTAACAATGTGTTCAGTTTTATCATAGCAACTTTTACAATAATACGGGAGATCATTAATTGTTTTTCATGTTTTTCTATTCGTTTATAATATGCAAAATGAGATTTACATCTTTTCCTTTTTATGTATTGAAGTAATAAAACTGCATTTATCCTGGTAAAAGTAACACTGATTCCCTGGCAAACCGCAAGGGTAATTCGTCGAGAACACAAAGTCCTATACCTGTACCAAATGTCGGTATTCCGTACCAAAATCGATACACAGTTTCATCATATCGCAAAGAATGTAGTAGGATTTGGTTCGATTTTAAGCAGCCTTTTTTGAAACAATGATGAAAACATACAAAACTTTAAATGTTTTTTAACGCAAACCTATAGAATAATCTTAACACATACAACTAACTCTGCGCTGTTCAAGAATACATCGGCGGTTCCCCACAACCCTGAAACTCTCGCCGTCACTCGGAAACCAAATTTTGGATCGATTTGACGCTCAGAGTTTCCCATGTAGACGGGCGCAGTCCCACTGAGTGATTGAAAAATGAAATCTGTCAATGAATTAATCATTTTTCGTGTGCCAATAAAAGCAGCCACGAATTCTTTTGGACAGGAATGCCTTAAAACTGCCACCGTTGTTTGTGGTCCGGGTAAGAAATTTATTACGCTGTGGATGACGGGAAAATAACTGCCTGTCAGGCCTCGACATAAGCTGTTAGTCTCACTCGTTTAACACGCGACGTTATCCATCAAAGAGCGAAAGGGGGGAAATTGAGGCCTCCAAAAAGAGAAAACGGCTACGTAAACCTTAGTATATTCCCCCAGTGCCACTTTCAGACATGGCTGAGAAAATAATGTTTTATCTCCGGGGTAATGGAATAAAAAAATAAAATTGTAGGTGATATACTCAAGTTTTGAATAGAATATTAAACGCTTAGCTTCTTAAAGTCCACAGAAAATCTGAACTCTTCCCAGGTCTACTTATAATATGTTAATCTATTCATATAAGTATTTTTATATATATATTTTTTACTAATATGTCATCCTTTTGACTAGCGAACGTGTATATATACGGACTAATTCAATGTCTATCTCTTTTATAAACTACAGAAGATGTTTACACATTTTATACATTAGTACAGTCGAATGCCAAAAATCTGTATAGCCTCAAGGATGTAAACTGTAACACTTGCAATTAAGTTTTTATATAAAAAATAAAATAAAATAGCATAGGTAAGATTAAATATAATAGTTATTCTTTAAAACAAAATTAATAAGAGAAAAAAATAGTATAACCTTTGAAAAGCAAAGGATTTTTCTACTCAGAACCAGGGAGTAAGTAATGAGTAAAAAAAGTGCTTTCAGTCATGTAAAAAAGTAAACTGGAGTGTGTTTTAGATAAAATTGTTAAAATTTTAATTGTTTTTATTTAATTTCTGAATAAGGTTTCATGAAATACTACTTGAAGAATTAACAAAAAACATTTTCAAATTTTGTTAATTAAAATATTTAAAATTTAATAATTAAGTACCAAATTGTAGGGGGCACAGGGCCTAGGCCCATTCGGCCTTTGCTTTAATCAGGCCCTGCATTAACCAGTGGTTTAACTAGTATAACTGGCGACTGGGGTATGATAGACCTTCTTTCCTCCCCCTTGCTACGCCACTGTAATTAACTAACTTTCTTTGTCCAAAATTGACTTGAACCACTTTTATCAGCTAGGAATGCCTGTTCTTATTTTGACGTGCAACATGCACCTCATGTGCCTCAAATTGAAATAGTCAATTTGAGGCCCATGAGGTTTCATAATTAAGTGCCAAATTTTAGGGGGCCCATTGCTTAGGCCCAGTCGGCCCGTGCTTTAATCAGTCCCTGCATTAACCAGTGCCTTAGCTTGTATAACT
>CM063509.1:14773105-14778105 GCA_032207245.1 Pardosa pseudoannulata | reverse complement strand
TGGCTTGAGTCATTTAATCTGTGGTAAATTCGTCTATAAAAGTTCTTTAATGCTAGAGGAGACTATTTTAAACACACCTAAAATTTTGTAAGTATAACTTTAAAAACCTAGATGTATTTCAAAAATTTCAGTGTGACCCTCGTATATCGTACATATAGCGTACTGCATATAGAATCAAGGATGTTCAAATGCATATATCAGAGTAATTACTGCCCTTCGGCTTCGAAAATAATGATAATAATAACTTTACTAATAATATACGCAGACAATCAGTTATCGTTTACAAACTGCTTTCACAGCGTACGTTTCAAGGAAAAATCACTTTCTCGTACACGCGACTGGATCTGTCAATGCCAAGGTGCCGTCCAAATTATATAAAGTCTCGTCCTTTATTTATTTATTTTTATTTTTCCCTTTTCTTTCTATTCCCCCCACCAAATCAATTTCTACCCAACAATGCGTGTTGCAAAAATTTCCGGGAGTATTTTTACCCCGTTTTTCGCTTGATAGATGGGCGTCACGTGATTTCCGAGCAGACTACAGAAAATAAATGTCGCGTGTCGTAAAAAAAAATATTGTGTATTAGAGTTGACAAGGGGAAAAAAAGGGGGATTTTTCGATCTCTTTATTGGCAGCTACTAGGGAATTTCTTCTATTAATTCCCTAAGCAGGTTTGGAAAAAATCATGATTTTTTTTTAATCAGAAAATCAGATTTATTTTATTTAAATCAGATTTCTTTGATTTTTTTCTGAATACTAATTTTAATTGTTGTTTTTATGTTTTTTGCAATATACATAGAATAGTTTGTTATAAGAAGTAACATCTTATCTATTTAGTATATTCTACACACTGATTACCTAAAATTAAATATATAAATTTTAATCTAAATACATTCCATTATTTTGTAATTGGATAGTGCAAACTAGATAAGATGTAAATTTAAAGAACAAATTAAATATTCATTTAATGCAAACTATTTATTTAAAAAAACAAATCACAATTATTTCAATATTTTTTAAGCACCGAATTATGGATTTAATTGTTTCAATAAAAACACTAGTTTCGATGCTTTATCCACTCCTAATTTTTTACGAAGGCTAGAATGAACAATACCAAAAGAAGAAAACTGTCTTTCCATTCCAGCAGATGAAGCCACGGCTGTTGTTATTTGGTAGACAAACTGGATTTCAAGTTCTGTAATACTCTCTTTACCTCCCATTACATAAAATGAATTCCACCAGTCATAATCAATCATTGTACTACCCCTACTACATACTTTCTGATAACAACCCCTAAATTTTTGGAAAGCACATGGTATCTATTTGCACTTATTTACCTATTGGTATTACTGTGCTGACTGATTCCCAATTCTCCTGTCTTTGGAATATAGGTCTTAAAAGTGAAAAAGAAATGATTTAAATCAATGATTTTTAAAATTTAAATCATGATTTAAATCAACTGATTTAAATCATGCCAATCCTGTTCCCCAAGCTTTACAACAACTGCTTTTGTTGTTAGTAAAACTGGAGTTATTAAAATTATACATACAGGAATAAAAAGCGAAGTTAACAGTTAGTTTAGTTTATGATTGAAATGATTAAGTTCTTTTTAAATTCTATATTCTTTTCATTTTTAAAATTTTAAAATTTTTGTAATAAAATTTGATTTATGGCGTACTAAAAAAAAAAAAAAAGTAGGAGATAAAATGAAAAAAGAAAGAAGGAAGAGGAAACTGGTTTACATATCTTTCGCTAAAATTTGTAGTTTTTGCTAAAGGGTAGCAGCCTTATATGATATTATATGCATCAGTCAAATATTTGTACTGATGTTTGACATCATGTGGAAAAACTGCTTATACTACATTATTTAAGAATATTTTATTTGAATTTACAGTAGAACCTCGATTAACCGAGGTTTCTGTTAACCGAGTCAATAACGAAGTCTAATTTTTTTTTCTCCTTTCCAAAATGAGCTTGGAAAAAAATGATACACATTTTAGTTCATTGTCCGTGTTACAGGCACAACATGATTGCCCAGGCATTACAATTAGTGAATCCAGCTACAATTCGTAAATCATTCAACAAAATAATTGTTGAAAAGAGGAGACAGGGTGAATCCCAGGAGACGGAAACACACCTACAGGGAACTTCTTGAGATCATCAATGGAATTGGAAGTTTTGGAAGAGGACATTTGCGACTGGACGTTGAAAATCAATATCAAATTTTGAAATTAACAATGACGAAGATCATAAAACGTTAATCCTTCAACGGACATAATGAGCTGAAAATGAATGAGGACTGAAATTCTAAATTGAGTCATAGTGAAGATGTTCAAGCACTGCTGCCTTAAAAAATATTTGGAGCAAAGAAACGATGCTAAGTGAAATTATTGCTCAAAATGCAAATATCTGCCCATGATAGAAATTCTGAACTTTTGCAACGATTACATTAAAGAATGCATTTCAATGTATATTAAAATTTTAAAAATACAATATTTCTTGAGGTGATGAAAATGAGTCTATAATGTGTATTAGAATAAACTTTCAAGATTGTTTTTTATTCTGAAATGTGTTATGCAATATTGAATTAGTGAAGAAACAGTTTTATAAAAAGAAACAAGAACAGTAAATGAATGATGGCCACACTGCTGCTGATTTAGATATTAGAATAATTTAAACTTGTGAGATTCTGAAATGTGTTATGCAATATTGAATTAGTGAAGAAACAGTTTTTAAAAAGAAACAAGAGAGTAATGAGGGAGTGATGACACACTGCTGCTGTTTTAGATATTAGAAATTTACGAGATTGTTTTTATTCTGAAATGTGTTATGCAATATTGAATTAGTGAAGAAACAGTTTTATAAAAAGAAACAAGAACAGTAAATGAGGGAATGATGGCCACACACTGCTGCTGGTGTATAGATATTAGAATAATTTAAACTTACGAGATTGTATTTATTCTGAAATGTGTTATGCAATATTGAATTAGTGAAGAAACAGTTTTATAAAAAGAAACAAGAACAGTAAATGGGGGAATGATGGCCACACGCTGCTGCTGACTTTTAGATATTAGAATAATTTAAACTTTCGAGGTTATTTTTTTTAATTCTGAAATGTGTTATGCAATATTGAATTAGTGAAGAAAAGGTTTTATAAAAGAAACAAGAACAGTAAATGAGGGAATGATGGCCACATATTGCTGCTGGCTTTTAGATATTAGAGAAATTTAAAGTTACGAGATTGTTTTTATTCTGAAATGTGTTATGCAATATTGAATTAATGAAGAAACAATTTTATAAAAAGAAACAATAACAGTAAATGAGGGAATGATGGCCATACGCTGCTGCTGACTTTTAGATATTGGAACAATTTAAACTTCCGAGATTGTTTTTTATTCTGAAATGTGTTATGCAATATTGAATTAGTGAAGAAACAGTTTTATAAAAGAAACAAGAACAGTAACTGATGGAATGATGGCCACACGCTGCTGCTGGCGTTTAGTTATTAGAATAATTTAAACTTACGATGTTGTTTTTTTATTCTGAAATGTGTTATGCAATATTGAATTAGTGAAGAAACAGTTTTATAAAAAGAAACAAGAACAGTAAATGGGGGAATGATGGCCACACGCTGCTGCTGACTTTTAGATATTAGAATAATTTAAACTTTCGAGGTTATTTTTTTTAATTCTGAAATGTGTTATGCAATATTGAATTAGTGAAGAAAAGGTTTTATAAAAAGAAACAAGAACAGTAAATGAGGGAATGATGGCCACACGCTGCTGCTGACTTTTAGATATTGGAACAATTTAAACTTCCGAGATTGTTTTTATTCTGAAATGTGTTATGCAATATTGAATTAGTGCAGAAACAGTTTTATAATAAGAAACAAGAACAGTAAATGGGGAAATGATGGCCATACGCTGCTTCTGACTTTTAGATATTAGAATAATTTAAACTTCCGAGATTGTTTTTTATTCTGAAATGTGTTATGCAATATTGAATTAGTGCAGAAACAGTTTTATAATAAGAAACAAGAACAGTAAATGGGGAAATGATGGCCATACGCTGCTTCTGACTTTTAGATATTAGAATAATTTAAACTTCCGAGATTGTTTTTTATTCTGAAATGTGATATGCAATATTGAATTAGTGAAGAAACAGTTTTATAAAAGAAACAAGAACAGTAAATGAAGGAATGATGGCCACACGCTGCTTCTGGCATTAGAATAATTTAAAGTTACGAGATTGTTTTTATTCTGAAATGTGTTATGCAATATTGAATAAGTGAAGAAGTTGTATAAAAGAAACAAGAACAGTAAATGGGGGAGTGATGGCCACACGCTGCTGCTGGCATTAGAATAATTTAAACTTTCGAGATTGTTTTATTATTCTGAAATGTGTTATGCAATATTGAATTAGTAAAGCAACAGTTTTATAAAAAGAAACAAGAACAGAAAATGAAGAAATGATGCCCGCACGCTGCTGCTGTTGATTAGATATTAGAATAATTTAAACTTCCGAGATTGTTTTTTATTCTGAAATGTGATATGCAATATTGAATTAGTGAAGAAACAGTTTTATAAAAGAAACAAGAACAGAAAATGAAGGAATGAGGGCCGAACGCTGCTGCTGGTGATTAAATATTAGAAAAATTTAAACTTGCGAGATTGGTTTTTATTCTGAAATGTGCTATGCATTTGTCCACATCAAATTCTGTATCAACTGAACTTTGAAACTGTACTTCGATTTGTGAAGACGTTTATATAAAAGACATCTGCCTTTCAGAAAACTTGTTCATTTCCCAGAAGGATAGTAAATATATTCGTGGCCCTTGGGAGAAGAACTGAGAAATAGAAAACGGCGTTTAACAAAGCGACTGTGAAATTAGCCATTTTATTGCTTCCTGTCTAGATACACGACAACAAGCATTTCCATATTCCTTACAGACTGACTGTGGTTTCAAAATCTGTGAGAGGAATATTTTAGAGTTATCTAAA
>CM063509.1:14765605-14768105 GCA_032207245.1 Pardosa pseudoannulata | reverse complement strand
TGAAAGTCAAGCCTGTCATTGATTATTTCAAGGAAAAATTTTACAACGTATATAAACCAGATCAACAATTGTCTCTAGATGAATGTTTAATTCCGTGGAGAAGTAGACTGTCAATCAAAACATATAATCCGGCAAAAATTACCGAAACCGAGCCGGTGTCTCGGATGATCTGCGGCTGAGCGGGCGGTGTAAGGGCATACATAGTATGTTCGAACCACTACCGGTCAGTAAAGTGTTAACATTGTATGAATAGGGGGGAAATGGGTACCGAAAATATAAGCTTCTTAATCGAGAACTTCTTAAACGGGTTTTACTGTATATAGCTTGCAATTTACGTACCGTGTAAATGGAGGCTTAAGTATCTACACCTTAAAAAAATCCTACAAAAACACACGAGGACAAAATTCCCCTCCCTCCCGTCTAAGAAAGGACATCGTGTTCTTCTAGACAGAAACACCTGTCCTCCAGATAATACACGTTCACTCCCCTATATGATGAATATATTCATAGCTCATAAGGATGTTGAAATGTAATACGCGCATAAACCTTAGAAAACACCGTTCAAGCACATGTCCACGCCTCGCCGAGGCAAAAGAGGGGGCACTGATTATGACTTGTAGAACACGAGAGCGGAAGATTTTGAGCGTTAATCGATAGTCACAATGAATATCGGCATCGCAACAAAGGGACCTCATTTATTAAATTGCCGGGGATTTCGTTTTAGAGGGGAGGGGGGATGTGTTGCCTAGGAATCCTACACGTTTAATGCTCACGCGTTGGGGAGTTCCATTTCCGATTGTCTTTTCTCCCCCTGCGGTGAGTTGTTCACAAGATGTTGTTAACAGCTAATGTGTGGTTTAGGGCACGATGCCGTCTGTAATTGTAGTGATGCCGTTGTTTACATTCGGTTTGCGAGGACGGTAATAATAGTAGACTTCGATGCAAATGTGGAAACGAAACACACGTATTCTGTTACGGAAAGAAAAAAATATATAGAATATATTTAATTATGATTGTTGAGATTCAGATTTTATTTTATTCATTTCCGGATTATTATATTAACAGATGTAAATTTAGGCATATTCATAACTGTAACAAGGCTTACTTTTGACTAAATTTTGCTTCTAGTAGTCATTGAAATCTATGCCCTCTTTGCAGACATACAGTTCCTTGCAAGAGGATTGCCAAGCCTGAATAAGTGTTATATGAATGCATATACGTGTGTTTGTGTCTGCACATACATGTACGTATATACGTTGTAACGTATCCGGTCCCTGTTTCAGGTAACACAAGGAAGAATAAGGTGTATCTTGATTAATGATTTTGTATACACTTCTGCTATATACATAATTTCACAACTATAAAAAAAACAATTTCTAATTACAGGTAAGTGATTAGTACACGTAGGCCTGAGTAGAGACGGGTACCCTAAACTAAATTCAGTCTCTGCCGAAATATGGGTGATTCGACGGAAGAAACAATTCGGTAGCTCTTTCGAAAGTTTACTGAAATACTTGTAGAATATCAAAGCACAGTTAGAGTTCCGAAGGAAAAATGCAAACAATCCTGAAGAGGATTATATTAGAAAAGAAAACCCAATGCACAGGGTATCGTTTCAATCTCAGCAATAGATATATCCCAAGACGGGATTTCGCTAAATAAAACTCTCCGATGGAGAGACTGGTCGAGGAAACTTCCGAGTTAGCTGATGCAGGCTACTCTTTAAAGAAAAGATCCTAAGGTGAGATTATAGCAAAAAACTCTCCGGTAGAGAGACTGGTCAAGGCGACCTCTGAATTAGCTGGTTGCTAGCTAACTAACTTCTCTAAAAAACAACCTTCTCTCGTTTCTTTCTAGGGGAGGGGCCTCTAAGACATGGGCCTCACCCACAATTTCATTATTGGATCACTTAGCGATGACCTCACCTTCGAACAACTGGATTGATCTGAGTTAAACAATCATCGGCCTCACACCCAGTGGTCCCTGGAATTCTTAGCGGCTACTTCCAAGTCGCGGCAAATCCTTTGTCGTTCCAATGATCATATTTTTGGCTGTCAGTGAAGGTGCCGTGTCGTCTGGCATATTGTTCCTTTACTATAGGGCACAACAGTGTAGACATCGTGGTGCCGGGGAAAACAATCCTTTTGTATCCACACAAGTCCACCTCTCAAAGCAAAGTTCTTTGATGACGATACACCGCTAAATCACTCCGTTACAACGTCAATATATTCTAGTCTTCATATATGAATGCCTATGTGTGTATATACCAACATAGTATATTAATATATACGGTAAGGGTATTATATTAAACGGTCCAATGCTGTTTGTAACTGTATTGCATTATATTAGCTTGTAATAAAAACTTTAAATGTAGGAATAATTCTTTTTGAATTTTAAAGTTTTAAATAAAATTTTACGTTTTGAAAAATAGATAAATGAATGTAAATAAAAATTTAATTCTTCTAACGCTGAGAGTTAGCATTGTTTTTAAATGCATTAA
>CM063509.1:14713105-14755605 GCA_032207245.1 Pardosa pseudoannulata | reverse complement strand
CATTATTCTTTAAATCTCTCTACCAAGGTTAAAGAAAACAAAAGCAAAAATACTATCGAGTTTGGAGTGTGAGGAAAGTTAAACATGCTGTTACAGTCATTTAGATTGTCTTCTAAGATCCTTTCTAGTTTTATAAACAAAACCCACCCAATTCTTCAGTTACCTCATTCTGTGTTATTCTTTGTTAAAGTAGTGTTTTCCATTAATGTTAGTGAAAAGAAGGATAAAAAATTCATAACTAAATTTGAAGTGAAGGATAAGATAAAACTTGTATTAAAATTATTAATATAACTTTTCAAGATCCTTTCATCTTTTTATAAACAAAACACATCATCAAGTCAATTCCACAGTTACCTCATGCTGTGCGCTTCCTATTTCAAACAACACGCAAAGTGCATCATTACGTCGTTTGGCGTCAGCATATATTTATCCCTAAATAAGCTTTTCATAGACCGCACCCTAGCTCCTACTGTTTCCGCTCTGTTTCCATTACTGAACCCATATGCGCCTACATGTAACCTGAAATTGATATTCGACTTGGGGCATCCGTCTGATTTCAGGCTTATTTCATATGAAAGGTGATAGCGTTTGGTTCCTAAAAGACGTCCAGATAGTTACGCTGCCAATAGACAACATTTACATAACAGCAGTTACACTTCGATCTACGAAGTTTCTTCAGCATTCTATTTTGATGTCTAGAATATGAATTCAATTACCGATACTCGAACTGTATATAATACAGTGGACTCTGCTTAATGTGATCTCGGTTAATGTTACCAATCGCTTATTGTTATCATCTGATTTAAATCATCTGATCCTGATTTTTTCTATTCATTTGTATGTTAAAATGATCGCTTTATGGGACATCGGTAATACATCGGTTAATGTTATCAGTTTTCGAACCTCATTTTAACTGGCAAAGGAATAATCACAATCTATTCAAAAGAAACCCATTTTTTTCTTTATTTTCGTTCTTGTTTTAATTTCCAAGAATTCTTCCTCTTCCACCTAAGGAAAAGGAGAAAAAGAAAAAAGTATGGGCTTACTCGACCCTGGAATTTTCAGAAAATTCGCACACCCTATTGGTGGTCAATAGTAACCAGATAAGCAGAAGGCAACAAATTCTATTCGGAACTCAGAAGGAGCGTATTCACATTTAATGCCTTGCTCGCTTACATGTATTTTGTCTATATGGAAGCCAGAAAGAGAAATGATTTAACATTAAAACTGAACATCGAAATTTTAAATCGTTATGACAGGTTACCAAATATGAGTCAGCGCATTGCTGCAGTGTAGTTAAATATTTCTCAGCTTCTGAATTGCATTGAAAGTGTTGAAACGTGGAGTACGACACCGCTCCGATGACTTTAAAAAACGTTTTGAAAGAATTGTAGACAGTCAACAATTGATAAATTACTTTTATTGTGTAAATAATTCTTATGTCTTAAAGGATAATATACAGTACATAAATATAAGGTGAGTATTTTCATTTTATTTTGAAATTTAGTACGTTTGAATTAACCCTCTAAGCGGTTTGCATGTACAATTCCGCCGGTTGTCACGTACAATTTTCGACCTCCAAAAACGTTCCAAAAATGGATGTATTGTACATTTCTGACAGTGCTTTCCCCCATGGAGTTTTGAGGTAGGAGGGTCGGGTCGACTGTTTAGGAACTGCACAACTCTTTGACTGACATTTATTGAGGGATGCACCCTTACTCTCTGAGGAACAAAGACGCTGATAGCTTCTCATGGCTTTGTCAATCTCTATTTCGAAGTATTTCGTTTGTGGTAACAGATATATCTCTAATTGCACCACTTAAATATCTTGGATGAAATTCGTAAAAAAAATATAAATAATTCTCTTAAAAATATTTTTATTCGTACTTTTAGAATACATTATTTCTTATGGAATGATCTTCGAAACTTGACGATCATTATGAGTATTAAAAGTTAACAATCAATAATGTCTGTTTATATATCTATTTATAACCGGAAGTAGAGGGACAATAACGAGGGTGGGGCAAAGGGTGAAGTAAAAAATCATATAACACTTTGGTCACTGACACAATAAAATTTTAGCGTATTTTATAACTTTTTTTTCCCACTTGGTATTAAAATACATTTATCTAATATTGTATACGTTTATTGTTATACAAATTGGTTACTGATAAATTACCAAAGAGTCCCAATTGTATAACACTAAAAAAGCTTTTAGTAAAAACTATTTTGTATACATCAACAGTACCACATAATGCTGTCACTTCAAACGGCTAAAATTATACAACATGTTATTATTGAGTATACTTTTAAATCATGCTAAAACAACTAAGATATTACCAACTGAAAGTCCCAATTGTTAAACTTTTCAACAATACTTTCCTAAAATTCTTCAAGCTTTCTGTTAAACACGGTGTGTACCTTTACTCTCTAGTTTCTGGACGGTTAAAATTATACAACTTGGTATTATTGAGTATACTTTTAAATCATTCTAAAACCATGGAGATATTACCAACTGAAAGTCCCATTTGGTTATCTTTTCAACAGTACTTTCCTAAAATTCCCCAAGCTTTCTGTTAAACACGGTGTGTACCTTTACTCTCTAGTATCTGGACGGTTAAGATTATACAACTTGTCAATATTGAGTATATTTTTAAATCCTTCTAAAACCACTGAACTATTACAAACTAAAAGTCCCAATTGTTAATCTTTTCAACAATACTTTCCTAAAATTCCCCAAGCTTTCTGTTAAACACGGTGTGTACCTTTACTCTCTAGTTTCTGGACGGTTAAAATTATACAACTTGTTATTATTGAGTATACTTTTAAATCATGCTAAAACCATGGAGATATTACCAACTAAAAGTCCCATTTGGTTATCTTTTCAACAACACCTTCCTAAAATTCCCCAAACTTTCTGTTAAAAACGGTGTGTAACTTTACTCTCTAGTTTTTGGATGGTTAAAATTATACAACTTGGTATTATTGAGTATACTTTTAAATCATGCTAAAACCACTGAGGTATTACTAACCGAAAGTCCCATTTGGTTATCTTTTCAACAATACTTCCCTAAAATTCACCAAGTTTTCTGCTAAACACGGTGTGTACCTTTATTCTCTAGTTTCTTCTCGAGGTTTAGACAAAATACTTCGTCTTTAAAATACTTCGTCTGAAGCAGGAGGAAATTTTGATACCAATCTATAACTCAGCGGTAAGAATCTAATACCAAATTTCATCCATCTAGCTTATTTCTCTTTTCAGTCCTCCTAGCCACTCACGGATGACAGAAACACAGACATAAGTAGATTTAATCTTTAAAATTGGTTGTATTTTTCAGTTATCGGTTCGATCACGATAATTCAGGACTTACGAGGGACATAAACGTTGATATCCATCAAAATCTGGAAATGAATCTCATGTTGATTTCAATGATTCGTATAGGAGAAATTAAAAAATGTTACAGCCCTGAGCTAAATTGAAAACTTTGGGGGAACGAATAGCTTCCTAATCAAGTCGTTTTCCTAGATCCGTCAATATATGGATACACAGAAAACATCGGTAACGTAAACAGACCGATTTTAGGGAAATGATCATAAACGTGTTTTTAGCTTCAAAATAGAGAATAGAATCAAATTGTTTTTCCATGCAGGAGTCAGAGTTTGAGTTTGAATCCCAGTGAATGTTTGTAGCTTTCTCGGTTATTAAAAAGTAGATTGTGTCACCAAGCAATTTTAGTCTCAATAGAGGTTGATGTTTTCTTATAAGGAAGTTCGTACAACCTCCAGCTCCAATGAACTCAAGAGTATTAAATTTACTATAAAATCCTCGTGTATTTTTTTTATAATTAAATAATATATGGTCTTTGATTTCTTTTGTGATTCACTGTACTATGTTTTACAGGGCAGTAACTAGAGGGGGGCAAAGGTCGCATTTTCCACTGGCGCATCAGAGTTAGGAGCGCTGCACCGTGAGGAAAATAAGTTCCGAAAGAGGCCGATTCACCTCTAGGAATAAGGAAAAGTTGAAAAATATTTTTTTAATATAAAATCCAATATGTTTAAAAATTATATTTTTATAAATTTTCATATTTTTTAAAAATACTTCTACAGACTAAACTTGTTATAGATTCTTACAAAATGCCTTAATATAAATCCAAGATGATATCTCTTAATATAAATCCAAGTATACGTTTTAAATTTTGAATTTATTAAAGTTATTAAAACTAAATTTAAATTAGAAATTCTCCAATTTTTTTATGAAAATTCGATGCCTAAATTAAAAATATTCCCTTCAAAAACTCTTCAGTTTATAAGTAAAATAATACCCCCAAAATGTTAAAAAACTTTAGTATCAATAAGATCGACATTAAAACTTCTTTACAAATTACCTTAGTCTCCTTTCTACACCACATAGATTGTAAAAACATGTAACTCTTAGTTTGTGCTTCTTTATTTTAAAGACAAAATAATAAACAGTTAGTACGTAAAATGTACATATTTAAATCTTGACAAAATATTCGTAAAATATTTAAAATATTTATTCCGTAAAAATTTTTAAAAACAGAAATAAACACCAGATGCTAAAATGTTGCTCTTAGTTACCTTGTTTCCAAAGACACGGTTAAAGACATACACAGAGAAATAAAATCCCAATTATTAATTTTCAGATTTATGGCAGATATAAAGCTATCTTTCATTTTTCTTCTATGCTATTTTAAATTTATATTGAACTTCCGTAACAACGTTTAACGTACATAAATTTATAAAGATATCTTTTTAATAATAATTTCTCAGTTTTTAATTTCTTACTAGTTGAAATATTTCAGCTCCGATAATTAATGGAGCAATTTCTTAAGATATTATTTAACTCGGACAATAAAAATAGTGTCTTTCGATAAATGCATCAAAATGGAAGTAATATATAAATCCTTTTGATTATTTTTATAAACAATAAATTTATAATGATACAGTAGCCTTCCGTTTAATCAGGATTTAATTATCTAGGTTGAGGATAATTCGGAGCGAAAATATGACTTTATAAAGAAAACTATAACAATATTGATTTGTATAGAAAAATCTTAGAAGATATGAGAAAGTTAAACCATTCTGAAAATGTGGACGAAGAAACAATATAAGAATTTACAAAAGAAGATCCTTTTAGTTGTCTAAATTTTATAGGAGTGCTCTTGGCTAATTTTTCAAATCTTTCTGCGATGAAAACTAATGTATATGAATAAAATTGGTGATGATCATTAATTCTTTATTTAAAATTTTACTTTTTGTACTTTTTATTCTACGACCATAATTCGATTATCCGGGTTATTTGCTTATCCGTAAAGAAGCATTTCCTGACAAAACCGGTTAACCGTGATATGCTTTTTATCGACAATAACGTCTAAAATAACTTAGAACTAATATATTTATTTATTAGAAAGTGAAAAGAAAAATTTTTTGAGGATTGGTTAATTTTTTTTTAAATTTCCCCGCTATGAGGACTGTTCTTTTAAATAAAAAAGAAAATTGAATATAAATTGTATAGACACTTGAGAAAAAAAAAGAAAGAAAGAGAAGAAAAATCAATAACTAAACGGGATTGGTATAAAACTGTTTTCTAATTTTTACCATCGTTATTTACAAGCTTCGTCTTATTGCCTTGTTTAAAATACTCGACTTTCCACTACAAAAAACCAATACAAAACTACTTAATAACAGAAAAAGATACCCCATCGTCTTTTGGAAATGGCCCATTAAACCAAAACACGGGTCGAAAAAAAAATCCTTTTTTTAGGGGTAAAAAATCACGACAATTACTCAGAAAACCTTTCCCCCTGAATCGAAACTGTCTCATTTACCCTTATATCGTCGGGTAATTGCTGGTCTCTTATTTATTTTGTCAGATATCAGTGATCGCTGTTCTTCTCGTTGCCAGTTAGTAGCTGCTAAAATCGCAATAAAAAATTCAGCACCACGTTGTTTGGTAGTCGGATTCCCGGCTACCGTTTCTGTTCTATGGTAGTACTTCAGAATGTATCATAGTTGTAAGCTGGTGCTCAATACGATTGGCGATTTATGACTCCAATTAGTGTCATTTTGTTATTACTTTGTAGAACGCATGGAATAATGAAAAGATGTTCGAATTATGGTTTTATCGTCTCTGCTTCCTTTATGTCAATTACGAAACGTAAATGAATAAAGCGGTTGGGGATCATTAATTCTTCGTCTAAAACTTTAACGTTGTGCAGTAGCAATTCGAAGTCAAAAACGGGGGGAAAATAAATCAAATGACAATTGCAGGGACAAAGTGTAGGGATTTTTTCTCCTGTAAATTGCTCTCAAAGTAAAAGAAATACGAGTAAAAATCAAAGAAAGGAAAAATCAGTTTAATGAACGGTAAAAACTGCCGATATGAAACACTGATAGATTATTTTATGTAAAGTGATTTCAGGGTTAAATTTAAATTTTAACACATTATATGCGATAATTTCTGTTATCATACAGTTAGCACATTCGTGATACCTTAAATATTTATACTTGCTTACTAAAATAAGTTAAAATGTTGCACAAGTTGTCATAAATATATATTTAATACATTTTTTTTAGATAAAGGGATGATTTTTTTTTAATTTAGGAAGTATAATACCTTTTGAGACTTCAAACGATTCAAAATCATAAAAATTCTCTGCTCATTTTTAAATGGAAGTTTAACAAGTTCTTTGTTAACACTCCTTTTGTTAATTTAAAAAAATATATCTAATTTTCAAAAAGTTTTTCTTTTGACTTAACACATTGTGTGCTGGTACATTTCGCAGCGGAATTGTACCGGGAGAGGACGTTTTGCGCTTATATTCAGTTACTCAGTTAAATCTCAATAGAACGAAAATTATTTAATTTTTTAACCAACTTTTCGTATTTTATATTGAAATATATAAACAAATATATAAATAGAAATATATAAATAACAACCATAAGATTTTTGTAAACAAAAAATATTTTTTTAGTGGATAAATTTATAATAGTATCATAAATATGAAAAATCAAATAGAAATAGTAGTATATAGTTTTAATTTTTCCCCTTCAGTGTTTTCACACATTGTGTACGTATACATTTCGCAGCGGAATTGTACAGGTAGCGGGCGTTTTGATCGTAAATTTAGTTATTCAGTTAAATCTCAACAGATCGAAAATTATTTAATTTTTTAACCAACTTTTCGTATTTTATATTGAAATATATAAACAAATATATAAATAGAAATATATAAATAACACCCATAAGATTTTTGTAAACAAAAAATATATTTTTTAGTGGATAAATTTATAATAGTATCGTAAAAATGAAAAATCAAATAGAAATACTAGTATATAGTTTTAATTTTTTCCCGTTCAGTGTTTTCACACATTGTGTACTTGTACATTTCGCAGCGGAATTGTACCGGGAGCGGGCGTTTTGCTCGTAAATTTAGTTATTCAGTTCAATCTCAACAAATCGAAAATTATTTAATTTTTTATCTAACTTTTCGTATTTTATATTGAAATATATAAACAAATATATAAATAGAAATATATAAATAACAACCATAAGATTTTTGTAAACAAAAAATATTTTTTAGTGGATAAATTTATAATAGTATCGTAAATAGGAAAAATCAAATAGAAATAGTAGTATATAGTTTTAATTTTTTCCTGTTCAGTGTTTTCACACATTGTGTACTTGTACATTTCGCAGCGGAATTGTACCGGGAGCGGGCGTTTTGCTCGTAAATTTAGTTATTCAGTTCAATCTCGAGAAATCGAAAATTATTTAATTTTTTATCTAACTTTTCGTATTTTATATTGAAATATATAAACAAATATATAAATAGAAATATATAAATAACACCCATAAGACTTTTGTAAACAAAAAATATATTTTTTAGTGGATAAATTTATAATAGTACCGTAAATATGAAAAATCAAATAGAAATAGTAGTATATAGTTAGTGTTTTTACACATTGTGTACTTGTACATTTCGCAGCGGAATTGTACCGGGAGCGGGCGTTTTGCTCGTAAATTTAGTTATTCAGTTCAATCTCGAGAAATCGAAAATTATTTATCTAACTTTTCGTATTTTATATTGAAATATATAAACAAATATATAAATAGAAATATATAAATAACACCCATAAGATTTTTGTAAACAAAAAATATATTTTTTAGTGGATAAATTTATAATAGTATCATAAATAGGAAAAATCAAATAGAAATAGTAGTATATAGTTTTAATTTTTTCCCGTTCAGTGTTTTCACACATTGTGTACTTGTACATTTCGCAGCGGAATTGTACCGGGAGCGGGCGTTTTGCTCGTAAATTTAGTTATTCAGTTCAATCTCAATAAATAGAAAATTAAATTTTTAACTAACTTTTCGTATTTTATATTGAAATATATAAACAAATATATAAATAGAAATATATAAATAACACCCATAAGATTTTTGTAAACAAAAAATATATTTTTTAGTGGATAAATTTATAATAGTATCGTAAATATGAAAAATCAAATAGAAATACTAGTATATAGTTTTAATTTTTTTCCCGTTCAGTGTTTTAACACATTGTGTACTTGTACATTTCGTAGCGAAATTGTACCGGGAGCGGGCGTTTTGCTCGTAAATTTAGTTATTCAGTTCAATCTCAACAAATCGAAAATTATTTAATTTTTTATCTAACTTTTCGTATTTTATATTGAAATATATAAACAAATATATAAATAGAAATATATAAATAAAGATTTTTGTAAACAAAAAATATATTTTTTAGTGGATAAATTTATAATAGTATCATAAATATGAAAAATCAAATAGAAATAGTAGTATATAGTTTTAACTCAGTGTTTTCACACATTGTGTACGTATACATTTCGCAGCGGAATTGTACCGGGAACGGGCGTTTTGCTCGTAAATTTAGTTATTCAGTTCAATCTCAACAAATCGAAAATTATTTATCTAACTTTTCGTATTTTATATTGAAATATATAAACAAATATATAAATAGAAATATATAAATAACACCCATAAGATTTTTGTAAACAAAAAATATATTTTTTAGTGGATAAATTTATAATAGTATCATAAATATGAAAAATCAAATAGAAATAGTAGTATATAGTTTTAATTTTTCCCCTTCAGTGTTTTCACACATTGTGTACGTATACATTTCGCAGCGGAATTGTACCGGGAACGGGCGTTTTGCTCGTAAATTTAGTTATTCAGTTCAATCTCAACAAATCGAAAATTATTTATCTAACTTTTCGTATTTTATATTGAAATATATCAACAAATATATAAATAGAAATATATAAATAACACCCATAAGATTTTTGTAAACAAAAAATATATTTTTTAGTGGATAAATTTATAATAGTATAGTAAATATGAAAAATCAAATAGAAATACTAGTATATAGTTTTAAATTTTTTTTCGTTCTGTGGTTACCCATCGACTGATGCTAAAACTAGTTTTTATTTGTACAATTTTTTTCCAGAATCTATGTAGTAGAAAAAAAACATTTGGCTTCGTTTTCCTGTATATACCGTTATTCTTGTACCCACAAACGAACCATGTTGTTACACTAACCCGTACTAGTAAGCAACCCGCGCTGAAGTATCAATCGTCAGAAAAAGCACTAGTACGTGTCCCTCAAACAATGTCTTAAAATCAAATAATTATATAAATTCTGAGGATTTTTTCCTTTTCATAAAGTAAAAGTCAAATATTAAAAAATAAACAACGAAAAAATTACATATATAAAATTCAGAGTGAATTTTTAACAAAAAAATCACAGTAAATATATGAATGAAGAAGACGCAAAATTATTTTTATTTTCTCTGTATGTTTATTCAGAAATGTAAATTAAAACAGTGATTGCATATAATTAATTATTCATCTTTTATTCTAAAATTGTACAGCAGGAACTCTTGTTTAAAAAGAAAAGAAAATATAGTGACATATGCGATAATTTTAAATTTAATCATCGATTATTTTTTGTCGCAATGAAAATTTTACCACTATTAACAACAAATTCTTTTCATAAAAGTCTGAGTCTATTTCAGTGAATAATAAATATATAGCGTTTATGTTATATATCTTTGAAAATTAAGTAGTTTGTTCGTTAGTGTGTTTGCTTTATACATCACCACACGGTTTGACCAAATGAATTCAACGTGATTCTAAATTCTGCATTCACAGTATCGGGAGAATTTATAGAAGTATGAAGATAAACAAATTATTGAGCGTGTACCTGATAATTCTCAGCCAAAAAAGAAACAATTTTTTACGTGCCGCACAGGGTACTTTACAATTCTGGAAGATTAAAAAATTTCCTAATAGCGTCATATGACGTCATATGGTTATAAGCTAGTTTTATAATATACAGATAAAAAAATTTGGACATGTTCATTTTCTTTCAAAATTATTCTTTTTCGTTGGTTATACTTCTGTTTTAAAAATTAGAATTGAATACCATGTTTAGTTTTCAATGTTAGTTTAACTATTAAATTGAATGTATAATTACTTCATTACTCATTCTAAGCTTCAGATTCGTTGATATTTTATGATATTTTTGACTATGAAGCAGTGGCGTGCGATAGGTCTTCATGCAGGGTGTGCAGAGAACATGGATTTTCCATTAAATCTTTAATTCTTGAGACATCTGAGTTCTCCATTCCGAAACGGGTTATTTATCATGAATATAAATTTACAGATTACAATAAATAAAATGTTTACCTACGAGTAGTCGAGTTATAACTATAAAAACAGCTAAACTTATAAGAATTCTACTGGCACTGAAGCAAAAATCATGTCTTTTGTTGTATGGTGTCATATCGGCGTCGAAAAAGCAACGCTTCGGGCTTCTACGAAAAACTTATATGTTCAGCAAACGTAGCACCACATGGCGCCCGCCGCTGTGGTGCCTCATCCGGATGCTCATTGGTGCCGACAAACCGAAAGTCTATTCCACGTGCAGAGGATTTCACTGCACGCTGGCACAATAGAACGAATTGTTTCTTGTTCGGTCAGTGGATTAAATTATATTTATTAATTGTTTTTAACATTTGGAAATCATATATTCTGCGAAAAACATCTTGACAATTTTTAAAAACAAAACCAGGGATATAGTGTTACAGATATAACTTATATACTTTCTGTAAGACACAATGAATGGTAAAATTTGGACTGTCATGTTAAAATTCGTTTCTTTAAAACAAAATAACACTGTTTTTCAGCTAATTATTTCAATAAATATAATACATCACCGAAATTAATTTACCACACCAAAGCATTTCACTTTATATTGATGAAATACTTTTTATATTTCCATGAAAACAAAATCTTACAATATATAAATTTAAACATTAACCGTCTGCAAAATCGTATGGTCAGTTAATCAGTTAAAAAAAAAAAAAGTCCCTGCTCTAATACAACGTTTAATAAACCGTACCCTCGGATGATTCTGAATGCCAAGTGCAGGAAAAATAGCTGCACTTGCCTCAGTGCCATAGTATTCTGTTCTTCTCCAGTAGCCCATACGTATAAATCTTGATTTCAATGTGCGTACACATCAGAATTTCCCATGTTCGTTTGCGAGCTACGTGGTGCAGTACCTAGAACAGCACGTACTGCGGGAATACAAGCAAGCAAATCAACATAATATTTATTATATACCATATAAAGATAGGTAGACATAGGTGCAGAAAATTATTGTCCCTCATAATTTTGCTAGGGTGTGCAGTGCACACCCTGCACATATGGACCGCACGCCACTTCTATGAAGGCATGAGATATATTTTCTAATCATGTGTTCTTTTTCACTTGTATCATCACACTAAGAATGTAACCTTTTTGAGAAGGAATATTTTTCTAATAGCTAAAGACTGGAGTCTTAGAGTCAATTCTTTGATACTGTATCATTGTCCAACAGTATGGAGTAAGGCCATATTGAAGGGGAGGGATTTAGGAGACCGATCCCCAACGAAATTCTAAAGAGATCGTTTCATGGAAAGAAAATGGACCATGTTTGTGTCATCTGCTTGGCTATGCATAGATTTGGTTTGGTTTGGAGCTCTACGGCCTACTGTTTTGCACACGAGGGCTAATGAGACCGGGACCTACAGCTTAAAGCCGATTCCGAACGGCTACAAACAACCATGCCCGCAGCGGGATTCGAACCCGCGAACTCTGGTTCCGAAGAGCAGCGCTCTACCATTCGGCCATCGTTCGGCTTGACTAGGCTTGCCTATGCATAGAAAACAGTCTGTTTAGAACAGTGTTTGTGGTGACATTGAGTTAAAAAGAAGTAAGAGCGGATTGACTAGCACTCGCAGCAATACATCACAATATGGATACACAATCGGAATCAATTGTGAAGTTTTTACAAATCTTCAAGGCGAGCATTACAAGTAAAACATCTAAACATGCTCATTTTCTTTCAAAATTATTCTTTTTGTTTGGTTATACTTCTGTTTTAACAATTAGAATTTATACTTTTTCAAATTTAATTTTATTATTAAATTCATTGTGCAGGTACTTCATTACTTATTCTAGGCTTTAAATTTATTCATTATATCCTTTTTTAAACATTTTGATATTTTAAAACCACATTTTATTGTGATACTCATTAGGGGTGAACATGCATGAGAAAACCTGTAATTTTACCCAAGTATCATTCACAAAAAACAATGTCTCTCCCCTTGGTCTCCCCTCCGAATATATTTTCTGGCTACGGTGCTGCATCGCCCCCTTTATAAAAAATAAATAAATAAATAAAAGTTAAAAAAATTAAACTCCTCTTTTTTATAATAGTAAATTATATCAAATATTGAAGTATTGTTGCATAATATCTATATCTATTTTGTCTGCCTATCTATCTGTTAACAATCACAAAGTAGAATTTGATTAAAATGGCTATAAAATGTAGGAAAAAATTGTTCATTAAAAGCTTAAAAATAAGCATACAATCAATAAGGAATAAAAAAATAGTAATTCAAAAATATTACCTAGTTTTATATCAATTACTTCAAAATATGGATAATAAATACTTAAAAGAGCAAATTATTTTCTAGAGAAAACTCATTAAAATTCAATATTTATATATTCATTTTTGCTGTTTTTCCCAAAAAATAGGTCTCAAACTCAGTCGGATACCTTTAAAGAACATATAAAACAAATTTAAAATACTGAATTAAATTTTAGATAATAATACGTTATCGTAAAAACTACAAAGTTCCTCATCAAAAGTAAGTAAATCCCAAAAATTTATGTTATTTAAAAAAGCTTACTATAAAATTTTTGTCTATGTGTTTTCATTACAAGAATTTAAATCTCAGGTATTGATAATTAAAATTGTATCAGGATATCAATCACTAGTAGTTAAAAATTATTTATAACTTTAAAGTAGTACTCATTGTAAACCTGAAAAAATAAAATATTAGTAGTAAAAATTATAAGTTATCAATAATAGTAGAGTAAATAGTAATAAGTAGAGTAATAGTAAATAGTAGAGTAAATAAAAGAGCAAATTATTTTCTAGAGCAAACACATTAAAATTCAATATTTATTTTCTAGAGCAAACACATTAAAATTCAATATTTATAAATTCATTTTTGCTGTTTTTCTAAAAAAAAAAAAAAAAAAAAAAAAAAAAAAAAAAAGGTCTCAAACTCAGTTGGATACATTTAAGGAATATATGAAACAAATTTAAAATGCTCAATCAAATTTTAGATAATAATGCGTTATCATAAAAACTACAAAGATCCTCATGCAAAGTAAGTAAATCCCAACAATTTATGTTATTTAAAAAACTTAGCAAAAAATTTTTGTCTATCTGTTTTCATGACAAGAATTTAAATCTCAGATAATGATAATAAAATTGTATTAGGATATTAATCACTAGTAGTTAAAAATTATTTATAACTTTAAAGTAGTACTCATTGTAAACCTGAAAAAATAAAATATTAGTAGTAAAAATTATAAGTTATCAATAATAGTAGAGTAAATAGTAATAAGTAGAGTAATAGTAAATAGTAGAGTAAATAGTAATAAGTAGAGTAATAGTAAATAGTAGAGTAAATAAAAGAGCAAATTATTTTCTAGAGCAAACACATTAAAATTCAATATTTATAAATTCATTTTTGCTGTTTTTCAAAAAAATAGGTCTCAAACTCAGTTGGATACATTTAAGGAATATATGAAACAAATTTAAAATGCTCAATCAAATTTTAGATAATAATGCGTTATCATAAAAACTACAAAGATCCTCATCTAAAGTAAATAAATCCGAACAATTTATGTTATTTAAAAAAAAGCTTATTAAAAATTTTTTTGTCTATCTTATTTTCATTACAAGAATTTAAATCTCTGATAATCATAGTAAAAATTGTATTAGGATATTAATCACTACTAGTTAAAAATTATTTAGAACTTTAAAGTAATACTAATTGTAAACCTGAAAAAATAAAATATTAGTAGTAAAAATTATAAGTTAGCAATAATAGTAGAGTAAATAGTAATAAGTAGAGTAATAGTAAATAGCAGAGTAAATAAAAAAGCAAATTATTTTCTAGAGCAAACACATTAAAATTCAATATTTATAAATTCATTTTTGCTGTTTTTCTAAAAAATAGGTCTTAAACTCAGTCGGTTACGGTTAAGGAATACCTGAAAAAAATTTAAAATGCTGAATCAAATTTTAGATAATAATGCGTTATGATAAAAACTACAATAATCCGCATCTAAAATAAGTAAATCCCAACAATTTACATTATTTAAATAGCTTAGTAAAAATTTTTTGCCTATTTTCATTACAAAAATTTAAATCTCAGATAATGATAATAAAAATTGGATTAGGATGTTAATCACTAGTAGTTAAAAAATTATTTATAACTTCAAAAAATACTAATTGTAAACCTGAAAAAAATATATTCGTAGTAAAAATTTAAAGTTAGCAACTATTTAGTATTAGATTAGATTAGTAAAAATATATTTAAAAATAAACAAATTTTGTTAATAATAATAATTTTTAAATATTTAATAAAATTTAATAAAATTATTAATTATTATTAATTTAATAAAATTTAATAAATTTTTTTATAAACTTTTTTTAATAATAATAATTTTTTATAATAATAAATGTTTTTAGATTAGTAGTAAAAATATATTTAAAATTATTTCAATTTATTTTGGGCACTATTATTACTTCTATTTATAGTAGATTCAGGTCTAATTAGGCTTCCTCTTTTAATAAATAAATAAATAAATAAATAAATTCATCGTAGCACTTCAAACTATACAAGTTAATATTGCATTTTTTTTTGCATTAAAGATTAATAGTTCTCAGCATCATTAATATTTATAATTTAATTAATGTAGTTATTAATTAGACTATAGCAGTTTAAAATTGTATTTTCTGCTTAAAATAATTTATAAATAAAAGAGTTGGATTGATGTTTTTGAATCGGTTTTAAGATGTTATTGAGTAAATTCGCTTTATGCTCTTTTTATGTAAGATTTTTTATAAATTTTTTTAATAATAATAAATTTTTATAATAATAAATTTTGTAGATTAGTAAAAATATATTAAAATTATTTCAATTTATTTTGGGCATTATTATTACTTATATTTATAGTAGATTCCGCTCTAATTAGGCATCCTGTTTCAGTAAATAAATAAATAAATTGATTGAAGCACTTCAAACTATACAAGACAATACTGCATTTACCCGAATTTAAATCTCAGATAATGATAATACAAATTGTATTAGGATATTAATCCCCAGTAGTTAAAAATTATTTATAACTTTAAAGTAATACTAATTGTAAACCTGAAAAAATAAAATATTAGTAGTAAAAATAATAAGTTAGCAATTATTTAGTATTAGATTAGATCAGTAAAAATATATTTAAAAATAAACAAATTTTATTAATAATAATAATTTTTAAATATTTAATAAAATTTAATAGAATTATTAATTATTATTAACTTAATAAAATTTAATATAAATTTTATAAAATTTTTTAATAATAATAATAATTTTTTATAATAATAAATTTTTTAGATTAGTAAATATATATTTAAAATTAGTTCAATTCATTTTGGGCATTATTATTACTTATATTTATAGTAGATTCCGGTCTAATTAGGCATCCTGTTTCAATAAATAAATAAATAAATTGATCGTAGCACTTCAAACTATACAAGACAATACTGCATTTACAAGAATTTAAATCTCAGATAATGATAATACAAATTGTATTAGGATATTAATCCCCAGTAGTTAAAAATTATTTATAACTTTAAAGTAATACTAATTGTAAACCTGAAAAAATAAAATATTAATAGTAAAAATTATAAGTTAGCAATTATTTAGTATTAGATTAGATTAGTAAAAATATATTTAAAAATAAATAAATATTTTAATAATAATAATTTTTAAATATTTAATAAAATTTAATAAAATTATTAATTATTATTAACTTAATAAAATTTAATAAATTTTTTTAAATTTTTTTAACAATAATAATAATTTTTTATAATAATAAATTTTTTAGATTAGTAAAAATATATTTAAAATTATTTCAATTTATTTTGGGCATTATTATTACTTCTATTTATAGTAGATTCCGGTCTAATTAGGCTTCCTGTTTCAATAAATAAATAAATAAATTGATCGTAGCACTTCAAACTATACAAGACAATACTGCATTTACAAGAATTTAAATCTCAGATAATGATAATACAAATTGTATTAGGATATTAATCCCCAGTAGTTAAAAATTATTTATAACTTTAAAGTAATATTAATTGTAAACCAGAAAAAATAAAATATTAATAATAAAAATTATAAATTAGCAATTATTTAGTATTAGATTAGATTAGTAAAAATATATTTAATAATAAATAAATATTTTAATAATAATAATTTTTAAATATTTAATAAAATTTAATAGAATTATTAATTATTATTAACTTAATAAAATTTAATATAAATTTTATAAAATTTTTTAATAATAATAATAATTTTTTATAATAATAAATTTTTTAGATTAGTAAATATATATTTAAAATTAGTTCAATTCATTTTGGGCATTATTATTACTTATATTTATAGTAGATTCCGGTCTAATTAGGCATCCTGTTTCAATAAAATAATAAATAAATTGATCGTAGCACTTCAAACTATACAAGACAATACTGCATTTACACGAATTTAAATCTCAGATAATGATAATACAAATTGTATTAGGATATTAATCCCCAGTAGTTAAAAATTATTTATAACTTTAAAATAATATTAATTCTAAACCTGACAAAATGAAATATTAATAGTAAATATTATAAGTTAGCAATTATTTAGTATTAGATTAGATTAGTAAAAATATATTTAATAATAAATAATTTTTTTAAATAATAATAATTTTCTAAATATTTATTAAAATTTAATAAAATTATTAGTTATTATTAATTTAATAAAATTTTTAAATAATAATAAAAAAATTATAATAGTAATTTTTTTTTTTAGATTAGTAAAAATGTATTTAAAACTATTTCAATTTATTTTGGGGACTATTATTACTTATATTTATAGTAGATTCCGGTCTAATTAGGCATCCTGTTTCAATAAAATAATAAATAAATTGATCGTAGCACTTCTAACTATACAAGATAATACTGCATTGGTTTGCATTACAGATTAATAGTTCTCAACATCATTAATATTTATAATTTAATTAATGTAATTATTACTTAGATTATAGCAATTTAAAATTATATTTTCTGCTTAAAATAATTTATAAATAAAAGATTTGGATTGATGTTTTTGAATCGGTTTTAAGATGTCATTGAGTAAATTCGCTTTATGCTCTTTTTATGTAAGATTTTTTATAAAAATTTTTTAATAATAATAAAATTTTATAATAATAAATTTTTTAGATTAGTAAAAATATATTTAAAATTATTTCAATTTATTTTGGGCATTATTATTATTTCTATTTATAGTAGATTCCGGTCTAATTAGGCTTCCTGTTTCAATAAATAAATAAATAAATTGATCGTAGCACTTCAAACTATACAAGATAATACTGCATTTGTTTGCATTAAAGATTAATAGTTCATTAATATTTATAATTTAACTAATGTAGTTATTACTTAGATTATAGAAATTTAAAATTGCATTTTCTGCTTAAAATAATTTATAAATAAAAGTGTTGATATTTTTGAATCGGTTTTAAGATGTCATTGAGTAAATTCGCTTTATGTTCTTTCCTTTACGCTTCGCAAAGTGCACTGATGTAGTGGCATCATTAAAAATGCAAACATAACGCTCTTTCAACCCATTCAAACAGCAGCTCTGGAGGGTTTTGACGAAGCCCTAAGACAATTTCAAGAATAATAAAATTAAATAAATTAAAAGAGACCCAGTCAGGGGACAAAATCCCTCTGGCAAACAGTGGGCGGTCTCTGAGGGCCGTTTCATTGGCGACGGTTGAAGTGGGAAGTTTTTTGTGCGTGTCTAGACACCCCTCGCAGCCGCCAGCTGGGTTGGAGATTGGTCAGCGTGGAACAATAGACGTCGTCACGCGTGGGTGAACGTCGAAAAGTGACTCTGCAATCTCACCCTCATCTCCAGTATTGACTTTCGAGGGGGGAGGAGGGTGTTACCCACACTGGTTTTTGCATATTTTGAATTTGGTAACAAGTAGGCGAGTTAGGTCTGATTTCGGAATACATTTTCAGGTCTAGTGGAATTGACAAAATTCTGAAGTGTTAAGGTCTATTGTTACTGATATAGGATTATACTCAGCAGTTGGTGAAACATCCCATTTTATTGGCACAATATATCCTGGTTTCAAAATTATTCTTTTATAACAAAGTTAAACCAGGAAAATGGTTAAAAAAGTATTGACTTTCGTATTTAGTATTGACTTTCGAGGGGGAGGGGGGTGTTACCCACATTGGTTTTTGCATATTTTGAATTTGGTAACAAGTAGGCGAGTTATGTCTCATTTCGGAATACATTTTCAGGTTAGTGCAACTGACAAAATTCTGAAGTGTTGAGGCCTATTGTTACTGATACAACATTATGCTCAGAAGTTGATGAAACATCTCATTTCATTGGCACAATATATCCTGGTTTCAAAACAATTCTTTTATAACATAGTTAAACCAGGAAAATGGTTTAAAACGCTGTTGAGAATAACTAGGATTTTTTCTTCTAACTAAAGTCATAACATTTATTTCTTCACTTTCATGCTTTTTGAATATTTTGAATTTGGCAACAGAGAAACTAGGCAGGATTTGGGAATACATTTCAAAAGCTATTTGTAATCCACAAAATTCTCCGAAAATATTGAGGGTTTATTGTCATTATAAAATTATGACCTCTACAGTTTCTGAAATATCTTATTTATTTTTGACTTAAAGGATTCTGTTACATTCTGTTAAATTTAAGACTAAAATTCTTCGAAAGAAGAAAATCCTTAAAAGTCCTATTGCCTATATCTTCAGTTTGAGGCAAATTCCCCCAAAATGCCTCAGTAAGAGGCAAATTAGGATTGTAGAATGGGATCTTTCATCTAAAACATTTTACAAACGTAGTCATATATCCAGTATCTTCAATCTTTAGAGAGACTGGGTAGTAGGAGGTCATTTACTGTGATTTTTTTAATTTGGCAATAGTTAAAGGATTCTGTTACACTGGTAAATTTAAGAATAAAATTCTTCAAAGAAGAAAATCTTCAAAAGTCCTGCTGATTATTTCTTCAGTAGGAGGCAAATTAGGATTGTAGAATGGGATCTTGCATCTAAAATATTTTACAAGCGTAGTCATATATCCAGTATCTTCATTTTTTAGAAAGACAGGGAGTAAGAGGTTTTTTACTGTGATTTTTTTGAATTTGGCAATAGTTAAAGGATTCTGTTACACTGGTAAATTTAAGAATAAAATCCTTAAAAGTCCTGTTGCCTATATCTTCAGTTTGAGGTAAATTCCCTCAAAATATCTCAGTAGGAGGCAAATTAGGATTGTAGAATGGAATCTTGCATCTAAAACATTTTACAAGCTTAGTCACATATCCAGTATCTTCAATCTTTAGAGAGACAGGGAAGTAAGAGGTTTTTTACTGTGATTTTTTGAATTTGGCAATAGTTAAAGGATTCTGTTACACTGGTAAATTTAAGAATAAAATCCTTCAAAGAAGAAAATCTTCAAAAGTCCTGCTGCCTATTTCTTCAGTAGGAGGCAAATTCTCTCAAAATTTCTCAGTAGGAGGCAAATTAGGATTGTAGAATGATCTAAAACATCTAAAATATTTTACAAGAGTAGTCATATATCCAGTATCTTCAATCTTTAGAGAGACAGGGGAGTAGGAGGTTTTTACTGTGATTTTTTGAATTTGGCAATAGTTAAAGGATTCTGTTACACTATGGTAAATTTAAGACTAAATTCCTTCAGAAGAAGGAAATCCTCAAAAGTCATGTTGCCTATTTCTTCAGTAGGAGGCAAATTCCCTCAAAATGCCTCAGTAGGAGGCAAATTAGGATTGTAGAATGGGATCTTGCATCTAAAACATTTTACAAGCTTAGTCATATATCCTGTATCTTCAATCTTTAGAGAGACAGGGGAGTAGGAGGTTTTTTACTGTGGTTTTTTAAACTTGGCAATAGTTAAAGGATTCGTTACACTATGGTAAATTTAAGACTAAAATCCTTCAGAAGAAGGAGATCCTCAAAAGTCCTGTTGCCTATTCTTCAGTAGGAGGAAAATTCCCTCAAAATACCTCAGTAGGAGGCAAATTAGGATTGTAGAATGGGATCTTGCATCTAAAACATTTTACACGAGCAGTCATATCTTCAGTATTTCCAATTTTTAGAGAGACAGAGCAGTAGGAGGTCATTTACTGTGATTTTTTGAATTTGGCAATAGTGGCAGTGTCCTATACTTCTGGTTACCTTTGGCAATTACCAATAGTTCAATGGCAGTAAGTAACGTTAAAGGATTAATAATTTAGTTCTTTGAATAATAATGCATTTCTTCATTGAGAAGCAAAATTATGCTTTATTGTGGCATATAGCAGTGAAGCATGTACTACAGTAAAAGTTCTCATTTTTGTCAGTCGATTAAAACACATTAGATCATGATCATAATTTTTCTCACTAATTTAACTTATTTTTCACTGGCGGTAGATGGGAATAAATGAATTAATAATTTGGTTCTTTAAATAATTATGCATTTCTTCACTGAGAAGCAAAATTATGCGTTACTGTGGATTAGCCGTAAAGCACGAACTACATACAAAGTTCTCATTATTTTTGTCAGTCGATGAAAACATATTAAATCTAACCATTTTCACCATTTTAACTTATTTTTCACTGGTAGTAAGGGGCATTAAATGAATTAATAATCTGTTTCTTTGAATAATAATGCATTTCTTCACTGAGAAGCAAAATTATGCTTTACAGTAGCATAGCAGTGAAGCACGAACTACATACAAAGTTCTCATTACTTTTGTCAGTGGATTAAAACACATTAGATCGTAACCATTTTCACCATTTTAACTTATTTTTCACTGGTAGTAAGTGGAATCAAATGAATTAACAATTTTGTTCTTTGAATAATAATGCATTTCTTCACTGAGAAGCAAAATCATGCGTTACTGTGGTATAGCAGTGAAGCACAAACTACATAAAAAGTTCTCATTATTTTTGTAAGTCGGTTAAAACACATTAGATCGTAACTTTTCTCACTAATTTAACTTATTTTTCACTGGAGGTAAGTGACATTTAATGAATTAATAATTTTTTCTTTTGAATAATAATGCATTTCTTCACTGAGAAGCAAAATCATGCTCTACTGTGGCATAGCAGTTACGCACGAACTACATTAAAAGTTTTCATTATTTTTGTCAGTTGATTAAAACACATTAGACCGTAACATTTCTTACTAATTTAACTTATTTTTCATTGGCGGTAAGTAACATTAAATGAATTAATAATATGGTTCTTTGAATAATAATGCCTTTCTTCACTAAGAAGCAAAATCAGGCGTTACTGTGACATATCAGTGAAGCACGAGCTACATACAAAGTTCTCATTATTTTTGTCAGTGGATTAAAGCATATTAGATCGTAACCATTTTCACCATTTTAACTTATTTTTCACTGGTAGTAAGTGGCATTAAAATAAATTAATAATTCGTTCTTTGAATAATAATGCATTTCTTCACTGAGAAGCAAAATCATGCTCTACTGTGGTATAGCAGTGAAGCACAAACTACATAAAAAGTTCTCATTATTTTTGACAGTTGATTAAAAAACATTAGATCTTAACTTTTCTCTGTAATTCAACTTATTTTTCACTGGCGGTAGTTGGCATTAAATGAATTAATAATTTGGTTCTTTTAATAATAATGCATTTCTTCACTGAGAAGCAAAATCATGCGTTACTGTGGCATATCAGTGAAGCACGAACTACATACAAATTCTCATAATTTTTGCTAGTTGATTAAAAAACATTAGATCGTAACCTTTCTTAGTAATTCAACTTATTTTTCACTGGCGGTAGTTGGCATTAAATGAATTAATAATTTGGTTCTTTTAATAATAATGCATTTCTTCACTAAGAAGCAAAATCATGCGTTACTGTGACATATCAGTGAAGCACGAGCTACATACAAAGTTCTCATTATTTTTGTCAGTTGATTAAAACACATTAGATCGTAACAATTCTCACTATTTTAACTTATTTTTTACTGGTGGTAAGTGGCATTAAAATAAATTAATAATTCGTTCTTTGAATAATAATGCATTTCTTCACTGAGAAGCAAAGTTATGCTCTACTGTGGCATATTAGTGACCCACGAACTACATTAAAAGTTCTCATTTTTGTCAGTCGATTAAAACACATTAGATCTTAACCCTTTTCACCATTTTAACTTATTTTTCACTGGAGGTAATGGACATTAAATGAATTAATAATTTCGTTCTTTGAATAATAATGCATTTCTACACTGAGAAGCAAAATCATGCTTTACTGTGGCGTAGCAGTGAAGCACGAACTACATTAAAATTTCTCCTTATTTTTACCAGTCGATCAAAACACGTTAGATCGTAACCTTTCTCGATAATTTAACTTATTTTTCACTGGTTGTAGGTGGCATTAAAATAATTAATAATTTGGTTCTTTAAATAATATTGTATTTCTTCACTGAGAAGCAAAATCATGCGTTACTGTGGCATATCAGTGAAACACGAACTACATACAAGTTCTTATTTTTGTCAGTCTATTAAAGCACGCTAGATCGTAACCTTTCTCGCTAATTTAACTTATTTTTCATTGGTGGTAAGTGACATTAAATGAATTAACAATTTGGTTCTTTGAATAATAATGCATTTCTTCACTGAGAAGCAAAATCATGCTTTACTGTGTCATAGCAGTAAAGCACAAACTACATAAAAAATTCTCATTATTTTTTTGTCAGTCAATTAAAACATATTCGATCATAACCATTTTCACCATTTTAACTTATTTTTCACTGGTAGTAAGTGGCATTAAACGAATTAATAATTTGGTTCTTTGAATAATAATGCATTTCTTCACTGAGAAGCAAAATCATGCGTTACTATGGCATATCAGTGAAGCACGAACTACATACAAATTCTCATAATTTTTGCTAGTCTATGAAAACGCGTTAGATCGTAACCTTTCTCAGTAATTTAACTTATTTTTCATTGGCGGTAAGTGGAATCAAATGAAATAATAATTTGGTTCTTTGAATAATAATGCATTTCTTCACTGAGAAGCAAAATCATGCGTTACTGTAGCATATCAGTGCAGCACAAACTACATAAACAGTTCTCATTATTTTTGTAAGTCGATTAAAACACATTAGATCGTAACTTTTCTCTCTAATTTAACTAATTTTTCACTGGCGGTAGTTGGCATTAAATGAATTAATTATTTGGTTCTTCGAATAATAATGCATTTCTTCACTAAGAAGCAAAATTTGTGTTACTACATGCTAGCAGATGAGCACAAATTGTAAAAAAAATAACGTAGTTCCATCAATCTATATGTCAGTGTTACACTGATACAGTAGATAGTAACCCTTTGCATTAATTAGCCTACTATTTCACCGATAGTAAGTGACATTAAATGGATTTATAATTTGTTTTTTGACAAGAAATCTGTTCCAGCAGGTTTGAACCTTTAGTTCCAATTATGACCAATTACCTTTTCAAACGATCTCTGATGCCGTGAAAGAAAATCTTCAATACTCCATCTGCGGAAATTTTAACGTAATTTCACTACATAATGTATTACGAAGTAAAACCACCTGTCAAAACGTGTAACTTCCATATTGAGGATTTTTCAATAATTCTTGAAAAACAAGTTAGTAGTGTTAGTGAGAATAGATTAAGGTATCCGTCTACGTTAAAAACGTCATTTTTTTGCCAAAAATCATAATTTTTTTAAAAAATTTCTCTATTGTAAAATTTCAACTTTTAGGCTTCTAAATCTGTTTTTGTTTTGTCTCTGCGGCATTTAAAAAAAAAAAAAGTTACATCTGTTTAAACATCAGTGACAGCTGTCAAAACAAAACGGAAGTAGCGACTTTGGATCCGGAAGCTGTGAATTTAAAACCTTTTAAAAAGCATTTTTTTTTTACAAAACTTTTTAAATTTTCCCGAAGATTAGTCTAAACATTTTTCTAGTATTTTTAATAATTAGCAACTTGGCAATTAGAAAGTTTTGATGCAAGAAAAACTGTGGGGAATTTTAAGCATGTATTTTAATTTTTTAATAGTTAAAGTTGCTTTCATAAACTTCACATGCGTTTTTCTCAGAACGGTATTTTTAATAAAATGTTGAAACTTGAAATGTGATTTCTCAAAAAGTTCTAAAAATATTTTGTTGAAAATTATTATGAATGCTTTTGATGGTATTTACTAGTAAATGACCTAAAAGATTTAAATTTGGATAATTTTTAATGATGTTGTACTCATAATTAGATGTAAAGGTAACAAAAATTCGTTAATTCAATGTGTATGATTTGAAAGGACCAAAATTTTTGACCAAATGTAAATTAAGCATAGATTTTAGGTGATTCACTAGTCCAGTGTATAAAAGAAATGTGTTGCATCAAAAAATGTTGAAATAATTTAATTTATTAAAAAGTTAGACCTTTTGAAAAACCCCGATTTTTTTACTAAATTGTCTTCATTTATTAGAAATTTTATAAAAACTTTACAAGGAATAAATTTAAGTGCAATTCTCTATGATAATATAAAAAATAAATCTAAAAATGTAAAAACCTGGATTAGTTTCTACGAAAGAAAACAGTTCTCCGAACGTTGACGGATACGTTAAGCTTTTGGATGCTACCAGTAAATATTGATGCTTATTTTCTTTTATTTTTTCTGTTTCATTACAAAATATTTGTAACAATTTTCGAGACAAAATGTTTAAAATCGATATTATTCTAAAAATAAAAATATCGCATGAACTGTTTAATTTTATAAACCGAGCCTCGTATTATATCACTACCAGTAAATATTGATGCTTATTTTCTTTTATTTTTTCTGTTTCATTACAAAATATTTGTAACAATTTTCGACATAAAGTGATTAAAAATGATATTAATCTAAAAATAAAAATATCGCATGAACTTTTTAATTTTATAAACCGGGCCTCGTATTACATCACTACCAGTAAATATTGATGCTTATTTTCTTTTATTTTTTCTGTTTCATTACAAAATATTTGTAACAATTTTCGACATAAAGTGATTAAAAATGATATTAATCTAAAAATAAAAATATCGCATGAACTTTTTAATTTTATAAACCGGGCCTCGTATTACATATTTTTTGAAAATTCAAAAAGCTATTAAAATACTTATATTATTTTAAAACAACTGATGAAGATGTGAATTGTAACATGTGTAGATAAAGAACATATATATATATAAAAAAAAATCGCCCCATGTTTCAGGATCGGAAAGTATAAAAACTGAGGGTTAATTAACATTTGAATGTATATATAAATTATGACAATTTAAATTTTAACAAAAATTAATAAATTGTATTAATAATTTTAGAGAATTAATAATACCATTTATTAATTGTTTAAAGAAATTGTATTTAAGCAATTAATAAATGTTAATTGATAAACATTTATTAGTTGATTAACATTGATTAATTGATAAACTTTGATTAATTGATTAATTTATTAATAGATAAACATTTATTAATTTTGTTATTAATTTTATTGTTGATATGGTTTTATAACCTAATATTTTTAGTTTTTTATTGTGTTTTTCTATAATGTAATAAATTTATTATTTGAAAATACTTTTGATTTATAACTTTTATTTGAAATGGTATTTAAATATGTAATTATTTATTAAAAGTAACTAAACATTAATGTTATTTCAAGTTATTACTTTTAAGTGAACACAAAAATGTTTTGCTTTGTTAAATATTAAATGGATGATTTAACTTTTTTTTGTATTATTTCTAATATAAGATAATATAATTTATATTATTTCTAATATAGAAGAGTATATGGATGTTTCAATACAGGCCGTCCTTGGTTAAAATGGCGCAAGACGACTAAAATTCGACAAAAGCGCCAAAATGAACATACACATTCAGTTTCAGATATCTTAAATAAGCTTTCGCCAGCCGAGATTAAATAATGTTTGTTTCGATGCATACCATGCATAGACTTCGGACAATATATTTTGTTTTGAGAAATACCATTTTCTGTACTTTTTGGCTATTTTTTCTTAATTTTTTTTAAATTTACAATATTTTGGATGTCGTATCATTCCACTACTTTTCTATCATTTTGTACTTTGCGTAATGTTTTGTCTCGTTTTATGTTTATAAAAAAAATTTAAAAAACTGAAAAAATGTTTAGTAAAAATTTTAAAATTTTATAAAATACAAAAATATATCTTCTTGTTAGTGATGTCACTTTTTGTTTATTTTTATTAATTGCTGTACCAAGTTGCTACTGTTATAGTCCCTGTTTGGTTTGGTTTGGAGCACTACGGTCTACTTTTTGCAACACGAGGGCTAATGAGACCGGGACCTACTGCTTAAAGCCGATTCCCAATGGCTACGAACCTCCATACAATAGTGGGATTCGAACCCACGAACTCCGGTTCCGAAAGCCAGCACCCTAACCATTCGGCCCCTGTAAAATTTTATTGTGTTATTTTTTTAATATTATTCCTGAGCTTCATACTGTTGAATCCATGCAGTGCTGTTAACCATTACTGCTGGTCATAGTCAAGGATCTAGTCTAATTATCCCCTAATTAGACAACGAGTTGGTTACTCATAATTTTTTTATGAGAACATACTCACCTCCTTGCTTCCTTGTGAGCTGGAGTGTATTCAATTTTTGTTTGGTTTACTTTTTGCCTAGAGGACTAAATTTATGTTTTGATCTGCCTACGTCCGGAGGTTAAAGTGAACACCTTCCACTTCGCTAGGTACTCCGTTAAACCCAATTACCTTGACCCTTGACCTTGTTTCGGACAATATGGCCCTCAGGCTTATCAAATGTATTATACTCATGGTAGTGCAATGCGAGCTTTAGTTAACTTGGCCCACAGAACATCTTACATGGATACCTTCCCACTAGTACTGTGTGATTTTTTTCACAAATCTAAATTTTCAATACAATCGGACTAACATCATATCCTCATTTCAAGAGCAGCAGGAAAATATTGCGCTATCAAGCGAGAAATTTGCGCTTTCTTCATAGAGAAAAAGCAATCGTAAACTGAATCTGTTACTTCTTCAAAACACACATGAAGACATGTAATAATGCCTCAAATGAACCTTGTTATATTGACATGTGACTCGGGAAGCCAAAATTTCTATGAAATCTTAATTAAAAGTCTCGTTTACTACGCAAGGGATGTTAATAAAACTAATTGCAACCTCTTTCATATATAACAATCATTATATCATGTATAATAATCATTATATCATCATAATAATTGTCCCAAAACTGCAACTGCTTGACGATATTTAAATGTAATTTGTAGGTTAAGTTACATTGGACATTGACCTAATCGAATGGGTAAAGATCTACTTTTCGGTATCGGAGTTCGTGTGTTGGAATCCCGGTGCGAGCATGGATATTCGTAGCCGTTCGGAATCGGCTTTGAGCAGTAGGTCCCGGTCTTATAAGTTGTGGTGTAGCAAAACAATAGACCGTAGTGCTATAAACCAACCAACCAATAATCTACGTTTGGAATCTACTTTAGGGAGAAGGTCTCTCAATATTGAGTGCCCAATTTACAGGCTACTGTCTTTTAGTTTTCATGTATTCGAACCTCATCTTGCATCTAACATTGATGTTCGTAGGCATTTGGAATTAGCTATAAGCAGTAGAACAGTAAACCGTATAGCTCCAAACCTAACCATAGGACACTGACCTTTAGTGAATCGAATAATGTGACTAAAACTCTAATAATATACCAATTATTTGCATATGGGAGGAATAAAGGAAAATGGAGAGCAATAACCTAGAATGGATATACCAATCATTTGCAAATGTGAGGAATACAAGAAAAAAGAGCGCAATAACCTAGAATAGATATACCAATCATTTGCAAATGTGAGGAATACAGGAAAAAGGAGAACAATAACCTAGAATGGATATACCAATCATTTGCATATGTGAGGAATACAAGAAAAAAGAGCGCAATAACCTAGAATAGATAAACCAATCATTTGCATATGTGAGGAACACAGATAAAAAGAAGCGTAATAACCTAGAATGGATATACCAATCATTTGCATATGTGAGGAATACAGGAAAAAGGAAAGCAATAACCTAGAATAGATATACCAATCATTTGCAAATGTGAGGAATACAGGAAAAAGGAGAACAATAACCTAAAATAGGTATACCAATCATTTGTATATCTGAGGAATACAGGAAAAAAGAACGTAATAACCTAAACCGGAAACATTTCTGAAACTTTTCTGTGTCTCTTTTATCAACATCAGTAGCACACGGATTAGGATAAAGGGAAAAAAAGACAAAAAAAAGGGAAGGTGTAATTCTAATAAATATTCTTGAATTTTAGACTAAAAGAATGTGTATTTCGAAATTTGAGACTCCTCAATTTAACCAGACTTTTGAGCGCAAATTTTATCGTGTAATTTTAATATTGCATTGTATATAAAATTCAAGGTGAATTTGTACAGTTCGAATTAAAATTTTTTTGTATTAACAAATTATAACTACACAAGTTCGACTGTATTACATAAATTATTGATACTTTTAAGTATAATTTTCTAGAAATTAAGATGGCAGAGAAATTTTAAGTCAATGACTTATTTCGTAAGAAGTGTAAATATATCACCTGTGCTTCTTTCATAATCTTTAATTTTCATACTTTCCTGTAAATGTCTTTCATTTTAATATTTTCGGTTGTATTGGGAGATAGTTTAGAAATGACTTTACTGGCAAGCAAAACAAAGTTAAAATACATTATAAATGTAATAAGAATTAAGGAAAAGATGTAGATGCATTTAACTATTTAATAGATATGCTTACAAGTGATTGATTATCTTTCCACCTCGCGTAATTGCATGTTAACAAGTGATTGATTTACTTTCCACCCATGTGCAACTAACTCATTTGTTTGAATAGTACTAGTACATATGTATCAGACGTTTAAAGAGGTTGTAAATTTGAATCTAATTTAGTGATCACCAACTCACGAATATCAAATTATTAAAAATTTATATACAAAATATTTTTCCTATTCAAAAGGATTATGAACGCAGATAATGAATGCATGCATGAAAAATTATTCTTGTTTATACATAAATGTTTAATCAACAATCTTTGTATATTCGGTTCAATAAAAAGAGGAAAATCATTGCGTAAAATTTGCTCAATATTTGCTTGATATTCTGGTGGTTCCGGTCTCATTAGCCCTCGTGTTGCAAAAAAGAAGACCGTAGCACTCGAAACCAAACCAAACCGTAACTCATCAAGAATCCAATATGTATGCTTCTATCCATTCCTGGTCCAACCGCTTCATAAATTGGAGGACAGACGGACAGATAACTTAGGCTATTATTATATAGGGGATACTTTTACTTTTTTGATACAAAATTTACACATTAAAAGTAAAAAAGTTTACCGTATTTTTTAAAAAAACTTTACTTATGCATAATACATTTTTAGTGTGTTATATGTTCTTGCTTATTGACCATCCGTATGGAGTTTTGGTTTCAATGTAACTGCAGGACAAAGAGTTGCGTTTATTTCAAGCTAAGAGTGACGCCAAGTTTTAATTGCTGTGACAGATGAAAACATTTTTATACCACATATATTTTGTTGAAGAATATTTTAAAAATGGAATGGTACAGACTAGAGGGCGGTAAACTTTAGAACTTCATGGTCCACTACATAGATATTTTATATTTCGTGGACCAGCAATTATATGAATTATACTTTTACTTTTTTAATACAAAATTCACACATTAAAAGTAAAAAAGTTTACCGTATTTTTTTTTAAACTATACTTATGCATAATACATTTTAGTGTGACATATGTTCTTGCTTAACGACCATCCGTATGGAGTTTTGGTTTCAATGTAACTGCAGGACGAAGAGTTTTAATTGCTGTGACAGATGAAAACATTTTTATACCACATATATTTTGTTGAAAATTAAGTTAACATTTTCATTGCTTCCTTTCTCAGTGATGGTTATTCATTTTTTATAGAAAGCAAATAGTGAGATCCTAAACAAAGATGACTGAAATATATCTTTGAGACTTAAATCGCAAGATAGATCGATGACGCTTTCTCTTTCATTCGATATAAAAATTTCATTTCGATATAAAGAAAATCATAATTCATCATTAGTTCTGTCAGTTTTCATTCTTTTATCTAAATGTTAATGACATTCTCGTTGGTTGTGTTGCAGCTTATAATAAATAAATTTCAGTTTTTTCCTACGGACCATCAAAAATTTTTCATGAACCACTAGTGGTCCATGGACCATCATATGGCAACTGCTGGTACAGACTGTAACTTTATAATTCTTTCAGTTGATAACATGGACGAACGATGAACATATAGATAGTGTGTTCCTTTCTATAAAGTTCGGCCAAACGATGGCCGAATGGTTAGGGTGCTGGCCTTCGGAACCGGAGTTCGTGGGTTTGAATCCCACTATGGCATGGATGTTCGTAGCCATTCGGAATCGGCTTTAAGCAGTAGGTCCCGGTCTCATTAGCCCTCGTGTTGCAAAAAGTAGACCGTATCGCTCCAGAACCAAACCGAATCTATAAAATTCATGTGTTCGAATTCCACTTTTGGAATTGATGATTGTAAACGAAAATTCTTGTAGATGGCCGAATTTATAAAGAGCTACCTTTTAGTCTTTGAATCAACGGTTTCGAATCATGTTGTTGTTTGACCATAACAGTACACAATAATATCTAACCAATCGAGATCTATATAATATGCCCTCGTGTAGCAAAAACTTGACCGTAGCGTACCATATTAAACTAACTAGTAAATGTCAATTTTTCTCAACACTTTCCTCATAGTCATTTTAATGATAACAGGAAGAAAAATATTTTGAGGGAAAAAAGTTTAAAAAATAACTTTTCTGATATGGAAAGAATTGATTAAGAAAAATGTAAAGCTATGTATTTATTTCAATAAATTTTAAGATACTGTTTATATTCCATAACTAGTCCACAATTCTTTTATTTTCTGAAGTTTCTAAATGGAAATTATTGGCAATTGATTAAGGAAAAAGTAAAGCTATGTATTTTTTTCAATTTTTAAGATATTGTGTATATTTCATAATTAGTCCACAATTTTTTTTATTTTCTGAAGTTTGTAAATGGAAAATTATTGGCAATTGATTAAGGAAAAAGTAAAGTTATGTATTTTTTTATTTTTAAGGTATTGTGTATATATTTTATAATTAGTCCACATTTTTTTTTTATTTTCTGAAGTTTGTAAATGGAAATTATTGGCAATTGATTAAGGAAAAAGTAAAGCTATGTATTTTTTTTTTCAATTTTTAAGATATTGTGTATATTTCAAAACTAGTCCACAATTTTTTTATTTTCTGAAGTTTGTAAATGGAAATTATTAGCAATTGATTAAGAAAAAAGTAAAGCTATGTATTTTTTCAATTTTTAAGATATTGTGTATATTTCATAATTAGACCACATTTTTTTTTATTTTCTGAAGTTTGTAAATGGATATTATTGGCAATTGATTAAGGAAAAAGTATGTATTTTTTTTTCAATAAATTTTAAGATACTGTTTATATTCCATAACTAGTCCACAATTCTTTTATTTTCTGAAGTTTCTAAATGGAAATTATTGGTTAGATTTCTTTCTTTGAATAATAAATCAGAATAATTATTTGTTTTGAACACTATGAAATGGATGTTTTTGCCTGTTCTTGAAATAGTTCTTGAAATTCTTTTAATTTCCAGATTTATTCTTTTATTTTCCAGATTTAATTTCAAGAATTTGCCATAATTCTTGAAATTCTAAACTCTTTTGCCATAATCCTTTCTCATAATTCTTTGCCATTATTCTTTTGCCACGACTTGAAATTGAAATAAGTAATTTTTTTTCTGGTCGAGTTAACGAGAATTTGCTGTATCTAGCATTGCCGTATTATACAGAAACCAAGCCCTCGTTTTCTATTACGCTGTACTACTGCGAAATCCAACATGTTCGGCGCAGTGTAACTAAATTCGCTATCTATATGCTGTCTCACCTTCCTAAACGCGTTTTAAAGAGGCGAAAGTTTGCACGGTGTGTGTATGTCAGGGGGGGTTGTCACACAGGAAACGGCGAACTAAAGAAACAATGCTCGCAACAGTCGTAATAAAAGCAAGGCAACCCTCATTATCATCTCGCCGCATACACGCGCTGAATGACTGATGACTGCGGGCTCAGAAGTCGCTTTGCAAGCAATGCCGGGGGAAAATCTGGTGTCCTCAGTACATATTATATACGAGCAACGTGAAGAATACAGTGTCATCATACCAATTAAGCTGAATGTTTGCCAGTGTTGAAACTGGAGAGTTATTTTTAAACCTGTATTGTTATTTACGTCTTCTTGATGATGTTCGGGTCTTTACTGTTGCCCACCTGTCGGAAGTGTACTAACATCAACATTATGCTAATTTTGATGACTGGTTCTTTTAGAGATGACATCTTCAGGTGACTTTACTTTTGAAATTTCTATCTCATCCGGAAACCATAGGTTTGGTCTCTTATTGAGATTTACTAGCATATAGCCCGTCATATGACGGGATCATTAAAATTTTTACTTTTCCAAAATTTAAATTACCATATGAGGCAGGTAAAAAAATGGTTTATTTTTGGGCTGAAAATGATCCGGTACACGCTCAATAATTTTTTTTTATCTTTAATGACCGCATGTTAGTTGCCAACTTTAATTTATCTTGTCATATTACGTGATAGGTTGTACAGCAGAGGTTTTAATATTGAAAGTGATTATATGGTGGTATATATGAATGATGTCCGAAATTTAGTGAATCGATTGCAAACCTTGTGCAGGGCCTGATTATCACACGGGGCACTTGGACCACGTGCTCTGGGCACGAAAATTTAGTCAAGTACTTGAAACACATATTAAGTGGGGAAAAATTGAAAACTTACGCTACCATCGTTAAGTTTTAATAAATTATTGTACGATGTAATCGTGTTTGTCATGAACTCTATTGTTTTCTATTTACTTTAATTTTACTGTTATTTACCTGATAATGAATTCCCTCAACGAACCTGGTGCTCTTTTTATACTATGGGTTATAGCATACTTATAAGACAGATTATTAGCAACGTACCACTATAAACCATTGAATCATCTCATTCATTTAAATTATCTTTAATTCTATTATTATTTGTTTTCTGCACCACAGAGATTGTGAGTGTGACGCGGTAAAAATAAAAAAGGGAGACACTCTAGGTCTTTGAAAGTCCTTAATTTTTAGCGTGGCTAAACAGAGATAATAATGATTACGTTAAATGAAAATTTCGTGTTTTTGATTTTGAATATTACTTTTATACTAATTTCTTAAATCCGTTTGCTAATTCAATGTTATAATTTTTATATGATTGTAAGTGTGACAATAACATGTCGCTATAAATTTGCATGGGGGTGGAGAGCACAAAAATTGGATTATGCCCTGGCCACAAAAGTATCTTAGTCGGGCCCTGCTTGTTATGTATAAAAAACAAACAGACAAATGAACAAACTTCAAAGATATATAACTTAAAAGCTAGATATTTATTAGTCAGTGAAACAGACTTCTAGACTTTTGTGAAAAGAATTGTTGTTAATACCGTTGATAAAAGTTTCATTGCAACAAAAAATAATCGATAATTAAACGATCAAACTTCAAAAATATATAACTTGAACGCTAGATATTTATTAGTCCAGGAAACAGACTCCTAGACTTTTATGAAAAGAATTTGTTGTTAATACCGGTGATAAAAGTTTCATTGCAACAAAAAATAATCGATGATTCAATTTAAAATTATCACATATGTACCTAATCTATTATTTAAGCCAAATATAAAAGAAAATTATTGACATCATATCTAAGTTCCGTGATAAAACGTATGAAAATAATGCAGACGATATTTAGATAATTTAAAATAAGAAATGATTCAATGAGATGGTTAAAGGAATGACGTCATAATGCTAGAAAAAAAATGTTATTTTCATCTACTTATGTGATACATTGATGAATTTAATCATCGCCTGCTCTTAACCGAGGAAAATAGGGCTTGAAATAATGGCATTAAACGATCAAAAGGGGAAGGTGTGGATTTCGAACGTTTTTGAGCTTGCTTCGAATTTTGCTAATTCTAACTCGTCAAAAATATAATATGGATGCCTCTCTCCATACCAGGCACAACCGTTTCATAAATTAGAGGACAGACGGGTAGATAACTTAGGCTATTATTATGTAGGGGATGTGTTCGAAGATCATGGTAGTATATTTATTGTTTATAAATCAGAAAAAAGTTAACAAATTTGAGAAAAAAAATCTCGTTATCACTAATTTTTAAATCTTTTATTTAGTATGATAGAAGATAAATTTTCGAAGCTTAATCTTATCAATTAACTCAGTGTTTTCAAAGTTGATATTGGTGACTATTTTTAAACCTGCAATGCTATATATGTCTTCTGTAACAGTTGATGATTGGTTGCTTTGGGAGCACTACGGTCTACTCTTCTGCAACACTAGGGCTAATGAGACCGGGACCTACAGCTTAAAGCCGATTCCGAACGGCTACGAACAATCATGTCCCTGTGGGACTCGAACCCACGAACTTTGATTCCGAAGGTTAGTGCCCTAACCATTCGGCCATCATTCGGGAGACAGTTGATGGAATTCGGACCTTTATTATTGCTAATCTATCGGAAGTGTAGTAACAATATTATTCTAATTTTGATGACTCGTTTATTTTAAGAGATGAAATCTTCAGGTGACTTTACTTCTGAAATTTTGGTTCTATCTACGGAATCTAATAGTTTTATTTCTTACGGAGAATCAAAGGCCTGCAATTCACAGGTTATAAATTCCTGTTAAAAGTGAAAAATTTTTAAAAATTCAGAAAAATCAATTTGATTATTACCAATTTATTAAGTTTTCATTTGGTATGATGGAAAACATTAGTTAGAAAAACTTTCTACGATGCTAATTCGGTTGAATTTTTTCCTTTTTTATGATAGAAAATTATTCTTAATCCTGTTTTGTAATTAACGTTCCCTGGAGTCATTGATGATATTTGGGTCTTTACTGTTGCCACCTCTCAGAAATATTATAACAGCATTATGGTAATTTTGAAGACTGGTTTATTAGGAGTAACATGTTCAGGTAATTTCCCCTTTAAAATTTCAGACCTGTGCTCGATATTCAGGGATTCAATCTTTTACAGAGAGATAGGTATCTACAGTTCTGAGTCACAAATGTATGCTTTAAAGACCAAAAATATTTAAAATGTAAGAAAAAACAAACCTGGTCATAACCAAATTTTACCTCCAAATATTATTGTGATGATTTTTCCTGGATGTAATTAATAGTATAAATTTCAAAAAATAGAATTTAGAATATTGAAATTTAAAAATCCTTAGGAGAAACCACCGATTATTTTACATCATTCTATCTTATGAAAGTCTTCTCTTTTAGGAGTCTGTGTATGGATTTTCATAAAATATATTTACAACAAATATCCCTTTCCTGCTTTTCTGTAAACTTCTTGATTCAATGTAGAAGTGGCAACTTGTTAATCGGTGATCCGAAACAAAAGGTCATGTCTTGCTAATCGGCGAATGTCACGCGAAGGAGACAACGGAATATATATTTTATTCCTTTTCCATTGAAGGGTGGAGATTCACTTAAGAACGTATACCAGAGAGATTTGTCTTCAACAATATAGTTTATTTGCAATAATATCGGGAGTATTTTTGCCTCGATTATGTTATATGCGCTCATAAAAGGAGGCAAATTTTAACAAGTAACATGAGATTACTCTGTTTTACCTCATATATATGACCTTACTACTCATGACCTCCAGGGAAAAAGTTATTCTTCTTAACCATGAATTCATTCCTTGCTTGCAATTGGCATAATTAGGAAGTTGCGGTACAAACTGAGAAATTGAGCCCTATTTCAAAGATTCAATATGGTCAGAATTGTTGGTTTAAAGTTCTTGAGTTCTTTTACTCCTTTCTTAGTTACCTCATCCTCCTTCAGCATCATGCCCTCTTCTGAGGTGATATTTGGAAACCTCAAACCAAATTTCATCTATAATATTAATTTGGTTTGAGTTATGTTAATTTTATCTTAAGAAGGACCACGTACCCAGGTGGTTGTAAGACTTTTGTGATGATTTGAATGAATCTCTCGAGTCTTCAGCATACTCAAGAGGGGAATTTTTGTTCCTATTAAGTACTTATCACCTGCCGAATTCCCTGGGCAGTCAGACCCACAGATGTATCCATCAGGTTAATTAGTACATTGTCTTGTGTCTTTCAGGCAGCTTTTGTAAAATACTTTACGGTATTTTACAACCTTATCAGATATGCTGCTTTTGTTCCTTTCATTTGCTTGAGTATGAATAGGGGTCATTACTTTTCTACCACCTGCTGAATTTCGTGGACAGTCAGACACACGGATTTATCCTGCCGGTTAACCAGTAGTTCGTCTCGTGTCTTTCGGGCAGTTTTTGTAAAATACTTTACAGGATCTTAGAACCTTATCAGATACGCTGCTTTTGTTTATTTCATTTGCTTGAGTGTGGATAGGAATCATTACTTTCCTACCACCTGCTGAATTTCGTGGACAGTCAGACACACGGATTTATCCTGCCGGTTAACCAGTAGTTCGTCTCGTGTTTTTCGGGCAGTTTTTGTAAAATACTTTACAGGATCTTAGAAACTTATCAGGTATGTTGCTTCTGTTCATTGCATTTGCTTCAGTATGAATAGGGGTCATTACTTTCTTATCACCTGCTGAATTTCATGAACAGTCAGACCCACAAATTTATCTTGCCGGTTAACTAGTAGTTCGTCTCGTGTCTTTCGGGCAGTTTTTGTGAAATATTTTACAGGATGTTAGAACCTTATCAGATATGTTGCTTTTGTTTATTTCATTTGCTTGAATATGGATAGGAATCATTACTTTCCTACCCACCTGCTGAATTTCGTGGACAGTCAGACCCACAGATTTATCTTGCCGGTTAACTAGTAGTTCGTCTCGTGTCTTTCGGGCAGTTTTTGTGAAATATTTTACAGGATGTTAGAACCTTATCAGATATGTTGCTTTTGTTTATTTCATTTGCTTGAATATGGATAGGAATCATTACTTTCCTACCACCTGCTGAATTCCGTGGACAGTCAGACCCACAGATTTTTTCTGCCGATTAACCAGTAGTTCGTAGTGTCTTTAGGGCAGTTTTTTTTTTAGGTAGGGGGGGGTAAAAAAAACTTTACAGGATATTGGAACCTTATCAAATATGTTATTTTTGACTTCTTTTTCATTGTCTTGAACAGGAATAAGGTTGAAGTCAAAATACAATACTATTTTTCTCAAACCTACTAAATTCCCTAGACCCAGTATATCATCTTGTGTTTTTCGGACAGCTTTTTGTCAAGTACTTTACGGTATTTTACAACCTTATAAGATATGTTGCTGTTGTTCATTTCATTTGATTGAGTATTAACGGGAGTAAAGTCTGGATAACGTGATAATGGTCACACTGTATATTACATCTCCAGAGGCGTACGCAAGGGGGGGGGTACGGGTTTAAACACCCCCTTGAGCTCAGACAAAATGGCAGAAATAAAAATTTTAGTTGAAATTATGCGGGCTACTATTTTTTAGAATTATGACCCCTCCCTTGAAGATTATGAACACTTCCCCTTGAAAAAATTCTGTGTACGCCACTGTACAACTCACAATTTAGCTGGTATTTTCCAGTTAGTCTAACATTGCTAGCTGGTTATTATGGTTGGTATTAATGAGTGGAAATGCGACGTTGTTCAATATTTTAAACAATGTTTCAAGATTCAACGTACAAAAAGGAAGTAAATAAATCATTCACGGAAAAATAAAATAAAAAAATGGAAAAGTGGCTTTCTACTCGATTAGATCACTTGAAGATTTGTCTGTATCTGTATGCAAAATTTGGTGACTGTAGGACATTACTTTCTATGAGAAAATCTGATGACAGCCATACTTACGGTTTCTTTTATTTATTAGTAAATACACGAAAAAATAAATAAGATTCATAAAAACGCATATTTTAGTCTTTCCGATGAAAACCTCTGGAATGTTTATGAAGATAAACGGAGTTATAAGTGCTATGCCTGGACATCAGAAATAGAGGGGTACGCTAAAGTAAATAAAGATTGATTTGATTTGCGTAAAAATTTCTTTTTTTTTCCCACGCTTCAGCTGGCAACAGCATGGACTAAGCCCCACTCAAGGAGAAAAGGGAATCAAAGGGTTGGATTTAAGGCGAAAATGGAAGGCCAGCCTTTTGTCGACGCATTAAAATGCGTTCCAGCCGCTGCCCATGGGCAACAACAAAGGAGCTCGAAACCATTAACTAGAGTGGGATTAGGTCGTTTTGCCAATAAGAGGCAAGAATGGAAAAAAGAAAATGCTAAATGTATCTCATTTTATGTTTCCCTTTGATGTCAACCCTCTAATTATATGGCAATATCTGTCCTCAGATCGGTCGCTAACTATAGGCATTGCATTCTATAAAAAGTATTAGTTTTTTCATTTTCTTAAAAAAGAAGATTTTTTCCTCACTTAGGACCACAAGAGGGGAAAAAATAGTAGAAGCTTTTTCAACGAGAAAGGATCATCTTTTTTTTTTTCTTTAGCGGTCAGATAATGGTTTTTCTCTGTGTTTTGGCAACACTCATTTCCTACTATCTTATATTTTTTATTTTTTATTTTTCACCGGGTAACTTTAGCGTGGTATTTATGCAAAGCGACTTTAAAAATGATTTCAGAATTGAAGGAAATGCGGATTTTGTTGAATGCTGAAGTAAACATGATATTATTATCCAACGTAACTTCAAACCTTAAACTTATACAGTTTTCTTTTCTGAAAAGTCTTCAGAACTCAAAAGGAGTATTTTCACCAGTAGAAATGGAAGAGAAGTGTTCTGTTTTTATACCGTTATCTCATTGTATTTCTAAAACCCTGAATAAAATAATCTCTTTCTCAAAAACTAGCATATGGCCCGTCATATGACGGGATCAGTAACATTTTTAATTTTTCAGAATTGTAAAGTACCCAATGACGAAGGTAAAAAAAATAGTTTGTTTTTTGGCTGAGAATTATCTGGTACAAGATCAATAATTTGTTTATCTTCATACTCCTCTAAAGTTTCCCGATATTGTGAATGCAGTTTAAAATCACGCTGAATTAATTTATAAAGATAATTCAAAGAATTCAAAGTTTTCTTAGGCTAAAACGAAATTATCATTAAAGTCTTCCCAATTAAAAAAAAATTGACAATCAGTGAGCAAGGAACATTTTATAAACTAACAAAATATTTAAAGAACTCAATGAAAAATTTCTGTTTTTTTTATAATGATTTATTATTATTATTATTATTATTATTATAAATAATAATGATAATAATAAATGATTAATGATTAATGATAAATGATTAATGATTAATGATTAATGATAAATGATTAATGATTATAAATAATAACGATTATTTTTTTATTATGATATGACTTATTTAGCTACATGATTAATACTTCAATGAAGAAATTCTGGTTTTTTTTTATAATGATTTATTATGATTACTATTATTAAAAATAATGATAATAATAAATGATTAATGATTAATGATAAATGATTAATGATTAATGATTAATGATAAATGATTAATGATTATAAATAATAACGATAATTTTTTTTATTATGATATGATTTATTTAGTTCCATGATTAATACTTCAATTTACATGACTATAAAATTTCATAATCCTGAATGAGATAATAATTTCCAAAAATGCTCTCTGCACCATAAAATCCTTTATTACTCTCTCTTTAACGCTTTGAGATATTTGTAAGAAAATCGTCAGGGAAGAGCTCCTTTAACTGTATATGGATTTTAAAATAATAATGCAATAATAAAAAAAGAATTGAGCAGTGAAGCGGATTTTAAAAACCGGTAAAATATTTAAAGAATTGAATAAATAAATACTGCTTGTTTAATGGTATTAAAAGTGATTTAATTTTCTAGAGTACAATGTATGTGACTATAAAGTTTTATAAATCCCTATATAATAATAGCCTAAGTTATCTGTTCGTCTAATCATGAAGCGGTTGGATCTGGAATGGATAGAAGCATCCATATTGGATTGATGAATTAGGGTTAGAAAAGTTCAAAGTGAGTAAAGTTTATGATCTCCTAAACTATCTATCCGATTTTAAAATATATTGGTATAAATAGGCTTCATATCACAGTGAGAAATACTGTCTTCTTTAAAATGTTCGAGATCCACCCCTTCCCCCATTTTCGAGGGTTTCAAGCCCTATTTTCACCGGTTAAGAGCTGGTGATTAATTTTTTTGCACAACAAATAAGGAAAATAACATTTTTTTCTAGCATTATGATGCCATTCTATCTCATTTAATCATTTCTTATTTTAAATTATTTATATATATTCTGCATTATTTTCATACGTTTTATCACTGAACTTCGATGTTAAGTAAATAATTTTCTTTTATATTTGCCATAAATAATAGATTAGGTACATATCTGATACTTTTAAATTGAATCATCGATTATTTTTTACTACAATGAAAATTTTATCACCGGTATTAACAACAAAAACCGTTTTTTTTTACTTGCCCATAGGTTACTTTACAATTCTTGAAAATTAAAAATTTTACTAATCCTGTCATATGATGGACTATATGCTATCCCTATATAATAATAGCCTAAGTTATCTGTTCGTCTATCCTTGAATTTATGAAGCGGTTGGACCTGGAATGGATAGAGCATCCATATTGGATTCTTGATGAGTTAGGATTAGCAAAATGCAAAGTGAGTAAAGTTTGTTTCCTAAGCTATCTGCCACATTCTAAAATATATTGGTATAAATAGGCTTCCTATCACAGTAAGAAAATACTGTCGTCTTTGAAACGTTCGAAATCCACACCTTCCCCCTTTTTGAGAATGTAGACCGTAGCGCTCCAAAACCAAACCAAAAAAATCCCCCTTTTTGAGCGTTTAATGCCATTATTTCAAGATCTATTTTCCCAGGTTAAAAGCAGGCGATTAAATTTATCGTATAATAAATAGGCAATAATAACCTTTTTTTAAGCATTATGACGTCATTCCATCCCATTGAATCATCTCTAATTTCAAATTATTTAAATATCGTCTGCATTATTTTCCTACGTTTTATCACTGATCTTAGATGTTACCTAAATAATTTTATTTTATATTTGGCTTAAATAATAGATTAGGTACATGTGTGATAATTTTAAATTTCATCATCGATTATTTTTTGTTGCAATCAAACTTTCATCACCCGTTTTAACTACAAATTCTATCTACCTCCAGGGTGTAGTGAAAATGATAGTTTCATTCTTTTACTTCCATTAATTACTCTGGCAAAAAATTGAAAAGAACTTAACGATAATTTCGACGTAGCTAAGAAAACTTTTAATTATCTTTCTAAAGGAATTCAACGTTTTCCTAAACTGCATTCACAGTATCGGGAGACTTTAGAGGAGTACGAAGATAAACAAATTATTGAGCGTGTTTCAGATAACTCTCAGTCAAAAAACAAACCATTTTTTAGCATGCCTCATAGGGTACTTTACAATTCTGGAAAATTAAAAATTTTACTGATCTTGTCATATGATG
>CM063509.1:14700605-14708105 GCA_032207245.1 Pardosa pseudoannulata | reverse complement strand
CCAAGGTTCGAAGCTCAGAGTGCGTATCACGCTGGGGTTCGTGAAGGGAACTCGGGATGCAAGATGATCCAAAATGAGAGCAAAGGTCACTCTCGGCTGCCTACTTCTATGCACGAAGTAAAAATAAAATAGTAAAATAACGGGAATGGGATTCCCAAGTCGAAGGTCGACTTCTTAGTAAACAGAGACGCTGGCGGTCTCTAATCAAGCAAACTCCGGAAATCGGAGAGACGAGCGGACTCCTGTCGAGCTCCACACAACAGCTCCAAAAGCAACTCTCAAGAAGAAGCCTCAAGAAGAAATAGCCCCGTCTTGGCACCGCCACTCTTCTTTTATAACGGTCCCAGTTCCCCTTACGCGGTTCTTCGGGAAACTTCCAGAAGCAGGATGATGCAATTTTGCGGTTACTTACCGCCTGAATCAGCTGTTTCGTTTCCATATGTGGCCGAAAAGCCGTCTTCAAATCAGCCGACCCAAACAACTTAATTGTCTTTTTTCGCTACCGCTAATGGGCGCACATGGCACTGTAATTATTTACAATCATTTCACAGAGTCTTTTCACTCAACAGTCTCACAAAGCTTCAGACGCGCTGGCTCCAGCACACGGACAGTTTTCAATTAAGATACGGAACCTAGTATACATGTGTTTTGTTAGAATACCCATTTCTACCTGCCGCTAACCGTAATTGTCCCCGGCGAAAGGTCACCTTCCGCTCCTCTTTCTTTAGGGTCAGGTAACGGATCGTTACAATATACAACTTGAATGGAATTATTTAGTTTATCACCAGTAAAGGTTTTTTACACAGTGCAGGAGCAGTTTCGATGAGCAGAGCTATTAATGAATGAATATTCATAACGAGTGGAACTCATTTGCATACTGAATATTTTAGCAAATCATATAAATAATTCCGATACTATAGATTATGGTTTCAGGAATATAATTTGAAAATTGGAGACCATAGTAGTTTCCTCTCCATTCATATAGCTAAGAAAAGTTCACCGTCATGTTTTGACGGGTAACAGCTATTTTGTAAATGAAGTCCGAAGAAAAACTGCTGTTTTGTTGCTTTATCAGTGTGCTATGACCAAATGGTTGTAAATATGGTATGCCTCTAATCTGTTTGCTCCGAACGATGGCTTGTTGGTTAGGGTGCTGGCCTTCGGTACCGGGGTTCGTGGGTTCGAATCCCACAGTGGCATGGATGTTCGTAGCCTTTCGCAATCGACTTTAAGCTGTAGGTCCCGGTCTCATTATCCATCGTGTTGCAAAAAGTAGACCGTAGCACTCCAAACCAAATCTAATCTGTTTGGGCTAACGATAGCCGGATGGGCAGAGCACTGTTCTGCGGTACTGAAGTTCGAATCCGATTGCTGGTATGAGTTTTCGTAGTCTTTCGTAATCGGCTTTAAGCAGTAGGTCCTGGTCTCATAAGTCGTCCTGTAGCAAAAAAGTAGAGCTTGGCACTCCAAACCAATCAACCAATTTATGTTTGGAATCTGACTTAAGGAAGAGGTCTCATGCAATTAAATGGACCAATCGGTAGGGTACTATCCTTTATTTTTCCCGTATTCGACCCTCATCTCGAATCTATCATTGATGTTTGTAGCCATTTGGAATGGGCTATAAGCAGTAGTTTGGTTTGGTTTGGTTTGGAGTGCTACGGTCTACGTTTTGCAACACGATGGGTAATGAGACCGGGACCTACTGCTTAAAGCCGATTCCGAACTGCTACGAACATCCATGCCAGTGTGGGATTCAAACCCACGACCTCCGGGTCCGAAGGCAAGAACCCTAACCATTCGGCCATCGTTCGGCGCTATAAGCAGTAGAACCTGGCCTAATAACCTTTTATGTTGCAAAAGCTGATCTTAGTTCTTCCGGCCAAACATGATTTCTGCATGCCGAACGATGGCCTATTGGTTAGGGTGCTGGCCTTCGGGACCAGAGTTCGTGGGTTCGAATCCCACTGTGGCATGGATGTTCGTAGCCGTTCGGAATCGGCTTTAAGCCGTAGGTCCCGGTCTCATCATAACTCGTGTTGCAAAAGAGTAGACCGTAGCATTCCAAACCAAACCAAACCAAATGACTTCTGCATTATTTTTGAAATTGACCAACAATTCTCAATTAATTGCACACGAGGCATTAAAAAACTCTGCTTTGATTTCATTATATCAACATATCTTGTAATATTAATTTTCAAAAGAATTTAAAATATTCATTTTAATGGATCTTTCTTCGCTACTTTTTATAGTTTTTCCCTTGTTTCATAAGTTCTCGTTTCTTATTCAAACATGCCATGTGTGCGAATTTTATTATCCATTACAGACGCATTAAATGGGTAATTTCCCCTACACCGAGGGGAGAATTCTCAGTGAACAGTCGCACGGGGGAATGGGTAGATGCATAACAGCTAACTGTAAAAATTCCCTGTGTTCCCCTTTTTTAAAGTAAATCTCCCTCTGCACTCGTGTTTGCCATTGAACTGCTTTATCTTAATAGAATCAAAATCCATACAAATATATTGCCCCGAGTTCCGAGGGGCTATATTGTTATTTTATAGGGAAATTACGCCATTATATAATCGTAACGAGAACATCTCTCTCCGAATACCCCTTCATTCATTCCATTCCAGTCATTGTGGCCGAGATAACTGTGCTAACATTAACATTTTCAGAACTGATAATAGAGCAGCTCTCTCTTCGTCTTAATCCTATGAGTTATTCGTCGAATGTTCCCTGAAGGACGAATACTTCTCGGTTCTTCTCAGGAATATCTTTATCTATTTAGGCATTAAAATAAAATTTTCCGCTCTTTCCGTGTTATCTGAATTAAGTTTTAAATGAATAAAATAGAAGTTATGCCGTGAAGTTCGATAGCTAATGTTATCCAATGTTTTCCTTTTGGGATCTGTTTCGAAATAATTATTACTCCAGTGTGGAGCATATTTCATAAACCGGAAGTTTTGTATTGATTAAGAAAATTATGGTATTGATAAATTTATACACTAATCGCTAGAATGTCTTTTTATTCGGCTTGTTTAACTTTATCGCTCACTTATTACATGAAAATCAAAGAAAAGAAAATCTGATACGAACACCATATGATTTCTTTGTAAATTATGCGCATTTTTTAAATTTTGGTTATATGATGAGTGATTAGAATTATTATTTACTCATTCCTTTAAAGCTTCAGAGTGTTTCGTTTTTGAAGGTTACTGTGTGTCTCAGTCGATGTCTGGTACTGCTGTGAAAGGCTGCTATATATCCATTCCGGGGAAATCGTTTTGTTACATGCCGAACGATGGACGAATGGTTAGGACACTGATATTAGGAACCGGAGGTCATCAGTTCTAATCCCACTGCCCACGGATGTTCGTAGCCATTTGGAACGGCTTTAAGCAGTAAGATCCGGTCTCATTAACCCTCATGTTGCATAAAAGTAGACTGTCAAGCTCCGAATAAAAAATCAAACTTCTTGTTACTGTAACAATAAGTTACATTCGGTTCAGCTTTTTTTACCTCTTCCCGTGAGCCATCGTCAAAAGACATACGGAACAGGACCGGTTTGAACTAGAAGAAACTTCAGACTTCTCCCAACCAATAGAAGGACCCGTTGGTTTGGCGCGATTCTGACCCCTCCGTTCTTGAGTGGACCCCTGTTTTTCCTCCGCCGGGCAGTCTGATTTTTTAGAGGACAAGGTTGTTAATAGAGGAAAGAAGAGGGTGAACGCTGCTGGTATCCGCTGCTTGCGCGATAGACATTCTTTGGAGCGACACAAGAAAAAGGAAAAGCAACGCCATCTTTGCGACGCCGACGCCGAATACAAAGGAGTCTTCCATATTTACAAATGATAAGTTGTGTTGCAGTTGTATTCCTTAGCATTTAATTGTATAAAATTACTTAATCGGGACATATCTGTCCATGTGTTTTTTTAACCCTTTAGCGGACAGTGGTTTCGTAGCGAAACCACCTATTAAACATCTTTCTTTTAAACTTTACTTTTTGGAGTACTTTACTTTATCTTTGCATAATTATTTACAGCTCCAATCCCATACATCTGTGATGTATGGAAGCCAATAATGTAGAATCAAGAGCTTCTGCAATTTAAAAAAAAAAAAAACTTTTTAGAGACATGGATGATTTTTCGATTTTTTTTTTTATGTTTTTGACATTTTAAATTTACAGCAGATGATAGCTCTACATTTAATTTATTTTTTCTTTTGAAATATATGTATTTAAACTTGCTGTACCTGAGAAGTCAGTAATTCAATTTATCCTTCTTATGACCCCAAATAAAAGTATCTATAGAAACCCCACTTATAAATTGTTAAGCTATTTATTTATTATATCATTTTAAGGATTAATATTTATTGTTCTTCTAGTATAGTTAAACTTTTAAAAAGTATAATGTTCAAGCTGTACAAGGGGAGGGGTTAGTCAGTTAAACAACTCCTCAAAACCTCCTTGCCTAACGATGGTCAATTGGTTAGGGTGCTGGCCTTCGGGACCGAAGTTCATGGGTTCGAATCCCACTGCAGCATGGATGTTCGTAGCCGTCCGGAATCGGCTTTAAGCAGTAGGTCCTGGTCTCATTAGCCTTCGTCTTGCAAAAGAGTAGATCGTAGTACTCCAAACCAAACACTTCTTAGGTATCCTCTAAGGCAAACCCTCCTAAGGAATGTAAAAAAACACCATATATTTTACATTTACAAGGTTCATAGATAACATTTATAAATTAATTACACTAAATTAACATGAATTTATTTTGGTGACCTTTAAAGAGTTAATGAGTTTTAATTTTTTCTTTCTCAAACACTAGGTGAACGTAACATTATTTTTTACAGTTACATATAAGTATTTTTGTTATAAACCGAAATTTATCATTATTGTAATACCTACTTTACTCCATACTAGGACCTAATAAAACAAAAATTCAAAATTATTATCTGCAAATAGTATATTTCCATTTTCATTCTATTTCTTTGTTTAAAAAATACTTAAATATCCATTACTTTGAAATTTCTCTTTCGATAGAGTGCTGATTCCAGGTCTTTTAATAGTACCGGCTAACTCTATGTTAAAGGTAAGGTAACTGTCTCCAGTTAAAAAAAAAAAAAGAAAAGTCTAGTTGAAAACAGAAGTCATTGTAAGCAAAAATTTTTTTATTTTTGAGAAAATTAAATAACACGAGTTGTGAATAGAACCAATAGCTATATCATTTTTCATAGAATTATTGATACAGATAAAATAAAAAAAGACCTCTTTTAATTTATCAGTGATATTAATTTTTGAGGAAAATCAAACATCTGTTTCTTATTAAACACGTTGAATGCCACTGAGGTCATTGGTGACTGCTGCTGAATGATAACATAAATTAATTTGTCTGTTGTAATCATAATATTTCTACAAAATATTCACCTCTTAACAAGAAATTCATGTTGGTCGAACGGAGAAGCCATGGGAAATTAGAGTGGCATTATTGTTTAACCACTTGCACGTGGAATATATTGGAGAAAAACTTGCCAAAAATGAAATGAAAAAAAAATTTCTTTTTCATTTTGTTCATTATTGTCATCAAAATGCTATAAACAGATTAATTTTGAATAAAAAATTTAAACGAAATAACTACTATTTACGAAATAACAATATTTTCACACACATGGGAAATTAATTGATTACAGCAGTTTTTACTCAAATGACAGAAAAAATAAATGAAATGACTTAATTTTCTCGGTAAATATAATAAACTAATATAATATTATTATTTATACTAACTATCATGAATTCCGTGTCCCTCAAATTCCTTAGAATTTCACAAATCCTTTAAAGTATAAGAGAAATTGCGATAAATGTCGGGAAACTGGCGAACTTTTCTTGGGAATGTATCTTTATCTATTGGGAAAATGGAAAATTAAATAGTCTTCATTGGACGAAATAGCGATAAATGTCGCGAAACTGGCGAACTTTTTGCGGGAATGTATCTTTATCTATTGGGAAAATGGAAAATTAAATAGTCTTCATTGGACGAAATAGCGATAAATGTCGCGAAACTGCCGAACTTTTTGCGGGAAAGTATCTTTATCTATTGGGAAAATGGAAAATTAAATAGTCTTCATTGGACGAAATAGCGATAAATGTCGCGAAACTGCCGAACTTTTTGGGGGAAATTATCTTTATCTATTGGGAAAATGGAAAATTAAATAGTCTTCATTGGACGAAATAGCGATAAATGTCGCGAAACTGGCGAACTTTTTGCGGGAAAGTATCTTTATCTATTGGGAAAATGGAAAATTAAATAGTCTTCATTGGACGAAATAGCGATAAATGTCACGAAACTGGCAAACTTTTTGCGGGAATGTATCTTTATCTATTGGGAAAATGGAAAATTAAATAGTCTTCATTGGACGAAATAGCGATAAATGTCACGAAACTGGCAAACTTTTTGCGGGAAAGTATCTTTATCTATTGGGAAAATGGAAAATTAAATAGTCTTCATTGGAAGAACCGATTTCGGGATTCACGGAATTGAAATGCCTTTTATTCTCTTTCCCGAACTCAGGTCGGGCACTCAAACACATTTTACCAAATCCTTATCACAATGTTATGTGTGAGCTCTTAAATCCATATCTTAAGCCATATTGATGAAAAACATTACTGTACCTGTCTGAGGATAAAATAAGCCTCAACGGTACTCGTGCCAAATCATTTCGTCACCAGGCGTTGGTCACATCTAAGCCCAGGGATATCTCCTTTATCTCGCCGACATGACGGTGTCACATCACTCGTGACAAATGTTCGTTCATATGCAGTCGACAGTGAAATCACACGAACCGGAAATTAACCGCTAATGGTTTTCTTCCCCTCTTTGAACTTTCTTATACTATAGAACATCGAAGCTAAACAACAGACCTTGATTTTTCCGCCTGATTTGGAATGATATTGTATACCTGAGAGACCCCGATACTAGATCAAAATACCAGATAAACTGTTGTCCCGTAACTAGAGATAGTTGTAGGTGATCTTCATTTTTGCAAGTTGTAAGAGTTTTTTTTTTCTTTCTCAGCATTTCCCATGTTTTAGAGCTTAGAGAATTTTAGAGATTTTATTGGGCATAAATATATGGTTGCTACACGATAAAGTATTATACACGCGAGGCTTAAAGGATTTAAAGTAGATTCATCATCATAACATTGATTTTTTGTAGATAAAAAAAATTCAATCTTTATATAATATTGTTTAAAAAAAGACAATATTGTTATATAATTTGATTTAAAAGATTCTATCTCTCATTCAATCGTTCTCTTTTTTTCTCCATGTTAGATTGGTTTATTAGAAAATCTATGAATTAATTTCGTAGTTCACCGCATTGAGTTTTCAACAATTAAACATAGTAGAATTCTGTGTCATTTTGAAAAAGATGTCTCATTAAATGTGGATAAAAGAATGCCACCATTTGCTTCTACAAAGTTTTAAATGTAATTGTAACCAAAATAAATTAT
>CM063509.1:14673105-14695605 GCA_032207245.1 Pardosa pseudoannulata | reverse complement strand
ATGGTATTCTTGAAATACTTCCAGAAACATTTTAAAATATTCTGACGTGGAATTTAAAATAAAAAATTCCAGATACAAAATGAATACAAAATATCTCCTTTTACAATTGTTCTAACTAAAGTACACTGTTTTTTTTTAGGAAGTTCAATGATCGATATATTTATTTACTTTATTTTGAGAGCAAATTATATTTTTAGTAGTTCTGGGATTGTTACAATAATTCTTTTCATAATTTTTACTTTAAAGATAGAAACTCTTAGAAACCAAAAAATTTCTATAAATCCGCTGTTCAGTCGATGAACAAAATAATACTATAGAATACTACTATTCTATAATAATATAGAATAGTAGTAGATTTTAAGTGAGGTAAATAACATAGTTGTAGCAGAAAAATTCATTTCCATAGCCTTAAGTAGCTGTATGTTAAAAATTAATCATTCTACTTTAATTTTAAATTGTTTGCTATGATATATAAATATATATATATATATATATATATATATATATATATATATATATATATATATATATATGTAATAAATCAAAATTATATAACTCTAATGTTTTCTTAAAAACCTCCTCTCCCATTCTAATTCCCCAAAATCTTTTTACCAGCCTCTAAAAAATTCAGTCTATGAAAAAAATTCCAGATACAAAATGAATACAAAATATCTCCTTTTACAATTGTTCTAACTAAAGTACACTGTTTTTTTTTAGGAAGTTCAATGATCGATATATTTATTTACTTTATTTTGAGAGCAAATTATATTTTTAGTAGTTCTGGGATTGTTACAATAATTCTTTTCATAATTTTTACTTTAAAGATAGAAACTCTTAGAAACCAAAAAATTTCTATAAATCCGCTGTTCAGTCGATGAACAAAATAATACCTATATGTTCAAAAGATATCAACTCTATAATAAGTTTTCTCTTCGTCTGTCCGCGAATTTATGAAGCGGTTGGATCTGGAATGAATAGAGACATCCATATTAGATTCTTGATGAGTTAGGGTTAGTAAAATTCAAACCCAGTAATATCTTCTCCTAAACTATCAATAGGATTCTAAAATAAATTGGTATAAATTGGCTTCGTATCACTGTCCTCTTTAAAACGTTCAAAATCCACCCCTTCCCCCTTTTTCGAGCGTTTAATGCTATTATTTCAAGCCCTATTTTCCCCGATTAAGAGCAGGCGATTAAATTTATCAATTTATCAAATAATAAATAGGTAAAAATAACATTTTTTCAACTCCTCTTCTTAGCTCATCTCCTGTTTTAAAATATATTTGTTTGCTTCAACCACATTGGCGTAAATTTTTCTTTGCTTAAATAGATACGTGCTTATTTTTAAATCTCGATGATCGTAAAAAAATTGATACATAAACAAAACAACATTTTGAATAAAATTTTACAAAAATGAATATTTAAAAAAAAAAAAAAAAAAAAAAAAAAAAAAAAAAAATAAATGAAACATTCACTTAATCAAAAAATTAAAAAATGAGTGTGATTCACATCACTATAATTTGTGATTTAGTGTAAATTGTAAAATAATTTAAACAAAAAAAAAAAAAAAAAAAAAAGAAAGAAAACTGTATATTTATAATTGAAGAGGAGTTGTAAAATTGAAATTTTTTTTTCAAATCTTTTATTCTAGATTTTGATGCCATTCCTTTAACCATCTCATTTAATTATTCCTTCTTTAATTATTTAAATATCTTTGCATTATATATGTTAATCAAAACTAGATATTACGTAAATAATTTTCTTCAAATAATTATTTACAAAGTTAGTTTTAAAATTAAAATCCTTGATTATTTTTTTGTTGCAATATATCCTTTTAAAAAAAAAAAAAAAAAAAAAAAAAAAATTTTTTTCCTGCTGTTCTAAAATGTTTTAAAATTCAAATTACCCTTTTTACTATTACATACGGATATAATTATTTTTAATAATAATAAAGGTTAGATAAAAATTTACTCATTTCATTTAAAATCAACAATTTCTATGGGTTAAATAAATAAAATCAATTGTAAACAATTTATTTATTCAATGTGTATAGTTGGTATAATAAATAAATTGTGTTCAATTTATTTATTATATCAATGATAATAACAAATAAATTGAAATAAATATTTGATTTCTTATTAAAGTATTCTGTTTGTAGGGAAGTTCATTGATATATTTTTAATTTATTTAATTTGAGAACAGATTTCATAATTTTTAGACCGAGGATTGTTGATAAATCTCATTATAATTTTTACGTCGAAGACAGAAACTCATACAAACCAAAATAATTTTTATAATTCCACTATTCAATGTATGAGTAAAATAATGACTATAAGTTCAAAAGATATTTAAGTGATAATAAGTAAAAGGAAAAATAATTAAAATTATTTTTTTAATAAAAACACTTTAATGAGAACCATTTTGAAATTGTTCTTATTAGAGTATACTGTTTTTTAAGGGACGTTCTTTGATAGATATTTTATTTATTTATTTATTTTTTTGAGACAGACTTCATAATTTGTAGTTCGGGGATTGTTAATAAATCTCATTATAATTTTTTACTTTAGATAGAAACTCATTTAAAAATATTATTTATTTATTCAATATATGAGTAAAATAATAATGTAAGTTAAAGAGATATTTCAGTAATAATAAGGAAAAAGTAAAAAAAAAAAAAATAAAATAAAATTATTTCTTTAATAAAGTATTTTAATGAAAATTTTATAATTATTTTTGTTAAAGTAAATGTATTTTAAAGTAAAATTGAAAGTATTTTTATTTTTTTATTGAGAATTTGACTCATATTTAAAGTTAAATTATAAAACAGTAACTGTATAATTTAGATAAAAACAAACTCATGAAATCAGCGAAATAATTTCCTATAAATATATTACAATCTATGAATAAAATAATACTGAAAAGTTCAAAGATATTTTAATAATAAAGTAAAAATAGAAAAAAAAAAATATTTACTATGTTAAAATTACTTTATTAAGAACAATTTTAAATTATTTATGTGTAAAAGTTTATTGATAAATTTATTTTAAGACTAAACTTTCAATTGTATTCTGAGAAAATAAATATTATAATTTTTACGCTAAAGACAGGAATAAGAAAACATAAAAATAATTTTATAATAAATCAAATTTTTTTTAATAAAAAAAATTTATAGTTTCCTAGATATATTTAAGTAATAAAAAATAAAATTAGAAAAATTAGAAAATTATTTTATAATAAAAGTATAAGGAATCGTGTTACTGTTCATATTAAAGTAAACCTCTTATAGGAAATTTAGTAATCGATGTTTTAAAAAATGTAAAATTGAAACAAATTACATTTCATTTCAAATGAATTTTCAAATCTCTTTATAACTATTTTTGACACTATGTAAAATTAGATAAATTTGTCAGATTACATAAAATAACTTTAAAAGTACTATTTTCTCTCTATTAACAAAATAATTTAAAATCAAAAGATTTAATGACAATAAAGTAAAAATAGAAGAAAAATTGAAAACTATTTTTCCTACTTTGCCGTTATGGAATTTGACTGTATTCAGTTTATGAAAACCTACTGTATATTTAGATAAAAAACCCAAACTTTTCATGAAAAATCAGCGCACAAATATAAAAATAATTCCTATATATAAACTATACAATCTATGAACAAAATAATAACTGAAAAGTTCAAAAGATATTTCTAATAATAAAGTAAAAATAGAGAAAAGTTATTTCTTCAAAGTTAAAAACTTTTAAGTGTTTGAAAATTTAAAGAAAGTTATTGTAAATGTAAAAATTATAGTCTTTATAAAAAGCTCGCAAATAAAAAGGATAATTAATTGCAATATGCACACTATTCTCAAAGAAAAATTAGGAATCGATGAACAAAATTTTACGAAACTAATAAAATATTTCACAAAATTGATACTTAAAAATTTTTTTGTAATAAAAGGCTTAAGATGGATTTATTTAGTTTCCTAGATGATATTTAAAAGTAATTAAAGGTCATTATTTTCATTTATAACATGAAAACATAATTTATTTTAAATATAAAATAATACTACTGTTAATAATATGAACTAAAACCTCTTGAATAGTTAACTGTTTAACAATAAAATTCTGATGTCATTTACTCATGTTTTAAAATGTAAACATTGAAACGATATTACAAGAATATTTTCTAAAACTCAAATTTTCAACCCATTCTATTAGAACTATTTTTTGACACTATGTAGAATATATCATACATAAGTTTTGTGTCAGAATACAACGAAAATAACTTTAAAGGTTAATTAAGTAAGCAGCGGTCTGCTGTTTTTGCTACAGGAGAGCTAATGGGAGACACATTCAAAGATATAGACAAATAAAAGATTTAATGGCACATAATATAAGAAAAATAAAAAATGCTTATAATTTATTAGGTATACAAATAATCATGGGGTGTCCACATTAGATTTTTTTATTTGTCCTAAACTAAAACGTTCTACTCCTTTAAGAATGAATTCCTTATAATCTCTTTAATAACACTTTAATTGATTTATTGTCATTTCAAATGGTGTATTTTTAAAAATAGTAGGAAAATTAAATGTACACCAAGTGGAAAAAAAAATAAAATCATTTACCCGCAAAAAAAAAGTTTGAAATTAGTATATTAGAAGCTAAATTTTTATATCAAATTGAAGTAAAATATCTGTTTTGTTTCTAAAGAAAAACTTTAGAGGTATCTAAAATTTGAAAGTGAAAAAAAACTTTTAAGTGTTTAAAAATTCAAAAGAAATTAGCCTTTACGTTGCTATAAAATAAAATATATTGATCTTCTTATTGTTATAAAACTTGCAGAATAAAAAGGATAATTATATTCTGTTTAAAATAAAAACTAGTTTCTAGTTACAAAATCTAAAAGTTATTTTGTGGGTATGATGAGTCCTATTCTTTTTTTCATTTAGTGTTATATATTTAATGTTTTCAAAAATTATATTGCTTCGTATAACAAATTTAAATAGTTTTTATAAAATTAGACATTTTATAATGATGTAGAAAATATTTAAAAAATAAGTTTTTACTACATTGTGTTGCATAACGTTACATTACGATGATAATTGCATGATTATTATATAATGTGTCATTTCTCTAAGGTGAATAATAATTTAAAAGAAATACTACTGTTAACAATATGAACTAAAACCTCTTGAATAGTTAACTGTTTAACAGTAATATTCTGGTGGTTTCACAGAGAAACCACCTGTTAATTCCTTTCCTCTGTTTTAAACACATTAATTTTTTTCTTTGTTTTTGAAACTTTACACTATAAATAGCTGGTATCACTACAATTAATTTATTTCTCTTTGAAATATACTTTTTTGAATTTGCTTTACACGGAAGAATCGAACTCTGGTAGAATCAGGAGTTCGAATATCTTTATGATCTCATATGAAAATACTTACCCAAAACATTACTTATAAATTGTTTAGCTATTTATTAACTACATTATTTTAAGGGTAATTATTCATTACTCTACAAATTTAATTAGTTTAAGAAAGAAATATTTTCCTACTGTATAAGGGGAGCGTTTGACAGTTAAATCACCCTCTCTAAATCTCGACTTACCCCCAAAGAATGTAAAAATATTTTTTTTTCATATATTTCAAATCTATCAGGCTCATAGATAAAATTTATAACCTAATTGCATTAAATACCAAATAATTTGTAATCGTGATCTTCAAAGAGTTAATAACACTTTAATAGATTTACTATCATTCCAAAGGGTATATTTTAAATGTAGTAAAAAAAAATTAAATATACACCAAGTAGGTAAAAAATAAAAATCATTTACCTGCTAATAAAATTTTGAAATTCATATATAAGAAGCTAAATTTTTATATCAAATTGAAGTAAAATATTAGTTTTATTTCTAAAGAAAAACTTTAGAGGTATCTAAAAATTGAAAGTGAAAAAAAAAGCTTTTAATTGTTTGAAAATTCAAAAGAAAATAGCCTTTACATTGCTATAAAATAAAATATATTGCTTGTTTTACTATTACAAAGACTTAAAAAAAGAGGATAATTATCTTCTGTTTGATATATAAACTAGTTTCTAGTTTACAAATTTCAAAAATTATTTTGCGGAAAAGATGAGTTTTATTTTTTTTTTAATAGGCGTTATATATTTAATGTTTTAAAAAAATATTAAAATATTTTGCTTCGTATAACAAATTTAAACAGTTTTTATAAACTTTTCTTAATGACGTAGACAAGATTTTATTCTAAAGGGAGCAGAACATTTTGTATTTTTTATTGAATAAATAAAAGTTTGAAATGTGTATTAGAAGCTACATTTTTAAATCGAATTGAAATAAAATATCTGTTTTGTTTTCTAAAGAAAAACTTTAGAGATATCTAACAATTTAAAGTGAAAATAAACTTTTAAGTGTTTGAAAATTTAAAAGAAATTAGCCTTTACGTTGTTATAAAATAAAATATATTACTTGTGTTTTTATAATGGAGGCTCACAGAATAAAAAAGATAACTATATTAAGTTTGATATAAAAACTAGTTTCTAGTTTACAAATTTCAAAAGTTATTTTAGCTGTAAGATGAGTCCTATTCTATTTTTAATTGGTGTTATATGTTTGATGTTTAAAAATATATATATTGCTTCGTAAAACGAATTTAAATAGATTTTGTAAAGTTAGAAATTTTATAATAATGTAATAAAATAAACGTTTGAAATTTTACATTAGAAGCTATAATTTTTTTTATCAAATTGAAGTAAATTTATGTTTTGTTTCTGAAAATTTTAGAGGTATCTAACAATTTAAGATAAAAAACTTTTAAGTGTTAGAAAATTCAAACGAAATTAGCCATTAAGTTGCTAAAAAATATATTACTTGTTTCATTATAATGGAGGTTTTTCAGAATAAAAAATATAATTATATTCTGTTTGATATAAAAACTTAGTTTCTAGTTTATAAATTTCAAAAATTATTTTGCGGGAAAGATGAGTTTTACTCTTTTTTTTTCCAATAGGCGCTATATATTTAATATTTTCAAAAAATATTTTGCTTCGTATAACAAATTTAAATAGTTTTTATGAAGTTAGACATTTTTAATGATGTAGACAAGATTTTATTCTAAAGGAAACAGAACTTTTTATATTTTGTATCGAATAAAATAAACGTTTGAAATTTTTACATTAGAAGCTACATTTTTATATCAAATTGAAGTAAAATATCTGTTTCGTTTATAAAGAAAAACTTTAAAGGTATCTAACAATTCAAAATTTAAAAAAAAGCTTTTAAGTGTTTGAAAATTCAAAAGAAATTCGTCATTACGTTGCTATAAAATAAAACATATTGCCTGTTTTATTATAATAGAGGTTTTTCAGAATAAAACATATAATTGTATTCTGTTTTAAATAAAAACTTAAATAAGTATTATCCTTTTTTTTTCAATTCGTGTTATATACTTAATGCTTCCAAAAAATATATTGCTTCGTAAAACAAATTTAAATAGCGTTTATAAAGTTAGACATTTCATAATGATGTAGACAAGAATTTAGTCTAAAGGGAGCAGAAAATTTATATTTTGTATTGAATGGAATAAACGATTAAAATTTTATATTAGAAGCTAAATTTTTATACGAAATCGGTGTAAAATGAATATTTTGTTTCTAAAGAAAAACTTTAGAGGTATCTAACAATTCAAAGTTTAAAAAAAGCTTTTAAGTGTTTGAAAATTCAAAAGAAATTCGTCATTAGGTTGCTATAAAATATTGCTTGTTTTATTATAATGGAGGTTTTTCAGAATAAAAAATATAAATATATTCTGTTTTACATAAAAACTTAGTTTCTAGTTTACAAATTTCGAAAGTTATTTTGTGGGTAAGATGAGTCTTATTCTTTTTTTTTCAATTCGTGTTATGTACTTAATGCTTTCAAAAAATATATGGTTTCGTATAACAAATTTAAATAGCATTTATAAAGTTAGACATTTCATAATGATGTAGACAAGATTTTATTCTAAAATTAGCACAAATTTTTATATTTTGTATCGAATAAAATAAACGTGTGAAATTTTATATTAGAAGCTAAATTTTTATACGAAAATGGTGTAAAATATATATTTTGTTTCTAAAGAAAAACTTTAGAGGTATCTAACAATTCAAAGTTAAAAAACTTTTAAGTGTTTGAAAATTCAAAAGAAATTCGTCATTAAGTTGCTATAAAATAAAATATATTGCTTGTTTTATTATAATGGAGGTTTTTCAGAATAAAAAATATAAATATATTCTGTTTTACATAAAAACTTAGTTTCTAGTTTACAAATTTCAAAAGTTATTATGTGGCTAAGATGAGTCTTATTCTTATTTTTTTTTTAATTCTTGCTATATACTTAATGCTTTCAAAAAATATATTGCCTCGTATAACAAATTTAAATAGCATTTATAAAGTTAGACATTTCATAATGATGTACCCAAGATTTTATTCTAAAACTAGCAGAAAATTTTATATTTTGTATTGAATAAAAAAAAGTTTGAAATTTTATATTAAAGGCTAAATTTTTATTCCAAATTGAAGAAAATATCTGTTTCGATTCTAATGAGAAACTTTAGAGGTATCTAACAATTCAAAGTTAAAAAAAAAGCTTTTAAGTGTTTGAAAATTCAAAAGAAATTTGTCATTACGTTGCTATAAAATAAAACATATTGCCTGTTTTATTATAATAGAGGTTTTTCAGAATAAAAAATATAATTGTATTCTGTTTTACATAAAAACTTAAATAAGTCTTATCCTTTTTTTTTTCAATTCGTGTTATATACTTAATGCTTTCAAAAAATATATTGCTTCGTATAAAAAATTTACATAGCATTTATAAAGTTAGACATTTCATAATGATGTAGACAAGATTTTATTCTAAAGGAAGCATAAAATTTTATATTTTGTATCGAATAAAATAAACGTTTGAAATTTGTACATTAGAAGCTACATTTTTGTATCAAATTGAAGAAAATATCTGTTTTGTTTCTAATGGAAAACTTTAGAGGTATCTAACAATTCAAAGTTAAAAAAAAAGATTTTAAGTGTTTGAAAATTTAAAAAAAAAAAATCGTCGTTAAGTTGCTATAAAATAAAATATATTCCTCATTTTTTTAAGATGGATGCTCGGAGAAAAGAAAAAGATAGTTACATTCTGTTTGATATAAAAACTAATATCTAGTTTACAAATTTCAAAAGTTATTTTGCGGGTAATTTGATTGCTATAATTTTTTCAATTGGTTTTCTATATATTTTATGTTTCAAAAAATATATTGCTTAGTATAACAAATTTAAATAGTCTTTCTAAATTTAAACACTTTATAATGATGCAGACAAGATTTAAGTAAAATAGATATTTGAAATATGTATATTACAAGCTATATTTTTATACCAAACTGATGTAAAATATCTGTTTTGTTTCGAAAGATAAACTTTAGAGGTATCTAACAATTCAAAGTTAAATAAAGAGCTTTTAAGGGTTTGAAAATTCAAAACAAATTCGTCATTAAGTTGCTATAAAATAAAATATATTGCTTGTTTTATTATAATGGAGGTTTTTCAAAATAAAAAATATAATTCTATTCTGCTTTACATAAAATCTTAGTTTCCAGTTCACAAATTTCAAAAGTTATTTTGTGGGTAAGATAAGTCTTATTCTTTATTTTCAATTCGTGTTATATACTTAATGCTTTCAAAAAACATATTGCTACGTATAACAAATTTAAGTAGTTTTTATAAAGTTAAACACTTTATAATGATGCACACGAGATTAAAGTAAAATATTTGAAATACGTATATTACAAGCTATATTTTTATACCAAATTGATGTAAAATATCTGTTTTGTTTCGAAAGAAAAACGTTAGAGGTATCTAACAATTCAAAGTTAAAAAAAAAGCTTTTAAGTGTTTGAAAATTCAAAAGAAATTCGTCATTAAGTTGCTATAAAGTAAAATATATTCCTCATTTTTTTATAATGGATGCTCGGGGAAAAGAAAAGGATAGTTATATTTTGTTTGATATAAAAACTAATTTCTAGTTTACAAATTTCAAAAGTTATTTTGCGGGTAATTTGATTGCTTTTCTTTTTTTAATTGGTGTTCTATATATTTTATGTTTCAAAATATATATTGCTTAATATAACAAATTTAAATAGTTTTTATAAAGTTAAACACTTTATAATGATGCAGACAATATTTAAGTAAAATAAATATTTGAAATATGTATATTACAAGCTATATTTTTTATACCAAACTGATGCAAAATATATGTTTTTCGAAAGAAAAACTTTAGAGGTATCAAACAATTCAAAGTTAAAAAAAAAGCTTTTAAGTGTTTGAAAATTCAAAAGAAATTCGTCATTACGTTGCTATAAAATAAAATATATTGATTGTTTTATTATAATGGAGGTTTTTCAAAATAAAAAATATAATTATATTCTGTTTTACATAAAAACTTAGTTTCTAGTTTACAAATTTCAAAAATTATTTTGTGGGTAAGATGAATCTTATTATTTTTTTTTCAATTCGTGCTATATACTTAATGCTTTCAAAAAATATATTGCCACGTATAACAAATTTAAATAGCGTTTATAAAGTTAGACATTTCAAAATGATGTAGACAAGATTTTATTCTAAAATTAGCAGAAATTTTTATATTTTGTATGGAATAAAATAAACGTTTCAAGTTTTATATTAGAAGCTAAATTTTTATACGAAATTGGTGTAAAATATATATTTTGTTTCTAAAGAAAAACTTTAGAGGTATCTAACAATTTAAAGTTAAAAAAAACTTTTAAGTGTTTGAAAATTCAAAAGAAATTAGTCATTAAGTTGTTATAAAATAAAATATATTCCTCATTTTTTTATAATGGATGGTCGGAGAAAAGAAAAAGATAGTTATATTCTGTTTTATATAAAAACTAATTTCTACTTTAAAAATTTCAAAAAATATTTTGCGGGTAATTTGATTGCATTGCTACTCTTTTTTTCTATTGGTGTTCTATACATTTTATGTTTCAAAAAATATATTGCTTAGTATAACAAATTTAATTAGTTTTTATAAAGTTAAACACTTTATAATGATGCAGACAAGATTTAAGTGAAATAAATATTTGAAATATGTATAGTACAATCTATATTTTTATACCAAACTGATATAAAATATATATTTTGTTTCGAAAGAAAAACTTTAGAAGTATCAAACAATTCAAAGTTAAAAAAAAAGCTTTTAAGTGTTTGAAAATCAAAAAGAAATTCGTCATTACGTTGCTATAAAATAAAATATATTGCTTGTTTTATTATAATGGAGCTTTTTCAAAATAAAAAATATAATTCTATTCTGCTTTACATAAAATCTTAGTTTCCAGTTTACAAATTTCAAAAGTTATTTTGTGGGTAAGATAAGTCTTATACTTTATTTTCAATTAGTGTTATATACTTAATAATGTTGACTTAATATACTGTTGATTATAATAAAATCGCATATAAGAGATTAAAAAAATTGCATGCGGGATTTTTAAACGGGCCGGATAAAGTAAGCAAAAGTGTGACTTGCAGGCCGGCTTTTGCCCACCTCTGACTTACATGATATGAATATAATCTGTATGGATGTACTGCTGATTTTAAGATTTAACTATTGCACGTATATGGGCATGTTACACACAAACTCAGAATAATAATGTAATAAGGTAATATAATAATGTAATAATACAATGTAATATGATGTAATTAGGTTTGGTTTTTTAAACATGGTATTTAAATTTAATTCTAACAATTATAATTCACTGTTATAAGCATAGTTTGAATAGATATAATTTCTTTGTAACGGAAGATAATATCTTATCATTTTTTATTTCTCTGAGGATCTTTACATTGCCGATATCCCATAATTCTCTGCTTGTATCCCTTCGGAATCCACAGATTATGCTTTCCATTCAAACACATTGTTCTCACGTGGGGAAACCTGATTTGTCACAGGGGTCGGGAAGCGCATCCCTTATCTATTTTTTGTTCTTTTCCTAATATGACGTCACCTCTACGGTAGTTCATCCCGCCATCACCCAATAATGGGGGGAAAGCGTAATTTCATCTGGGGGGCAGATCATGAATTGATCATAAAATTAAGGGGTGGGGTGATAAAAACCAAAGAAATTATAAGGATTGGGAGATCGTATCCGGAATTTTCCAAATCTCTGCTCCGAAGGCTGTTCGGGGATCAGTGAAAAACGATGGTACTGCCAGATTTATTTATAGCAGGAATGGGGATCTTGCGACCATGGTGTAGTTTCTTTTTTTCCTTAAGGGAAGGGGGTTACATGATTGATGCAAAATTAAATCTTTAGCCTAAAACACATTGATTACCATAGAATTTTATATAGATGAATTGAAAATTTGGTTTTCAGGCTTTTTTTTAAGAAAACGGATGAACCTCAAATTTTATTTTCTATTTTCTTATCTGTAAAATTCCGGTTGTACTCTATGAATGGTTTTTGACACACATCACCCCACACATTATCATATATTATATTTATTTTAAATTATATTCTCAAGCCAAATTGTAACAATATGCATAAAAACCTCGTCTGTCATTTTATAAAGTGATTTTATAAATACACAGGGAGTGTGGCGAGTATCGGTGGACAATACCTCAAAAATCAGTCTATTTTGCCTGTCACCTATGATACCCATGGCGCTACTGAAATAACCAGATGTCACGGAGAATGCTGCTAGCAGCTCTGATCGATAGCTCAAAAATCAGCCAATTTTGCAGGTTACCAATGATACCCAAGACGCTACTGAAATAACTAGATGTCATAGAAAATACTACTAGCAGCTCTGATCGATAGCTCAAAAATCAGCCAACTTTGCCGGTTACCTATGATACCCACGCGCTACTGAAATAACTAGTTGTCACAAAGTATGCTACTGCAGTTCTGAACGACAGCTCAAAAATTAGTCTACTTGGCCGGTCATTTATGTTATACGGTACTACTGAAATAACCAGATGTCACAGAGAATGCTACAGGCAGCTCTAACGATAGCTCAAAAATCAGCCTAATTTGCTGGTCACGTATGTTATACTGTACTACTGAAATAACCGATGTTGCAGATTGTTACCGGCAGCTCTGAATGATAGCTCAAATATCAGTCACCAATGTTATGCGGTGCTACTGAAATAACAAGATGTTACAGAGTGTTTGATATCCACAGCACTACTGAAATAACCAGATGTCACAGAGAATACTACCAGCAGCTCTGAATGATAGATCGAAAATCAGTGTACTTTGCAAGTCACTTATGATTTGCAAGTCATTACTGAAATAACCAGATGTTGCAGAGTGTTTGATATCCACGGCGCTTCTGAAGTAACCAGATATCAGAGAATGCTACCGGCAGCTCTGAACGATAGCTCAAAAATCAGTCTACTTTGCCGGTCATCTATGATACTCACGGCGTTACTGAAATATCCAGATGTTGCAGAGTGTTTGATATCCAAGGCGCTACTGAAATAACTAGATGTCACAGATAATGCTACCGACATCTCTGAACGACAACTCAAAAATCATCCCACTTTGCCGGTTACTTATGATACCCCCGGCACTATTGAAATAACAAGACGTCACGGAAAATGCTACCAGCAGCTCCGAACGATAGCTCAAAAATCAGTCATCCTTGCCGGTCACCTATGTTATACGGTACTACTGAAATAACCAGATGTTAAAGAGTGTTTGATATCCACAGCACTACTGAAATAACCAGATGTCCCAGAGAATGCTAACGGCAGCTCTGAACGATAGCTCAAAAATCAGTCCATTTTTGCCGGACACCTATGATACCCACCGCGCTACTGAAATAACCAGATGTTGCAGAGTGTTACCGGCAGCGCTTAACGATAGCTTAAAGATCAGTCTATTTTTCCCTCACCTGTAATACTAAGCACTATTGAAAAAAAAATAGTCATATGTCACTGAGAGTGTTATAGGTAGTACTGCACGATAGCTCAAAGATCAGTTTTCTTTGCCGGTCATCTATGATCCTCGATACTTCAACTCTCCGGACACACAGCCGCTTCCTTTGACGACTAAGCCACTGCGGCTCAGAAGCTATTCTAATAAAGATTTTAACTCTGACTTAAATTTTATATATTCCAGATTTAAAATCTGCAAAATATCTTAATGGGTAATTAGAGTGTTAAAAAAGGATAATATTAAAACACCAAATATACTGGTTTCTTTCGTAAGAATGGTTAACTTTACAAAGAATTTTTATAAAATACAACTCCAGTTGTGAAAAATTATACGTATATGAATTAAAGTATAACTAAATTAACATAATTATCATATTTTAAATTAACATTTTTGTATAATTAATTTTTAAAGAATTTCTGTTTGTTATCAAAATACTTTTTACAACTTTATTTTTCATAGATTCTTACAAAATGTTTACTAAACATTCTTAATGTATATTAAATAATATTTTGGGTTTTCATTTTAAGTTTTGACTTAATTTAGATTATTAAAATTCAATTGAAATTTCAAAAGCTCGATTTTTTCATGAAAATTATTCTTACAGAAGTAAGAATATTTTCTATTAATCACCTGTTCAATCTGTTAACAAAACAATGCCAAAATACGTTCGAAAGATATTTTTAAGTAATAAAAATACAAGAAAAAATTTAAGATTAGATCTAAAAAACATTTTAAAACCAAAGGTTTTCAAAAAAAGTTGAAAATTAAAAATAATGTCTGATACTAAACTGTTTTAAATGTGATTTTTATTTTGTTTTAACTATAATTAATTCATTATAAATATATTATTTTATTTACAATAATTTTTAATTTTTTAGTTATTTTCATTGTACATGTATACAAAGTTTCATAAATTAAACTTAATAATTTTCATAAACTTAATAATTTTTTTTAGCTCTACTATTCTTTAAAAAGCAGCACCACATAGAATAAAATGTCTTACAAGTAAACACTTTCGAATTTTTTTCACTATTCCTAGAGCAACCAAGATTTCATCACTGTTGCAATATTATTGCTTAATATTCTTTCAAAATTTAAACATTTTCACTTTTATCCGCATATCCGAACTAATGTGAATAACAACATAGTATTACGAGATAATCATGTAATAATTACATAAAATGGTATTTTCTATCTTAAAACCATCGTGCAGGAAACCTTGAGGGCTAAACCGGATTTCTCTCAGTGTTTTACTTCGATCTCAGGGAAACTGCACTGAAATGATTTGCCTGGGGATTGAATTTCTTTAATGATATTTGAGCTTATTATCTTTCAGTTCAAACACATAAATGAAGCTCTCTCTGAATTATTCCTTTCCGATAAATACTCATATTAATTTTATTAGTTTATTTCATGTCCAATAGATGGCGCTTTATATCAAAAGCGATAAACTTTCGTTTTGCAATTGAGCTAATGTGTTTTAAAGACTTCTGGTTTCTTAGTCTTATATAAAAGTAATAACGTGTATACTCATACTTTTATATTATTTTATAAAAGTTACTATTACTTTTATATTATTATATGTAAGTAATAAGGTATATCACATAAAATAAGGTATATACTTATACTTTTATATTATTATATAAAAGTTACTATTACTTTTATATTATTATATGAAAGTAATAAGGTATTTCACAGAAAATCAATAAGGTATATACTTATACTTTTATATTATTATATAAAAGTTACTATTACTTTTATATTATTATATGAAAGTAATAAGGTATTTCACAGAAAATCAATAAGGTATATACTTATACTTTTATATTATTATATAAAAGTTACTATAACTTTTATATTGTTATATGAAAGTAATAAGGTATTTCACATAAAATTAATAAGGTATATACTTATACTTTTATATTATTATATAAAAGTTACTATTACTTTTATATTATTATATGAAAGTATTAAGGTATTTCACATAAAATCAATAAGGTATATACTTATACTTTTATATTGCTATATGAAAGTAATAAGGTATTTCACATAAAATTAATAAGGTATATATTTATACTTTTATATTATTATATAAAAGTAATAAGGTATTTCACATAAAATTAATAAGGTTTATACTTATACTTTTATATTATTATATAAAAGTTACTATTACTTTTATATTATTATATGAAAGTAATAAGGTATTTCACATAAAATTAATAAGGTATATACTTATACTTTTATATTATTATATAAAAGTAATAAGGTATTTCACATAAAATTAATAAGGTATACACTTATACTTTTATATTATTATATAAAAGTTACTATAACTTTTATATTATTATATGAAAGTAATAAGGTATTTCACATAAAATTAATAAGGTATATTTATCCAAATTTATTCCACTGCACTTATTATCGGATATTTGAAAAGGCATTTATTTGGAAGTGCAAATTTTATCCACTTTATCCCGATATCCCATTTAGAGGCTAGATCGCATTTCTTATATAAAATAAATTTTAAAAAATCCCTGTGATATGCATCTTTTCTCAATTTTGCTGTAAAAACTACAAAGAAACCAAAGCGGTAAAAATAAATGAAAAGTTTCAAAAACGACACAAAAAAATGATAAAAAGAAGATGCATTAGGACGAAATATAAATGAAATCAAGGGCGTATTTTTAGAGGGGGTATGAAGAGAGAGGGGTCTGAACTTTCCCGGAATTATTTTCAATGAATGCGTTGGAAGATTTTTAAAAAACTTTTCAAGGTCTAACTAATTGTCGATTAACAATAATCGACCATTAAATTTGCAAAAGTTTTGGAGAGGCTAACAAGTTTTTAAAAAATACTAAGTTTAGCATAAATTGGTACTTTAAATACGCATAAGCAATTTTAATAAAGACTGAATTGTTCGCAGCTCTTTTACGTACTGTAAATTAAGTGGTGAGTACCGAGACTGTATTGAAGCCCAAGCAAGTGTTTGCAATTCGGGCATAAATGAATGATAAGATTGTGGTTAGTGATTTTTGTTGCTCTGACATTAGTTGGCATTCTATTGTGAGTAATTTCACTTCCTTGTAGTGTGAATTAGATTTTAGGCAGTATCATTTCTAAGAATGTACGTTATGTGTTCAAGGAAGATAAACCTTGCTGTTTACCTGCTATCAAATATGTCGTTTCATTTGGAAATGACTTTGATATATACATATCCAACTTGGGGTAAAAGTCCACATCTCTGTAACTTATTAAAATCTGTGTATAGTATTAGTTCCACGGCAAGTCATGAAAGATCGTTTTCAGCGAAGAAAAGAATAAAAACATTTCTTCGCAATAGAACTGGTCACAAGAGTTGGATAAATTTAGAATAACTTTCGGTGCATATAGCATCATGAAAAACCATTTTTCACCACGAAAAGAGTAAAAACATATCTTCGCAATAGAACTTTTCACAAGAGTTGGATAAATTTAGAATAACTTTCGTTTCATAGAGTCATGAGAAACCATTTTCCACCTCGAAAAGAGTAAGAACATCTCTTCGCAATAGAACTGGTCAAAAGAGTTGGATAAATTTAGAATAACTATCGGTGCATATAGAGTCGTGAAAAACCATTTTTGACCATGAAAAGAGTAAAAACATCTCTTCGCAATAGAAACGGTCACAAGAGTTGGATAAATTTAGAATAACTTTCGGTGTATATAGCGTCATGAAAACCCCTTTTTCACCATGAAAAGAGTAAAAACATCTCTTCGCAACAGAACTGGTCACAAGAGTTGGATTAATTTAGAATAACTCTCTGTGCATATAGAGTCATAAAAGAGCATTTTCAGCCATGAAAAGAGTAAAAGCATTTCTTCATGATAGAACTGGTCACAAGAGTTGGAAAAATTTCGAATAACTTTCGGTGCATTTAGCATCATGAAAAACCATTTTCCCCCGCGAAAAGAGTAAGAACATCTCTTCGCAATAGAACTGGTCAAAAGAGTTGGATAAATTTAGAATAACTTTCGGTGCATATAGAGTCATGAAAAACCATTTTCCACCGCGAAAAGAGTAATAACATCTGTTCGCAATAGAACTGGTCACAAGAGTTGAACAAATTTAGAATAACTTTCGAAATGAAACCCGAACTTATTGCTTAACTTGTTTTCGAACCCCTAGAACTGCTATGGTCTACTGTTTTGTTACTTGAGAACTAATGAGACCGGGACTTATTGCTTAAAGTTGTTTTCGGATGCCTGTGAATATACAACAGCAGAAAATGAATTCGTGAACTCTGATACCGATGGGCAGGGCCCAACACATCGTCGGCTATCGAAATTTTGTTTTGAAAAATAAATAGATTCTTAGCTTTTAATTGAATTTTGAACTGTATGTTTCCATGGGGGAACATTAGCGTGTCAGAAGTTTTTAACTAGTATTAACCATTGCGAAATGACTCAATACGGACTTTTCCCGAAAGTAAAAAAAAAAACCAAACTTTAAAAATTTCTCTACTACATGACTTGCTCTGTCAAAACCTCTTTCACAGATAATTGACTGGGTAAATTGCCCGCACGTCGAGCAAATTTGTTCCGAAGGCGAAAAAGTTAAACGACGCCTTTTTCTCCCTTTAACACTCAGGCGCGGCCCAACAGAACCGAAATTACCTGAAGCACCTGAGTCCGGGAGACGTTTGTAACCGAAACTGAGTAAAACTTTTTAAAAACATTCCGTGTTTACAGTTATGCCACTGGAACCGCAGTTAGGGCGTCATCTTTTCTGCGCTAACGACACTGTTAAACATCATTAGCAATGCAGGACATCCATTATCACTGTTTTTCTACGATCTTAAATTCTTTTTTTTTCCTTGTTGTTTTGCTTACTTATTTATTCCTCGTCTGTCCACGCCTCTTTCTTATTGATTTTGGAAGCATTCAATTAGACCAGGAATGAATGTTGGCACCTAAGGCACGCGATCCCGCCTTGGACATAGCGTGGAATAGAAAAGGCATGCTTAATTTCTTTTTTTCCTTTTCCAGATAACCTTGTTTTTCTTCAACCAGCCATTGTGGACCACGAATCTTTCATTAGATAAAAAAAAAAAAAACCCGGAATGAGTTAGTTTCTTTAATTGAGTTGTAGATCAAGGTAAAAACTTTTATCGCCATTGAAGGCAGTCGTAGGAATTAGGCGTTATTAATGATATTTCACTCAATATATTTTCATTCCACAATCACGTGCTGAACTAATGTGATCTGCCTGACATTCTATTTATGATAATTTCTCGGTGGAACCGAAAAACATGATTCGAGCTTATAAAATGTAATCTTTTCAGATACCAATTAGCAATAGATACAGAATTTATTTTTGTCATTACGCTTAATAATATTCACTTCTGTATACTGTATTATAATCAAAATGATACATTGTATTTACATTATAAAACAGCATGTTTATATTTTAAGTGCTGCAAAGAAAAGAGGGATGAATTTTATGTAAATAAAATGCATTAATCTCGCTGGTATTTCGTTGTATCAAGTTTACTCTTTTATTTTACTAGCGTTGTCTCACAATTTTTGTTTTCCTAAATATGTCTTTCTAAGTAGTATATATAAAATAATAAATTGCAAACCAAGTTTTTGTCATTATACATCCAAACTTCTAATAAGAAAATCAAGATTGAAAACTACATTAAGTTCATGATGTTCCCCATCACCGTTTATATTTTGTCTGAATTGCAGAAAGTAAAAAATGAAAATTAGATCACAAGGAACATTTTAAAAAGCAAAAGTTATCTCATTTAATCCCATGTAGAGACGTAAAAATAGTTCCCATAAATTAATTATTCAATTTATATAAATTGAATAATAACATAAAACAGTACTTAAATATGTTTGAAATTTGGTTTTAAGTAACAATAATTCAAAGAGAAAAAAAAATTGAAAATTAGATAACAAGGAACATTTTAAAAAGCAAAAATTATCGTATTTAATCCTATGTACAGACGTAAAAAGAGTTCCCATAAAATTATAAAATTTATATGAATTAAATAATAATATAAAACAGTACCCAAATATTTTTGAAACGGGCTTTTAAGTAATAATAATTTAAAAATAAAAGAAAAATTGAAAACTAGATCGCAAGGAACATTTTAAAAAGCAAACCTTATCTCATACTATGTACAGAAGTAAATGCAGTTCCCATAAATTAATTATTCAATTTATATAAATTGAATAATAATATAAAACAGTACTTAAATATGCTTGAAATGTGCTTTTAAGTAATAATAATTCAAAAAGAAAAGAAAAATTGAAAATTAGATCGCAAGGAACCTTTTCAAAGGCAAAAATTATCTCATTTGATTCTATTTACAGACGTAAAAATAGTTTTCATAAATGAATTATTCAATTTATATAAATTGAATAATAATATAAAACAGTGCCTAAATATTTTTGAAACGTACTTTTTGTAATAATAATTCAAAAAGAAAACAAAGATTGAATAATTAGATCTCAAGCAAGATTTTAAAAAGCAAAAATTATCTCATTTAATCCTAAGTAAAAATAATGTAAAAATAGTTCCCATGGTAGATGTAAAAATAGTTCCCATAAATTAATTATTCAATTTATATAAATTAAATAATAATATAAAGCAGCACCTAAATATATTTGAAACGTGCATTTAAGTAATAATAATTCAAAAAGAAAAGAAAAATTGAAAATTAGATAGCAAGGAACATTTTAAAAAGCAAAAACTATCTCATTTAATCCTATGTACAGACGTAAAAAATAGCTCTCATAAATTAATTATACAATTTATATAAATTGAATAACAATATAACAGTACCTAAATATGTTTGAAATGTGCTTTTAAGTAATTAAGTAATAACAGTTAAAAAAAAAAAATTCAAAATTAGATGCCAAGGAAAATTTTAAAAAGCAAAAATTATCTCATTTAAAATAATTTTAAACGTGATTTTTATTTCTTTTTTATTATAACTTTCTTATTATAATTATATTTTATATATAATTATTTAAAATTATTTAGCTATTTTTATTGTTTTTGTATACAAAGTTTCTTAAACTAAAGTTAATAATTTTCATAAACGCATTACAATGCTTGCTGTTCTCTTAAACGGGTTTTCATTAAGATTGGTAAATTCTGGATTTAAAAAAAAATCATATCTATCCAATTTTGTTTACTTCAATCAGATTTTATTGCAATCAAATTTTTATTTTTTGCAAATTATACGCTACAAATTAAATTATTGAAGCTATACTAAATTTTTTTATGGCAAATGTTTGTTTCTATTAATATTCTATTAATATTTTTATTATAATGTAAGTAATATTAATTACATAGGGCAAATTATGCATTAAAAGTTTAATAAGTTTAGTTAATAAGATTTTATTCCTTTCTCAACAGTTTTATAAACGGTTTATATATTTACATAGGTCTTAGTATTAAAACACATTTGAAATTTATGAAGTTTTTTGGGAAATATCTATTTGAACATATTGAGTTATTTCTTGAAGTTAATTTATGTTGCGCCTATTTAATTTTTCTCCTCTTAATTCTTTAAACTATCCTCATGTCTTCCGCTTTTTTTTATTTAAACGTAGTAGTTTGTTTTAACGTGCAAAAAAGAAAGACCTCAATTATTCTTTTTAGCAAAATCATTTACCTACATGAGAGATAAACAGTTGTTCTAAACACACAAAAAAGTAATCAAAGAAAAACTTGTATTTAATATCAGGAAGTAATTATCAATGAATTTACTTTCACATTTTCCGCCAAAATTTCACCTTTTTTTTATAAATCTTATTATTTTCCTTAAAAATCGTTTTCGCTGTAAACTAATTCTATTTTCAACTGTAAAAGAAGTGACTCACTGTCTTTTTCTTATCTCCTTACACATAATTCTTTTTTTATTTATCAAGCATATCTCGTTTTGCGTAGTTAAAAATGGCAACAAGCAGAACGAAACTCGAGCCAATTTTCCATACTTCGTTAGAACACTTAGTAGGAGTTCACTATAAAATTTGGATTCTTTACATTTTTTTTTAGTTAATTGTGGAATAGAATTTTTTACATTCATGGAATACAAAATTACTAAGAAAGAAGATAAAATAATCATAAGGTAATTTCTAAAAACATTAAAATATTCTCGAAAACTTTTAAGGATATAAGATATTTACTTTGTCTTAAATGTTTTATTTTTAAATCCAATGTAATTTGTAAAATGATAAAATAAAAACAGAATGATTACTTAATGTAATGAATAGAAAGAACTTTACTTTGAACAAAACATGAATCTTGAATTTTGGTTTTAAGTCAATTAATTAATTCAAATGTCCAGCAGTAATGATAATCAACAATTGAATAAGGTAATTGCTTAAATTCTTTTTATAATTGTGATTAGCTATGGAGGATCTGTAGAAACAGAAATTATGGATGAAAACAGAAGTCTATTGTCGAACACAGCTTTCTTTAATTATGCAACACATCACGT
>CM063509.1:14658105-14668105 GCA_032207245.1 Pardosa pseudoannulata | reverse complement strand
CGCAGAGTCGGGGATCTTGACAATCGGACTGAATAGACGAATACGCCCCTGATGGATCTCGGAAATACCGTGAAGAGACAGCCAGCAAATGAGAATTCAGTTAAAAGTATAACTGTAACTTTAGCTGGAGTTCTCATGTTAACTGGGATCTTAACTGAGAAAAAAAACAGTGCCGGAACCGTAACTGACCTCCCGGGTATAAAAAGCCTACAATTTTGCTACTCAGGCAGTGTTGCCAACCATACGATAATTATCGTATATGTACGATAACTTAGGACTCTGTACGATGAAATATAATCTCAAAATTATGTGACATAATTCTGAAAAACTGTACGATAATTTGCTGATTTGTACGATAAACCAACAGTAAACTAATGGACAATTAAAAGAACAGGTAATTTAACTGTAACTCTATAAAGAGCAACAACAAAAAATTGATATATATATATATATATATATATATATATATATATATATATATATATATATATATATATATAGTGAATTTAAATGTAGAGTCATCTTAAATATTCAATTATGAATTTTTTATACATGATCTTTACTGATAAAACTTGTAAAAGTAGTTTTTATCTACAACGTTTATAATGGTAGAGGGGCATATTTAAATTACAAATTTACATAATGGTAAATAATAAAAATTTTGCCATTTCTGTGTTTTTCCACAATTTTAAAATCTATCTAATATTAAGATTAATTTGACAAAAAATATATCTTACAAGCGCCCTCTATTAACACTATTTTGAACTAATTACAAAAATGTACGATAATTTATAAGCCAATGCCATAATTTTAGGACCTAGAATTCATAATTTTGCCTGTGTAGGTTGGCAACACTGTACTCAGAGCTTTTCGTCATTTTTTTCGGAGGTGTGTTGACCTCGTGGAGGCTTTCGCCTTTTTACCAGAGAGCTTGCTAGTTCGGGAGATTCGTAAAGTACCGAACGGGAGATAAATTGGGTTTGATTGCACCCTGAAAAGCTTCCTCATTTGTAAGAGATTATTAATTCTCTTGTTTTTCTTTCGACTGTGATTGTCGTGCGAAAGTTTTATCGGCAACCATCCTTTGTAGTTCTAGATGATTTAGGAATTAACGTTCCTTTGTAAAGAGCCGTATTTAATCCGGAATTAAAGTGAATTTCCAATTTTATTCTTTGACTGTGATCCATTATTCATGTTACCTCTCATTTGAGAGCATCAAAGGCGTCACAGTAGACGTTCCGAATCGGCTTTAAGCTGTAGGTCCCTGTCTCATTAGCCCTATTGTTTCAAAAAGTAGACCGTAGCACTCCAAACCAAAACAAAACAAAAAAAAAACCATTAAGTTATTTTACAAGCAATTTTACCTGTTTTACCTTTTCCTCCGTATCTCAAGTCATATGAGTAAATTTCAGATTTAAAAGAATTTTGCAAGCAGTAATTGATTTATATTAAAAACTAAGAAAAGACTGACGCGATTAAGGCGCAAAAAAATTGAAAAGAAAGTTTAAAAGATCATAATGCTGTTCCATTGCTTTAAGAGAAAGCTATATTATCAGTACGGATATAGGCAAGGGCTTAGCTGGCCGAAGCAGAACTAAACCGTAATTAGTAATTGATCGGTTCTCCAGAAATAACGATTTAGCATTTTAATCTCTAAATTGCTGGGTGAAAATCCATACATAAAATAACTGGCTTATTATAATGCGAAATTTTAAACTCAAAATATCTACTTTATAATATATATTTTGTTACTGGAATCATTTAATTTCAGAGAGTTGGAAAACATAAACTGGTCAAAACTATTCATTTTAATTCAATCTACAAAGACAAATAAAAGAAAATGTACTGGGAAAATATCGGTAAAATTTCAATCTTTTGGATAAAATAAAATTTGATATACATAAATATGAATTTGAAAAAATTCGAAATAAATTTAAGATAATTAGATATAAAGATTCTAGCACTCGTCGATTACCTAACATTTGCTACATTTCGCAATATTTTAGGCTCCTACGAAGATTAATCCCCTATAAAATAAAAGCATAACTTATCTGTCCGTCTGTCTTCGACTTTATGCTGCGATTGTACCGAGAATGGATAGAGGCATCCATATTGGATTCTTATCCATATTTAATATCTTATCCATTTATCTTATCCATTATTCTTATCCATTCTTATCCATCCATACTGGATTGAGTTAGGATTAGCAACTTTCGAAATTCACCTCTATTCTAGCATTTAATGCCATTATTTCAAGGCCTATTTTCCCCGGTTAAGAGCAGGCGATTAAATTTATCAACTTATCAAATAATAAAGAGGTAAAAATAGCATTTTTTTCTAGCATTATGAAGTCATTCCTTTAACCATCCCATTTAATCATTTCTTATTTTATATTATTTGCATATCGTCTGAATTATTTTCATACGTTTTATCACTGAACTTAGAAATTACGTAAATACTTTTCTTTTATATTTGACTTAAGTAACAGATTAGGTACATATGTGCTAATTTTAAATTGAATCATCGATTATTTTTTGTTGCAATGAAAATTTTATCACCCGTTTTAACAACAAATTCTATCTACCTCCAGGGTGTAGTGGAAATGATAGTTCCATTCCTTTACTTCTATTAACCCTCTAAGCGGTTGTCACGTACAATTTTCGACCTCCAAAAACGCTCTGAAAATAGATGTAATGAACATTTCTGCCAGTACTTTCCCCCATGCAGTTTTGCGGTAGGAGGGTCAAGTCGATTGTTTAGGAACTGCACCCCTCTTTGACTGATATTTATTGAGGGATGCATCCCTACCCCTTGAGGCACAAAGAAGCTGATAGCTTTTCATGGCTTTATAAATCTCTAATTCGAAGTTTTCGTTTGCGGTAAAAGATATATCTCTAATTGCACCCCTTAAATATCTTGGATGACTTTCGTAAAAAAATATAAATAAGTCTCTCAAAGAATATTTTTATTTGTACTTTTAAAATCCATTATTTTTATGGGATGATCTTCGAGACTTGGCGAGCTTTATGTGTTTTAAAAATTAACAATCTATAATATCTATTTATATATCTATTTATAACCGGAAGTAAAGGGACAAAATCGATGGTGGGTTTCCCGTTATCCATTCTAGTAGACAAAGGGTGAAAGAAAAAATCATAGAACGCTTTGGCCATTGACAAAGTAAACCTTTAGTGTACTTTTGGAGACTTCTTCCTTCGATGTATTCCACTCGGAGTGTTAATTACTGTGGCAAAAAAATTGTAAAGAACTTAACGATAATTTCGACGTACCTAAGAAAACTTTGAATTATCTTTCTAAATGAATTTAACGTTTTTCTAAACTGCATTCACAGTATCGAGAGACTTTAGAGGAGTATGAAGATAAATAAATTGAGCGTGTACTAGATAATTCTCATCCAAAAAACAAACTATTTTTTAACTAGCCTCATAGAGTACTTTACAATTTTTGGAAATTTAAAAATTTTACTGATTCCGTTATATGACGGGCTATATATGCTAGTTTAACAATATTAATGTAAACTGGTTCTAAAATTGAATAATATTCCAAGTAACCTTATAAATAAGGTATGTGAGAATCATGCCCTTTGGAACTGTTCCCGGCTACTTATAAATCAAAAATACCCTTCAAAACTCAATTTTTCTCATTACATTATTGTTAAAACTTACTTTCTTTACACATATTATAACTGAAATAAAATATTATATTTTTTGTCAATGGTGGCCAAAATTAATGCTCATTTCATTAAAGATTATTTGTAAATCAAAAACATCCTTCAAAACTCGATTTTTCTCATTATATTAATGTTAAAACTTACTTAATTTAAACTTATTATAGCTGGATTGAAATATACTTTTTTTGTCTATGCTGACCAAAATTAATGCTCCTTTCATTAAAGATTATTTATAAATCAAAAACATCCTTCAAAATTATTTTTTTCATTATATTATTGTTAAAACTTACTGATTTTTAACATATTATAACTGAAATAAAATATTATATTTTTTGTCAATGCTGGCCAAAATTAATGCTAATTTCATTTAAGATCATTTATAAATCAAAAACACCTTCAAAACTCAATTTTTCTCATTATATTAATGTTAAAACTTACTTAATTTAAACTTATTATAGCTGGATTGAAATATTATACTTTTTTTGTCTATGCTGACCAAAATTAATGCTCCTTTCATTAAAGATTATTTATAAATCAAAAACATCCTTCAAAATTATTATTTTCATTATATTATTGTTAAAACTTACTGATTTTAAACATATTATAACTGAAATAAAATATTATATTTTTTGTCAATGGTGGCCAAAATTAATGCTAATTTCATTAAAGATTATTTGTAAATCAAAAACATCCTTCAAAACTCAATTTTTCTCATTATATTAATGTTAAAACTTACTTAATTTAAACTTATTATAGCTGGATTGAAATATTATACTTTTTTTGTCTATTCTGACCAAAATTAATGCTCATTTCAATAAAGATTATTACATAGATTATCCATATGGCCCTTAAGAATTCTTGAAACGGAAACAGGAAAAATGATTTTGTTAAAAAATTGTCTAGTTTTAAAGTTTATATGGATTTACTTATGCTAAAAGGAAAAAGTTGCCGTCAATGAAGCTGATTTAAAATTCAAAATTGCTTTTGTTAACTTACACAATACATGTTAATGGGGATGGAAATCTTTTATAACTACTTCAGCCTTACGTAATCGGTTACTCTGTAGTTACGTTGCAAAAGTCCGCTAAACTGTTATGTCACAATATTTGTCATGTGACACACAATGCAGGGATCGCATTCTACAACTAGCTGAGAATGTTTCTTTTACATGTTTACGGAAAAAAACATTGTTTGTGTGGATGAATTTTAAACAAAAAATTTAGAAGGGCATATTTTACTACTTAAATCTAAAGAATGTTGAAGATTTTTTTTTATATTTATGGAACTGTGGTATTTAGGATTTAATTTTTATATTTATTAATACTATTCATTTATTTATTGAATTGTTTAAATTGTTCAAATTAAGTCTTAATAAAAAAAATTAATATAAGTATACAGTTATAACTTCATCTAAATTATATATTAAATTACAAAAGTATTATTAATTTAAATTATGTAGAAATCTGTTACAATTTTTAATTGTTTATAAACATAGAAATTGATGCTAGTGACTTCTAAATACTAATAAAATCAACTTTAAATTTACATCGCAATTAGCCCAGGTTTATTTCTTTGACATGCAGATATCTTTGAAATACAATTACGAGGACAGGAAATCAATAAAATATAATTAATTTTAATTGAGGGATAAACTAACGTTTATTTTACATAATGAAATCACAGTTTAATTATTTCAGCAAGAATAAAGGTATAAAAATCATATTTTTACAGAAATATTTTCTCTCAAATTTAACAAAATTCAATTTACAACAAACCTGCCAAATTTTTTATTTATTCTTTAAGTTTAAACTACTTTATGAACGTCTTACCTATGGAATATATTACACAAAATCGTGAAAAAAATGAAAAAAATTTTCTCTTTAATTTTGTTTGTTACTATCCTCGAAATATTAGAAATAGATTATTTAAAAAAATTTAAATGAAATAACTACTTTTTTTAATATTTTCACATAAGGATATTTTCACATTAGTGGATTAGAGTACATTTTGCTCAAATTACAACAAAATAAATCCAGTGACATAATTTTCTGCATTTATATAATAAACTTATACTATAATATTATTATCTAAATCAACTGTAATGAATGCCATATCCCTCAGCTTCTTTTGAATTCCACAAATCATTTACAGTATCCCAGAAATGACAAAAAGTGCCTCGAATATGCCGAACTTTTCACAAAAAGTATTATAAAGTACAAAATAATTACGCTGTTTATGCAATAAATAAAAATATGTAAAATGGTATTATGTTTTCTTAAATTACCTTTTTACAAACTTCCATCACTTTTTACAAAATGTTATTCTAGGGCACAATAACTGACTTTTTTTTCTCTTTGCAAGTAAAAAATATTAACGTTTGAAATGTTATAAGGATTTAATAATTTAAAAGAATTAAGTTTTAATTTGTGGAACTAATCAAAGAAAACTCACTTTACCGAACCTTCTTTACTTTAGATTATAAAGTACAAAATAATTACACTGTGTATGCAGTAAACAAAAATGTATAAAATGGCACCATGTTTTCTTAAATTACTTTTTACAAACTTTCATCACTTCTTACAAAATGTCATTCTAGGTCACAATAACTGACTTTTACTTTTCTCTTTGCAAGTAAAATTTATTAACGTTTGAAATGTTGTAAGGATTTAATAATTTAAAAGTTGAAAAGATAATGTATAAATTAATGGAACTAATAAAAAAATGCACTTTCCGGAACCTTCTTTACTTTAAATTATAAAGTACAAAATGATTACACTACTTAATGCAATAAATAAAAATATATAAAACGGTACCATGTTTACTTAAAATACTTTTTTTACAAACTTTCATCTTTTTATACAAAATGTCCATTCTAGGGCACAATATCTAAATTTTACATTTCTCTTTGCAAGTAAAAAATATTAACATTTGAAATGTTATAAGGATTTAATAATTTAAAATTTGAAAAAAATTAAGTTTTAATTTAAGAAACTAATCAAATAAACTCACTTCCCGAACCTAGTTTAATTTAGATTATAAAGCACAAAATAATGACACTGCTTAATGTAATAAATAAAAATATATAAAATGGTACCATGCTTTCTTAAAATACTTTTTACAAACTTTCATCACTTTTTTACAAAATGTCATTCTAGGGCACAATAACTAACTTTTATATTTCTCTTTGCAAGGAAAAACTATTAACATTTGAAATGTTATAAGGATTTAATACTTTAAAAGTTGAAAAAAATTAAGTTTTAACTTATGTAACTAATCAAAGAAAATTCACTTACCCGAACCTGCTTTAGAATAGAAAGTACAAAATAATTACACTGTTTATGCAATAAATAAAAATATATAAAATGGCATCATATTTTCTTAAAATACTTTTTTACAAACTTTCATCACTTTTTATAAAATGGCATTTTACGTCACAATAACTGACATTTACATTTCTCTTTGCAAGTAAAAAAAAAATTAACGTTTGAAGTGTTTTAAGGATTTAATAATTTAAAAGATGAGAAAAATTAAGTTTTAATTTGAGAAACTAATCAAATAAACTCACTTTACTGAATCTTCTTTACTTTAGATTAGAAAGTACAAAATAATTACACTGTTTATGCAACAAATAATAATATATCAAATGGCACAATTTTTCTTAAAACACTCTTTACAAACTTTCATCATTTTTTACAAAATACCATTCTATGTCACAATAACTGACTTTTTCATTTCTCTTTGCAAGTAAAACATATTAACGTTTGAAATGTTTTAAGGATTTAATAATTTAAAAGTTGAAAAAATTAAGTTTTAATTTATGGAACTAATCAAAGAAAATTCAATTTCCCGAAGCTGATTTAATTTAGATTATAAAGTACAAAATAATTACACTTTTTATGCAATAAATAAAAATATATAAAATGGCACCATATTTTCTTAAAATACTTTTTTACAAACTTTCATCTCTTTTTACATGCACATTCTAGATCACAATAACTGACATTTACATTTCTCTTTGCAAGTAAAACATATTAACGTTTGAAATGTTTTAAGGATTTAATAATTTAAAAGTTGAAAAAATTAAGTTTTAATTTATGGAACTAATCAAAGAAAATTCACTTTCCCGAAGCTGATTTAATTTAGATTATAAAGTACGAAATAATTACATTGTTTAATGCAATAAATAAAAAGGCAACATAAAATGTCACCATGTTTTCTTAAAATACTCTTTATAAATTTTCGTCCTTTTGAGACGTGTTAACGATGAAGCACGTCAATTAAAATTTGAAGACCGTAAACATGAAAATAAAAAATTTAATTTTATTATACATAAAGATATAAATTCCCTGCCATCTTTCTAAAATAGAATTCATTTCCAGCCATAACTAATAAGTAAGAAAAATATAAGAATGTTGAGAATTATTTTAATGCTTTACTTTGCCATCTGCATTCAGACAGAGAATGCATAAAACATATGTACATCTCCTTCGGAAAAAGGAAGAGTAAATAATGATTAACATTTTACTTCGAGGGCTGAATACTCATGAAGTCCTAATAAAATATAAAAAAAACATGAAGAAAGGAAAAATTATCTTAATTAGGGACATAACCCAATCGACTCTATTCGATTCCGTATTCAATGAAAGGCAATCAATCAATTGCTAAAAATCGTATGACACTGCCCAATATCGTGTGATTGATGGATAGAATGTCAAAAAACATAAAGAAGTCATTCCTATTTATCGAGATTATTTTTTGATTATGGTAATACGCCGATGTGATGATAGGTTGAATTGGTACAGCTTGAGGCATTCGAGTAAACAGTCTTTATAAGAAGTCAACGTTAGTCTTCCAGGATGCTATGCCAAAAAAGGGTGTTTTGGAACTGAATTAGCAGCTTAGTCAACGATATTAAGCGTCAGAAAGGAACTTCGATCATTGGAAAAGGGAACAATTTTATTGAAAGAGCTTCAAAATGTGGCGAGTAGACAGAAAATTAGCATATATTTCAGACTTAGTTTTGGGAGACCGGTTTGAAATAATTTAAGCAACAATTATTCCTTCTAATTCTGAGATTTTGAGTTTGGGAAAATAGATATGACAGAATGAGAATGGGAAATTGAGAATTTTCCTAGATATTTTAAGTGTAATAATTTTGATATATTACATGTATGTATATATATATATATATATATATATATATATATATATATATATATATATATATATATATATATATATATATATATAATAAATCAGAATTATATCACTTTAAAAACCTCCTCTCTTGAACTATAATTCCTTAAAATCTATTTTCCCAGTCACAAAATATCGTAATTAAAGGAGTGTCCTCAACTTAAAATTCTTCCAACCTATTTCCCAAATCATTATGTACAATAGATGCAAATCATTCTGTACAATAGAATTTTCTGTCCACTGCATTTCTCAGCTGTCGCCTTCAAATGGCTCAGTTTTACCTCTGATCTAACTGTTAATTTCGCTGACTATGTGTTCCGTTTCTCTAGGAAATATTTTGTCTCGCTATGGGGTCCAACTCTACTCCAGCACGTGTTTTTCGTGTACATTCTCTCGTCTGCCGCTGACTAGTGAAGATGTCCTTTTATAGCAGCTCTTAAATAAAATTTCAATGTGGCCCGACTACATTTTACTCTATTACTGCTAGCTGATTAGGCTTTTCCTTCCATAGTAGCCTGGGCAATTAAAACAATAGAGGCTACATAATTACTTTGACCGGCAGTTATTATTTTGTTGGATTACACACACACACACACACACATATATATATATGCATATATATATTTTAATATATATTTTTATACATATATATATATATGCATATATGTGTATAAATACATATTATATATATATATGTATGTATACATATATATATATATACATATATATATATATATATATATATATATATACACACACACACATATACATATATATATATGTAACGAGACGGATTTCTCGATGGGTGGTTGCAGTCATGGCCATAAAAATGATACCGTTTGAGCTAAAGAACTTTATTAAGATAATGTTGGTGGACGGGTTCCCACTTCATCATAGGGGCAGGACAAACTGAAGGGTAAGCTAGCATGAAGTTCTATGTACAAGACCCGTAACACCTGGGTCAACATCTGTGGGAAAATATCTCTAGAAAAATCTGTCTCCGACAGTTTTTATCTCCTTTTTATTTGGAAATTTCCTAAATTGTCCGCTAGGGCCATATAGGATTATAACTGGGCAGGCCCCCTTCTCCGAGGGCGTAAACTGTAGCCCTAG
>CM063509.1:14648105-14653105 GCA_032207245.1 Pardosa pseudoannulata | reverse complement strand
CACATGTGATTAAGGCTTTTATTCGGTAAAAATTCGAATGAAATGGAGATCAGAATTATACGAATTCAAATTCTGCTTGTCAATTGGATTTTTTTTTTCTGATTCTTTGATAGATATATAAAATTTAGAAGAGAAAAACTTAACATTATAAATTTTTCTTTTGTGTAAAGTTAAAGAACGTTTATCCTTTTCGTTTAGCATGTCAATTTTGATGCATTTCTTGTTTTCAAATATATAAATCTCAAGTACTATGAATTGAAAATGAAAAATCAAGTAACCTATCAATTAATTGATGAAAATTACTTAAAGAAAAACTGCCATGTGGTTAGAATTTTGTTACAATCATTTACATTTAAATTGTTTAAATAAAGCTAAGTTATACCTATAAATACAATGATAAAAACTACATGCACGTTACGTGAATAAATATTAGATGGGCATATAATTAAACTATCTATAATGATAACCTATTTATAGCAGTTTTATCTCTATGTTACTACATTATCATCATAGTTTTCCTGTATTTTAACAAAAGCAGATGGTTCTCTTTAATATAATATTGTATTGAAACAATGGGCATAGATTACTATGACAAATATTGTAACATCAAAACAATGAGTATGCTTTATTGTGACACGTAAGATTAAGTTAAAAAGAATGATTATGCTTTGTTATGGTGCCAAATATTGCGCCATAACTTGTAAGAACGTTCAGTTTTACAAAAATGACACAAATTAATCGGAAACGTGGGTTTTTACATACCCCCAACATTTCAGATTTTAAGAATACTAAATACTGTTCAGAACTCTGTGGTAGTTTAAGTTTCAGAACTTTGATGATTACATTACTTCATAACTTGTATGAAAGTTCAGTTTCATGAAAATAACAGAAATTAATCTAAAAGTGGGTTTTTATGAACCCCCAGCATTTCCGATTTTAAGAATACTAAATACTGTTTAGAACTCTGTTCTAGTTTAAGTTTCAGAACTTTGATGTTTACATTACTGGAATTTCTTTCCTCGCCAAATAACAGATTAGGTGCCAAAGGTTTAGCAACCACTGCGAGGTTACTATCAACAATTCACAGATGTTGTTTACTCAACAGTGAAATATTGCTGTTAATATGCGGTTGCTGTCAAATATTGCTGTTGAGTAATATTCTGTTGTTGTCAAATATTTAGCCATAACTTGTAAGGGGGTTCAGTTTCACAAAAATGATGCAAATTAATCTGAAATGTGGGTCTTTATAAACCATCAACATTTCAGGTTTTAAGAATTCTAAATACTGTGTAGAATTGTGTTCTAGTTTAATGTTCAGAACTTTGATAATTAAGTTACTGGAATTTCTTTCTTCGCCAAATGAAAGATTAGATGCCAAATGTTTAATAACCTTTTCGAGGTTACGATCAACAATTCACAGGTGTTGTTTTCTCAACAGTCAAATATTGCTGTTGAGCAATATGATGTTCCTGTTTAGTATTGTTGTATTATCACAAATATTGCTCCATAACTTGTAAGAGGGTTCAGTTTTATAAAAATGACACAAATTAATCTAAAACGTGGGTTTTTACAAACACCCAACATTTCAGATTTTAAGAATACTAAATACTGTTTAGAACTCTGTTCTAGTTTAAATTGTAAAACTTTGGTGATTGCGCTACTGGAATTTCTTTCTTCGCCAAATAAAGGATTAGATGCCAAAAATTTAGCAACCAGTCCGAGGTTACGATCAACAATTCACGGGTGTTGTTTACTCAACAGTCATTTGGTGAAACGGGTGGGGTGAGTCAAAACAGACATCTCCTTCGAAGGCGCCTGTAGAACGCTTTCTCGCTTTGGTATATTCTGATTTAGATAAAAATAATAGAGACGTTTCAAACCATCTACTTAATTTGTTCTTTGACTGTCTTTGTTGATCAATCTACTTTTACTCTTTGCTCAGTGTGGGTTCTGGGAAAAACTCTAAGCAGATGCAATACATCTTCAGTCTAATGTAATTGGAGAATATCCTTAATCTTTGGCTATGCAAGATATTCTAGAAGATTTGGAGAATGTTGTAGGCGTTCGTGTTATTCAGTTTTAGAAGCTCACAAATAATGAAACTGTTCCAAATTTTGAATTTTCCTTTAATAAAACTGCGATTAAAAAATAAATAACTAGCCCCCCTTCCCCCCCAAAAAAACACAAAGAAATATTATCAAAATTACTTTTAACTGGTCTTAAAGTCACATCTATTCAAAATATGGGAATAAAGTGTCCTTATATAATTTATATAATTTTTTTCAAATGAAAAATTTAAAAAAAAAATTGTGAAATACAACGATTAAAAATTTCCCTGCTGTAAAATTACTTCATTTTAATAAATTTTATAAACAGATTGTCAATTTTATGTAATCGATTTAAGCCAACTTGGTTTCGTAAGAGAACAGGTAATCTTCAAAAGGAAAAAATTAATAAAAAATACGAATTTTTCTTTTCTTTCTCCAGAAAAACTCAAGCTATGCTTTACTCTTAATATAGAGGATATTCGCGAATTTTTGTAATGAGTTTACAAAGATATGTACATATGTAATGTATCAAAATTATTGTACTTAGAATATCTCTTAAAAATTTTCCTCTTTCCCAGTCTTATTCATCAAAACTATTTTCCCAGTCACAAAATATCGCCCCGTGTCACAAGGCTAAAATTGTGTTGGAGTGGTTCCAGGAACATGATGCTGAATTCCAGTTAATGTCCTGGCCACCTAACTCACCGGATCTCAATCCGATAGAACACATTTGGGATGTCACGGGACGGCAGCTCAGCGTTCAAAGACCACCCATTCGCAATATCTGGGATTTGCGTAACCGTTATTTAAACATATGGTATATTGTGTACCAAGGACTTGTGGCATCCATACCAAGGCGAGTTAAAGCTGTGTTGTTTGCCAAAGGTTTGCCAACTCGTTATTGACAGGCGGTCATAATGTTTTGGTTCTTGAGTGTAGATCATGTTAGCCTCACATGAATTGAAAGATGTTCGTAACATTTTGAATTCTAATAATCATTTTCCGGCTGCTAAGATTTTAAATAGGTAATGTCAAATTTACTTTGATACCACGTAGTCTGTTGTGTATTATCTTTTCGTTTAAATGTGGATTGGAATTTTTTTTTTATATTCAATAAGAACTAAAGAGTCTATTCTATAAATGTAAAAGTTGACAACTGAACCAGCTGATTCAGTATGGCGTGATTTTGAAGAGGAAATTTTGATGTTTGCAGATATGTTCAATCGTGATGGATAACACTGTTTCGTGTTTGCAGCGGAACAAGTTGCGTGTGTGAAAGTGAATATTAGAGACCAAAAAAAGCTTTGTAATAGAAAAATGAAAACATCCTCGTCAGAAAAGGTGTGTTAGGATGTAGTCCAACACTCTCTTCTATTTTGTCAATATTTTTAATCCAACTTGTAATGATTAAATACTCCTTGATATGTGCGGCAGGCAAAAAGAGGAAGAGTGCATTTTATTGTGAAATGTTTTTCGGCTAGCATAACACAACAATGTCATGTACATGATTTTGCCCGAAGAAAAATTATTCTACCAGGTTACACCAGGGCAGTAACTAGGTCCTTTAGCGCCCGTGGTAGAAAACTGGTTTGCTCTCCTACCAACAAATACAGTAAGAAAATATATAAATTTGTTATTTTTCTATATCATATACAGTCAAACCTGTCTATCTCGAATCTCCTGGGAGTAAAAAAATAATTCGAGATAAACAGGTTTCGAGATACATAGGTTTTATGAAAATAGACTAAGAAAATTTTTTACGATATACAAAAGATTGAAAATTTGAAGTCCTTTTAGTTTTATTTACATGCACGGCTCTTTTTCATTATTTTGCAGCCGTTTTCGAAGTTATTTTGTAGAATATCTTTGTTTTTCATGATAGTAAAATAGTACTGGGTGGAATTCCAGATTTAGCGGCGACTACGCTTTTCTCCATAGAAGGGTTTTCCTTCAAAATTGACAGAATTTCCATTTTTTTTTCGATGGTTAAAACATTCAAAATTCTTTTAACACCTGCCGTTTTTAGCTCTAAAATTGAGACAGCAAGTTGCGAGATGATACTTTAGTTATTAAGCTATAGACTGAGAACCAGTTCTATTTCCAAAAAGAAATTTCTCCGGCCTCCTATTCCCCCCTCCTCAACCCCGATCCCTTATTATTCCAGGGCAGAAAACCCGATTTTAGTACAATTCCAACCCAGTCACTGACCAAATACCCCTCAGAGAGAAAACTAGAAGTATATTTCCTGAAAATGGGAGCTTGTGCGGTTGTCAACACAATAAAGCTCTAAATTGGAATGTTGTGTTTCTTACGAAAATTCGAGATAGACAGATTCTTGAAAAAATAATTTGAGATAGGTTTGGAAAATACGTTAAATTTTTATTGAAAATGTAGGGAAATTGAAAAAATTCGACATAGACAGGTTTTCGAGATAAGCAGGTTTCGAGATAGACAGGTTTGACTGTATTAAAAATGAACTTACAAAATATTTTCTTAATTCTTAAAATGTTCCTTGTATATTAATTTTTAATACTTTCTTCTAATTTTACCGTATTAGTATTTAAATATTTTTGTACATTGTGACATAGCTACACACCATTAGCTTCACAAAGGGGTTTTGTTAAAGCCCAGGGCAGGGCGACACTCTGTCTGGGTTTTTGACATTACACTACGAAGGGTTTTTGTTTCGACCGAGCCTTGAGATGTCCGAGGTGAATCGGAAGGACGAACGAAATGTCAGGCAGTGAGGATCCACCGAAGAAGCCAGTCAGAGGCTACCAGGACAGCGACGCGTAAAGAAAAAGCCAATGGGAAGAGGCGAAAGGGGACGTCAGGCTGCAGGAGTATTTCGCCGGAGAGTCCCCAGCAGTAGAGAACGTACAGAGATTCGATTTGTGGCGGTTGGGTTTTTTTTAGAGCTTTTCTCCAGCTTTGTGTAGGATTCAAGGAGAC
>CM063509.1:14605605-14643105 GCA_032207245.1 Pardosa pseudoannulata | reverse complement strand
AGAATTTACTAATGAAATGAGAAACAAAAAGGAGGAAGAAGGAGAAGGTCTAACTTTGGAGATGCATTTTATCCCTCCTATAGCATAAACATATCTTAATAAAAAAAAATAAATATATGAAGTACATATGCATATTTTTTTATTCGTAGTCAATTATATGAGCAAGAAGAAGCAGTTCTAACTTTGGAGATACATCTTATCACTCCTTATAGCATAAAAATATCTTAATAAAAGAAAATTAAGTATATGAAGTACATATACTTATTTTTTATTCGTAGTCAATTATATGATCAAGAAGAAGCAGTTCTAACTTTGGACTTGCCTTTTATCACTCTTGATAAAAAAAGAAATTAAATATATGAAATACATATACTTATTTTTTATTCTTATAATTTATATGATCAAGAAGAAGCAGTTCTAACTTTACTTGCTTTTATCATTTATACATAAACATATCTTAATAAAAGAAAATTAAATATATGAAAATACATATATATTTTTTATTCGTAGTCAATTATATGAGCAAGAAGAAGCAGTTCTAACTTTGGAGATACATCTTATCACTCCTTATAGCATAAAAATATCTTAATAAAAGAAAATTAAGTATATGAAGTACATATAATTATTTTTTAATCGTAGTCCAATTATATGATCAAGAAGAAGCAGTTCTAACTTTGGACTTGTTTTATCACTTGATAGCATAAACATATCTTAATAAAAGAAAATTAAATATATGAAATACATATACTTATTTTTTATTCGTAGTCAATTATATGAGCAAGAAGCAGTTCTAACTTTGGAGATGCATTTTATCACTATATAGCATTAAAACATATCTTAATAAAGAAAATTAATATATGAATACATATACTTATTTTTATTCGTAGTCAATAATATATATACAAGAAGAAGCAGTTCTAACTTTGATGGCCTTTTATCACTCTTGATAGCATAAACATATCTTAATAAAAGAATTAAAATATATGAAATACATATACTTATTTTTTATAGTCAATTATATGAGCAAGAAGCAGTTCTAACTTTGGAGATGCATTTTATCACTCCTGATATTAAAATATCTTAATAAAAGAAAATAGTATATGAAGTACATATACTTATTTTTTAATCGTAGTCAATTATATGATCAAGAAGAAGCAGTTCTAACTTTGGACTTGCCTTTTATCACTCTTGATACCATAAAAGAAAATTAAATATATGAAATACATATACTTATTTTTTATTCTTAGTTAATTATATGATCAAGAAGAAGCAGTTCTAACTTTGGACTTGCCTTTTATCACTCTTGATAGCATAAACATATCTTAATAAAAGAAAATTAAATATATGAAATACATATACTTATTTTTTATTCGTAGTCAATTATATGAGCAAGAAGCAGTTCTAACTTTGGAGATGCATTTTATCACTCCTGATAGCATAAAAATATCTTAATAAAAGAAAATTAAGTATATGAAGTACATATACTTATTTTTTAATCGTAGTCAATTATATGATCAAGAAGAAGCAGTTCTAACTTTGGACTTGCCTTTTATCACTCTTGATACCATAAAAGAAAATTAAATATATGAAATACATATACTTATTTTTTATTCTTAGTTAATTATATGATCAAGAAGAAGCAGTTCTAAACTTTGGACTTGCCTTTTATCACTCTTGATAGCATAAACATATCTTAATAAAAGAAAATTAAATATATGAAATACATATACTTATTTTTTATTCGTAGTCAATTATATGAGCAAGAAGCAGTTCTAACTTTGGAGATGCATTTTATCACTCCTGATAGCATAAAAATATCTTAATAAAAGAAAATTAAGTATATGAAGTACATATACTTATTTTTTAATCGTAGTCAATTATATGATCAAGAAGAAGCAGTTCTAACTTTGGACTTGCCTTTTATCACTCTTGATAGCATAAACATATCTTAATAAAAGAAAATTAAATATATGAAATACATATACTTATTTTTTATTCGTAGTCAATTATATGAGAAGAAGCAGTTCTAACTTTGGCGATACATCTTATCACTCCTAATAGCATAAAAATATCTTAATAAAAGAAAATTAAGTATATGAAGTACATATACTTATTTTTTATTCGTAGTCAATTATATAATCAAGAAGAAGCAGTTCTAACTTTGGACTTGCCTTTTATCACTCTTGATACCATAAAAGAAAATTAAATATATGAAATACATATACTTATTTTTTATTCTTAGTTAATTATATGATCAAGAAGAAGCAGTTCTAAACTTTGGACTTGCCTTTTATCACTCTTGATAGCATAAACATATCTTAATAAAAGAAAATTAAATATATGAAATACATATACTTATTTTTTATTCGTAGTCAATTATATGAGCAAGAAGCAGTTCTAACTTTGGAGATGCATTTTATCACTCCTGATAGCATAAAAATATCTTAATAAAAGAAAATTAAGTATATGAAGTACATATACTTATTTTTTAATCGTAGTCAATTATATGATCAAGAAGAAGCAGTTCTAACTTTGGACTTGCCTTTTATCACTCTTGATACCATAAAAGAAAATTAAATATATGAAATACATATACTTATTTTTTATTCTTAGTTAATTATATGATCAAGAAGAAGCAGTTCTAAACTTTGGACTTGCCTTTTATCACTCTTGATAGCATAAACATATCTTAATAAAAAAAAATAAATATATGAAGTACATATGCATATTTTTTTATTCGTAGTCAATTATATGAGCAAGAAGAAGCAGTTCTAACTTTGGAGATACATCTTATCACTCCTTATAGCATAAAAATATCTTAATAAAAGAAAATTAAGTATATGAAGTACATATACTTATTTTTTATTCGTAGTCAATTATATGATCAAGAAGAAGCAGTTCTAACTTTGGACTTGCCTTTTATCACTCTTGATAGCATAAACATATCTTAATAAAAGAAAATTAAATATATGAAATACATATACTTATTTTTTATTCGTAGTCAATTATATGAGCAAGAAGCAGTTCTAACTTTGGAGATGCATTTTATCACTCCTGATAGCATAAAAATATCTTAATAAAAGAAAATTAAGTATATGAAGTACATATACTTATTTTTTATTCTTAGTTAATTATATGATCAAGAAGAAGCAGTTCTAAACTTTGGACTTGCCTTTTATCACTCTTGATAGCATAAACATATCTTAATAAAAGAAAATTAAATATATGAAATACATATACTTATTTTTTATTCGTAGTCAATTAAATGAGCAAGAAGATGCAGTTCTAACTTTGGCGATACATCTTATCACTCCTAATAGCATAAAAATATCTTAATAAAAGAAAATTAAATATATGAAGCACATATACTTATTTTTTATTCGTAGTCAATTATATGGAGCAAGAAGATGCAGTTCTAACTTTGGCGATACATCTTATCACTCCTAATAGCATAAAAATATCTTAATAAAAGAAAATTAAATATATGAAGTACATATACTTATTTTTTAATCGTAGTCAATTACATGATCAAGAAGAAGCAGTTCTAACTTTGGACTTGCCTTTTATCACTCTTGATAGCATAAACATATCTTAATAAAAGAAAATTAAATATATGAAATACATATACTTATTTTTTATTCGTAGTCAATTATATGAGCAAGAAGCAGTTCTAACTTTGGAGATGCATTTTATCACTCCTGATAGCATAAAAATATCTTAATAAAAGAAAATTATGAAAGGTCAGATTTCTCTCAGAGCGACGGCAAAACCCCCTGAATTAGCCTTTGTGTTATTTTATATTATGAGCATTTAAAATTGCATATTACGTTTGTTTGTATAGTTTAAGATTATTTTAGTTTTTTTTAAAAAGATGTGTTAGTTTTCAACTAGCTGTGTTCTCAGAAATGAACTACAGTAGATTTTCGATTATTCGAATAGCGTATTATCTTAGGCGGGTTCTCAAAAAAGACTCCGATAATGATAGCACTGATTTGCAGAGTAAAATCCTAGAAAGCTAGGCTCTTCTTAAAATGTGGACAAAGGGGGAATGCAACAATGATCTAACGGAGATTTGGAATTGGATTGTTATGGAGTTTTAAGTAACCCTAATATTGTGTTGGCAAATGAATGTTTTTATGGCCTACGAAAATATATAAAATCAAAATTAATAAAAAGGAAAACAAAAATTTTTCTTTACAAATGTCTGATAAGACCAGTTTTAACTTATGCATGTGAAATCTGGGCAACAACTTTGTCAAATGAAGATATACTGGCGACCTTTGAAAGAAAAATCCTTAAAATTATATTTGGAGGAATACAAAAAAATAATATATGGCTCAAGAGATCAAGTTTAGAATTATATAATTTATATAATAAACCTGACATAATAAATTTCTTCAAATTGCAAAGAAAAAAGTGGTCAGGCCATCTAATCAGAATGGACAATTACCGAACAACAAAAAGGGTCTCCGATGCAAAACCTACAGGAAGATCCAACCTGCCTAGATGGACAGACTGTGAAAAGATCATCGCATAGCTAAATATTTCGTATAAGTAAATTTTGTATAAATGAGCTTCACTGTATAGGTATCAAACATTCCTTCGTATAAATAAATATTTCATATAACTGAAGATTTGCATTAGTGAATGTTTCATATAACTGTATATTCGTAAAAGTAAATAATTTATTACATAGGCCTTACGGGAGTTTTCTCCAGGGAAATTTTTCGTATAACTGAATGATTCATATAGGTGAGTCTGTATAAATGAGCTTACACTATATAGGGTATAAAACATTCAGTCGTATAAGTGAATGTTTCGTATACCCGAATAAGGATACAAGTGAATAATTTCTTAGATAGGCCCTAAGGGAGTTTCCCCTCGGAACGAAAAGCTCATCACATAGCTAAATATTTCGTATAAATGAGCTTACACTGTATAAGTATGAGACATTCCTTCGTATAAGTGAATATTTCATATAACTGAAGATTCGCATTAGTGAATGTTTCATATAACTGTATATTCGTAAAAGTAAATAATTTATTACATAGGCCTTACGGAAGTTTTTTCCAGGGTACGTAAGTTTTTCGTATAACCGAACGATTCATATAGGTGAGTTCGTATAAATGAGCTTACACTGTATAGGGTATCAAACGGTCATTCGTTTAAGTGAATATTTCGTATAACTGAAGATTCGCATTAGTGAATGTTTCATATAACTGTATATTCGTAAAAGTAATTAATTTATTACATAGGTTTTACGGGAGTTTTCTCCAGAGAAGTTTTTCGTATAACCGAATGATTCATATAGGTGAGTCCGTATAAATGAGCTTACACTGTATAAGTATCAAACATTCATTCGTATAAGTGAATATTTCGTATAACTGAAGATTGTTTTCTGCATCGAACGTAAGTTTTTCGTATAACAGAAGGATTCATATAGGTGAGTTCGTATAAATGAGCTTACACTGTATAGGTATCGAACATTCATTCGTATAAGTGAATGCTTCGTATACCTGAATATTGATATTTGTGAATATTTTCTGACATAGGCCTTACGGGAGTTTCCTCAGGGAACGAAAATCTCATCGCATAGCTAAATATTTCGTATAAGTAAAATTCGTATAAATGAGCTTACACTGTAAATGTTCTCAAATGCCCTTGTTTGTTTACACTGTAAATGTTCTTATGCCCAAAGTTTTAACAAAAATGTAAAAAAAAATTCTTTTTTGATTTTTTTAGAATTATTAAAGAAGAGTTGTGTTTTATCCATATGTGAGTTAAATATCAATTATAACTATCTTTGATTAATATGTGAAAAAATATTGATATGAAATAAAACTAAATACGCTCTTTAACTTATAATTCAAAGTTATTACATCAGTCTTCATATACACAATATATGTATGTCCAGATGGGGGGTTATAACCTCCACATCCCCCTTTTGTTACGTCACTCTCCGGAATATTCCAGGATATAGTATTTTCGAATAATTCCAGTTAATGGAGAGTCCAATGTACAAATTTAAAAAGAATATATTTTTTTAATTTGTTTTAACAAAAAATAATTTTTATTACAATTTTTATAGAGGGATTAGAGGGATAGTAAAAATGGAAATAAAAAAAAATAGAGAGTGACCAAAAAATTCGTCATGCATTACTTATTAATCTCCCACAGCAGTCGTCTATCGGTCCTCCATAACGACTCGCATGTTAAAACGTCTCATTACACCTCACTCGGTACGGTACTCATATACACACGCAAAGCCCTGAGCGAGAGAGAGAGGGAGGGAGAAAAAAATGTTCGATGAATGAAAAGAGCAGAAAAGAATCCAATCTATATTTCTTTTAGCTCTAACGATGATAAAGACATCGTAAAGTGATTGTTGCAATCGGCTACGCCTGTCAACGTCCACATACTCCACTGATCTATCAATCATCAGTTAAAAGCCGCGCCCACAGACGTCGGCATTGGGTCTCCTCGGAAAAGGCGTGGTTCGAGTCGTCACCGCCTACGTGACGTCAGCCGGAGAGGCGTGCTCCGCCGCGCCGAGCGTCCCAGAAGTGAACGAGGCGTTGCAGCGCTGTTAGAGGAGAGAAGCGGCAGGCCTGGCTCGTCGCGCAGTTTCGTCGTTTGTCATAACAATAGCCGGATGACAGAAGCGAGCGGTGTTTACGTTTCTTGTTTACTTGCGACGGAAAGGGTGCTGCTGTAGTACACAGCTGCCGGCCTTGCTGTTCTTCAGAACGGAATCGAAAGTGAACTAAGCGGAGGATCGCCGTGTATGGAATTGTTTTGTTTTTGTTCTCCTCGCACACCCACCCTGCCTTCCGCTCACCCCCCGGCTCAACACACATCGCGGTCGCCGGGAAACGCTGTCGCTGAAACAGAGTGATTCATCCAACTCTGAGATCTCGACATAACTGTGATTTATGTTAATCAACTACCAAGCGACGGTTAACTGGAAGTTAACCGGACTCTGAAAGAGTGCTAGAACCTTGAACAAACCACCCGGCTTATCTACGACAATGGTATTCTCGGCGAGACATCGGACTGTGGACAGCCAGTGATATACACACTCGTTCCGAATCTTTCCGAGTCACGTGACGTCCAGCCGAGAGGATTTCGTTCACTTATTGTCGCCTTCGGTGGTTGTTCTTTTGATTGTAAAGAAAGAGGCCGATGCCGGTCGTCTGACTGAGGAACATCAGCCAAATAAACAAACCCAGTTTCATTCCACAAATCGAAGGATGTCTTCTTCTGCGTGCCTGTGATACACCCGCCGGAGAATGGACACCCGCCTTCTGGAACCTGCCTTCGGGCACACGCACAGCCACGTGCTCGCCCGGCTGGGGCGCTTCCTTCCCTCCCCGTACGTGCACTTCGGGTCGCCGATGGCCCCTTACAGCCTGGCGGCCCACCCCGCCCACCCCTTCGACTACGGGCAGGCCGCGGCGGCCGCCGCCGCAGCCATGGCCGGCGGACACGCGTACACCATCGACGGCCTGCTCGGCATGACGGCCGCCGGCATGCAGGCGCCCAACGGACTCGGCGGCCAGGGACCGCCACAGCACCCGCAGGACGCCCACGGACACGCCAAAAAAGGTGAGTGAGTGAAAAACAACTCTTTTCTCTGAGACCGGAGTGACGACCTAATCGACACCCCGATAGCCGGCCTGTGCGAAACGGCTACCGAGTGAGCGAAAGCCCACTCGGGTGAGAGTGAAAATGGTACGCCGCATGGCTTTCTTTCTTACAAGTGATGTGCTTTCCTGAAATCTGACATGGACTAATAACAACACTAACTATCAAGAGCTGTCAGAAACTCCAACTGAGATGAAAAGTGTGATTAGTTACCCGCCAAAATAACAGAAAATGATTGGTTTTATAAATTATACCATTCATCAAACGTGTGTATGCAAATAACTTTCCTGAATTTAACTATGGATTGGGTGACATCTGAAAAAAATCATAAACATAGGTCTTTACATGCTAAAAATAATGTGCTTATGTTTTATTAGAACATAGCTAAGCACTACATCTCTAACGGTTTCTAAACAATATAAATCGAAATATAGTCTTTAGTTGTGAGGAAAATAATACTACAGAAATAATTTATCGTTCATGCAACGCATGCTACAAGCTGCCACTTCCATATTGGGATGTGGTGTACACTAAAAAGGCATAAAAATATCAGAGCTTAAGCACGAAAGGTTTACAGTAAAAGTCAATACGTTTTACTTATTCTAAAGTTCCAAGCTAAATCGAATTGACGCTTCGTTTCTTCTGTTCATACGTAACATGTAGCATAAACCCTTAGACGCCGAGACCGCTAAAGTTTAATCTAAAAATAACTTTTTTAATTATCGACTCTTTTGTTTCACACTTTCAGTACCGAAGTTAATAAATGGCTATAAAACATTTTCGTAGACTTCTTTTTTCTAAGACTATCATTTTAGTTTTTTTGTATTTTGTGTTTATTTTTAATCTTCAAATTAAAACAAATAATCAATTATGATTAATGTTTTTCACTCTTAATGATATTTAAATTAATTGTTAATGTAAAAATGTTTAGAATTTAAATACTTTTTAATTAAAAATTTGCTGTTACCGTTCAGTTGCATCTATTTCGCTTATAAATTAATAAATGGCTATGAAACATTTTCGTAGGTTCTTGATGTCCTAAGAATTTATTTTGCTTAATGGTGCTTATTTTGGCTGCTCGTTTGAATCAAAAACAAAAATTTAGTGATCTTAAATTGTTTAGCAATCTGAACTACTGCATAAATTAATGTTTTTCTAATATAACGTAAATTAAATAACTTTTTTAATTAATTACAAGACCCTGCTGTTAGCTGTTCAGTTGCATCTTTTTCAGTACCGTTTATAGACCTTAATAAATGGCTATGAAACATTTTCTTGTAGACTTCTTGATGTCCTAAGACTATGCTTATTTTGTTAATGGTGTTTATTTGGCTGCCAGTCCTTCTGAAATCAAAGACAAACATCTAGTGATTCAACCTTATGATTGACTTGTTTAGTTCAATACTTTTTGCTTAACTGCTTGCATTTAAATTAATTGTTTTCCTTAATTGGTGAACAATGTTTAGAACTTTAAATAACTTTTTTAATTAATTACCAGACCTTTGCTGTTACCGGTTCAGTTGCATCTTTTGCATTATCGCTTATAGACTTTAATAAATGGCTAAGAAACATTTTCTTGTAGACTTCTTGATGTCCTAAGACCATGTTTATTTTGCTTAATGGTGCTTATTTTGGCTGCTCGTCCTTCTGAAATCAAAAACAAACAATTTAGTAATTCAATCTTATGACTGAATTGTTTAGTTCAATACTTTTTGCTTAACTGCTTGCATTTAAATTAATTGTTTTTCTTAATTGATCAACAATGTTTATAACTTTAAATAACTTTTTTAATTAATTACAAGACCCTGCTGTTAGCTGTTCAGTTGCATCTTTTTCAGTACCGTTTATAGACCTTAATAAATGGCTATGAAACATTTTCTTGTAGACTTCTTGATGTCCTAAGACCATGTTTATTTTGCTTAATGGTGCTTATTTTGGCTGCTCGTCCTTCTGAAATCAAAAACAAACAATTTAGTAATTCAATCTTATGACTGAATTGTTTAGTTCAATACTTTTTGCTTAACTGCTTGCATTTAAATTAATTGTTTTCCTTAATTGGTGAACAATGTTTAGAACTTTAAATAACTTTTTTAATTAATTACAAGACCATTTTGCTGTTACCGGTTCAGTTGCATCTTTTGCATTATCGCTTATAGACCTTAATAAATGGCTAAGAAACATTTTCTTGTAGACTTCTTGATGTTCTAAGACCATGCTTATTTTGCTTAATGGTGTTTATTTTGGCTGCCCGTCCTTCTGAAATCAAAGATAAACATCTTCGCGATTCAACCTTATGATTGACTTGTTTAGTTCAATACTTTTTGCTTAACTGCTTGCATTTAAATTAATTGTTTTCCTTAATTGGTGAACAATGTTTAGAACTTTAAATAACTTTTTTAATTAATTACAAGACCCTGCTGTTAGCTGTTCAGTTGCATCTTTTTCAGTACCGTTTATAGACCTTAATAAATGGCTATGAAACATTTTCTTGTAGACTTCTTGATGTCCTAAGACTATGCTTATTTTAGTGTTTTTAGCTTATTTTGGTGTTTATTTTGGCTGCCCGTCCTTCTGAAATCAAAGATGAACATCTTCGCGATTCAACCTTATGATTGACTTGTTTAGTTCAATACTTTTTGCTTAACTGCTTGCATTTAAATTAATTGTTTTTTTAATTGATGAACAATGTTTATAACTTTAAATAACTTTTTTAATTAATTACAAGACCATTTTGCTGTTACCGGTTCAATTGCATCTTTTATAGTACCGCTTATAGACCTTAATAAATGGCTATGAAATATTTTCTTGTAGACTTCTTGATGTCCTAAGACCATGTTTATTTTGGTTAATGGTGCTTATTTTGACTGCCCGTCCTTCAGAAATCAAAGAAAAACAATTTAGCGATTCAACCTAATGACTGACTAGTTTAGTTCAATACTTTTTGCTTAACTGCTTGCATTTAAATTAATTGTTTTTCTTAATTGATGAAACATGTTTATAAAAACAGCTCTTTTATATTTTAGATAATTTTACTCTGTAGATTAAATTTTACTTAATGTACTAAATCAAACTTAACCTGCACAGCAATTTTATGGAGTTATGATTCTATGATTTAGATAGACAACAGCTGTTTCAAAACCACTATCGAGCTATTAAGTCAACAAGGCTTTACTTGTCTCCACTGAGGAAGTAGATCGTTTGTGGCTATAAAACAGCTGTTGGCTATCGACTTCTACTTAATTTTTGCTGTCATTACGTTTCCTTTTTGATGATTTGATTGTACATTTGCACTAATGTATTGGCTCTATATTTTTCACATCAGCTAACATAACTTTATAAAATAAGTATAAAAATTCGTTTGATGAAACAATAATTATTTTTTGAGTTTTTGTTAGGGTAATAGGTAAAAGTCCAAAATATCTATTATATTTAATTTATACTCACCTTTAATCCACCCTGGATATTTCTTTACTGACTTCCATGCATATAGAAAGCTTTTGCTTACACTGCCGGGTAAAGCGCGGTTTCTTTCATTCTTTGATTCATTTTCAGTCCACTTCTTAGGAAAAAATAAATTGTTTGATAAATGGAGAAAATAACTTCTTAAAAAATGTCAGTCTCTTTTATACATTTTCTTCTCTATATCCATTTTCACTATTCATTTCACATCATATAATTGTCTGCCTAACAATTAATGGTGTTTAAGATTAATTACAAATCATTAAGATGTATTAGGGTCGATGATAATTTATACCTAACTGTCGGAAGCAATCATAATTATAAAATAGTATATACCTGATGTTACTTATATACCGGTCATTATATATTAAAGTAACGGTATAAACAAAATGGTAGAATTTATGTCATGAATATCTAAATTTTACTTTATTATTTTATAGCATTTTATAATTATGCTATAAAGAGAGTAATTAAAAAACAATATAAACTTGATATTCCTCGTGGGAGTCGGTATTTATACATTTAAGTAACGGTATAAACTAAAAGGCAGAATTTATGTCATGAATATCTAAATTTTACTTTATTATTTTATAGCATTTTATAATTATGCTATAAAGAGAGTAATTAAAAAACAGTATAAACTTGATATTCCTCGTGGGAGTCGGTATTTATACATTTAAGTAACGGTATAAACTAAGTGGCAGAATTTATATTATGTGTAGAACATCAGTATAAATATCTAAATTTCCCGTTGTTGTTTTGTAATATTTTATAATTATGCTGCCCTAAACAAGTATAATTATAAAATATTTTAAACCAGATGTTTCTAGAGAAAATAGTATATATCTGATGTTCCTTATATACCGGTCATTATATATTAAAGTAACGGTATAAACAAAATGGTAGAATTTATGTCATGAATAGAACATGAATATCTAAATTTCACTGTATTATTCTATAGCACTTTATAATTATGATATAAAAAGTGTAATAAACAAATAATATAAACTTGATGTTCCTCGTGGGAGTCAGTATTTTTATAAAGTAACGGTATAAACTAAGTGACAGAATTTATATTATGTGTAGAACATGAGTATAAATACCTAAATTTCCTGTTATTGTTCTGTAATATTTAATAATTATGCTGCCCTAAACAAGCATAATTATAAAATATTTTATACCAGATGTTGCTAGAGAAAATATGTAATTATACATATAATTAATGGTAAAAAAAAATGCGGAGATTTAAGGGTAGAACATGTCTAAATTTCCCGTTATTGTTCTGTAATATTTTATAATTATGCTGCCCTAAGCATAATTATAAAATATTTTAAACCAGATGTTGCTAGGGAAAATATGTAATTATACATATAATTAATGGTAAAATCCAAGTGGGGAGATTTAAGGGTACAACATGAATGTCTAAATTTAGCTTTATTGTTTTATAGATTACACAACTATTTTATACATGCAGTGAGTTCTGAAACACCGGTATAATGTAAACCACATTAACGCATAAATATACTGAAAACTGTAATTACTAAATTAAATAATCTTTTCTTTTATCCATAACTGTGAATGCCTGAGTTTTAAACATAACTTACCAGTTCAGGAAAAGTAATTTATATCAAGTGAATTTGAAAAATTCTGGTTTTAATATTTAACTTTAAACCTAATGATTGACTCGTTTTCTTAAATATCATTTACATAACTGCTTGTAATTAAGTTAATTATCTTCCTTAATGGACAAACCATGTTTATGAAACCATCTCTTGTATATTTCTGAGAAATATCTATACAAATTTGCTGTGTAGGTTAAATTGAATATATGTACTTGTATACAAACATACATGTACTATACATACATATATATATATGTGTGTGTGTATATTTAAGTGTATGAGTTGCTTACATTAACACACATAGTTTTTTGGTGGATCTTTTTACATTAGTTAACTACTTTTAAATATATCTTTATTAATAATCCTCGTTAAGGTTTATGTATGTAAGCCATTGATTTGTGTCTATTCCTAAAGATAATTCAATATTTTACCTTCAAAATACATATAATTTGGTAAAAACTATTTACTTATACTAACTAAACCAAACTTTTGTAACTTTAGCTAGAACTTTTCTTCATGTATTTGTTTTGAGATTCAAAATTTCTATGCACTATTCATCTAAATTACATGCAAGCTGAGATTTCATTTAAAATTAAGTAGACCTAGTTTTTTTTATTGCAAAAATCAAGTCATTAGTAATTTCGTTATTATTATCTGGTCGATTAAAGTAATGAAAAACTTAAAGAATTGTACTTTGTTTCTTAAGATTTCCTATTTGTGTAAAGTTTAAATTATTAAACTCTTTACCTATAACTATATTATATATTATTATAATTAAATATATATTTATATATATATATATAAATATTTTTTATATTTTTTAATATATATATATATATTTGTTTTTTTTTTATGCATATATATAATAAGTCTATTATCATAATAATATATGTATATATTATATATATTTATTTAATATAATATATAAATATTATATATATATATATTATTATTATATTATATGAGTGTGTGTGCGTGTACGTAAATATATTTGTTTTGAGCATATATATATATATATATATATATATATATATATATATATATATATATATATATATATATATATATATATATATATATATATATATATATATATATATATATATATATGTGTGTGTGTGTGTGTGTGTGTGTGTGTGTGTGTGCATATATATAATAATGTCTGTATGTATACATACATATATATATATATATATATATATATATATATATATATATATATATATATATATATATATATATATATATATATATATGAGTGTGTGTGCGTGTACGTAAATATATTTGTACATATAACAAGACTACAGACTGAGCAAAGTCAGAAAATGATTATTCGTTATCAATAGCCACATAATCACTTAATAATAAAAGAATAAAATAAAATAAAATGTTTTGTTTATGCAAATACACACAAATGTATATATATACATACATACATATATTATATATGTATATATATATAATATATGTATGTATACATAATATATATATGTACATATAAATACATACATATATATATATATATATATATATATATATATATATATATATATATATATATATACATATGTATATGTAAAATGTGTCTGTGTATAAATATACATGAATGTATGTCTGTATATATATGTATATATATACATATATATTTATGCGTATGTGCATATGTATATATGTATTTACTTAGAAGACAGACACAGTGAGCAATTTCATGAAAATATTACAAGTGACGTGAGCTAAGTGATTATTCGTTTTTAACAGTCACATAATGACTTAATGACAAAAAACAATTTAAAGTGTTTTGTTGGACACACATGCGTACACGCACATACACACACACATATATATACATGTATATATGTATATATATATGCATATATGTATATATACATGTATATGTATACACACAAATATATATAATATATACATACATATTCAGAAAGAAAGAGGATGGGGCGCTTTTATTTTACAGTGTTATTATGGTAAATACAAAATAACCGTGTAAAATCACAGACAAAAAGTTGGAGCACCCCTTCAAATAGAGAAAAACACACAGCAACAAACAAGTTACTAATTATAGTTCTTTACTTAGAAAAAAATCGAATACTCTGAACTTTTCAGTGAGTGATGCTGCATTAAGACGGTACAGATAATTCTCTTTACAAGTTGTGCTATTTTCACATTTGAATTTATTCATATTTAATTCAAAGAGAATTAACTAAGAATGTTCAAATAACTTGAAACTAAAATTAGAAACTTCAAGATATTCATTTATAAATAGACCAAGATTTCGTGATATATACATATTTACTTGCAAACCAAAATCTATTTTTGTTTCGAAAATAGCCTGTAGCTGTTAGCAGATATTCGTTCATCCATTTTTTAAAGATATGAACGTGGGAACGCCGGCTGTTAAGTAAAAATAACTTTCACTTCACGTTCATTGTTACATTTTGGTTCTTCATTGCGTTGATTTAATTTACTACACGTGAGTGAATTTTCGGAAGGTGTTAGAAGCGTCTTTTTTAGTTAATACCTCAGTGTTATGGAATTTTCCCGATGTTTCTTATTCATGCGCAAGAAAGCAAATTAAAAGTTATTAAACTATTTGAATGCCTAAGTGTGGGAAATGAACATAGAACTATGCGCATTTAACGTGTTCTGGTTTTATTATTAGTTGCCGGCACTCAAACCTCAAAAGTCAGGATTTATTATTTTTTTTAGACCTTGATAAATGTTTCTGGTTGAGTAATTTTTAGTTTTTTATATTAATTCCATATGGTTCTTAAACATTTAAATAAAGGTAGAACGCTAATTAGCTGGTTAAAATGTATATATATATATATATATATATATATATATATATATATATATATATATATATATATTAAAAGAAATACTGATCTAATACTTTATTTTAGTCTTGTACTTGTACATATATATATATATATATATATATATATACATGTGTTTGTGTGCATGGCATGTATGTGTGTATTATATACACACACGTATATATAGCAAGGATGGATTCTCCTTTCAAAATATATACCTTTACATAGATATATATATATATATATATATATATATATATATATATATATATATGTATATATATATATATATATATATATATATATATATATATATATATATATATATATATATATATATATATATATATATATATATATATATATATATATATATATATATATATATATATATATATATATATATATATATATATATAGCAATATATATATATATATGTAAATATATATATATGTATATATATATATATATATATATATATATGTATATATATATATATATATATATATATACATATAATATATATATATATATATTATATATATATATATATTATATATGCATGTATATATATAATATATATATATATATATATATATATATATATATATATATATATATATATATATATATAGCAAGGAACTCTTCTTTTTTTAAAATTTACCTACCACAACATATATATATATATATATATATATATATATATATATATATATCTTTCATCATAATATATCATACACATATAGGAAGGAAAGCTTCTCTTCATTAAAATTTACCTTTCGCAAGATTATATACCATATATCATGCGATATGTGGACACATTGTATGTATTGCTCACAGACAACACATACACACACACACACAACACACTACACATATATATATATATATTTGCCATGCATATATACACATACACATACATCTTGTAAATATATCCTTATAAATGTATTCATGACCATATTCATACATACACATATATTACCAATGTTTGTATGTGTATGCATGTGTATGTATTGACATGGAAATAATGCTACACATGTTATTTGTATCCATGTACACATACACATATATACACACATTATATATATATATATATATAAACTACATGTATAAATATATTGCTTCATTGTAGGGTTATGTATGCATGGATAAAATTGCATGGCAAACACATAAAGACCTATGTATGTACTCATATGTACACTTATGCATAAATATAATCTATTTATAAATGTATGTTTATAGTTACATATACATGCATACATGTGTATGTGTTTGTGGAAATTCTTTTCCTTTCTCTCTTTCTGTATATATATATATATATATATATATATATATATATATATATATGTATGTGTGTGTGTATATACACATGGATTTTTAAGTATATTTACTTAGACGAACACACACATACATATATATACATCATACATATAAACATGTGTGTGCGTGCGATTGTGTGGTGCATTCATTCATTAAGTGTATTTATATTCATGAATATATATTAGTCGCATCTAGATAGAAATGTGCTCTATATACGAGGTACAATAAACCTTAAAAGCATTTAGAAAAGGAAAGTTTTCCTATTTGAAATTCACCCATTTTTCTCCAAGATAGCAGACGCTATCTTGGCTAAATAGGCTGCCTCGGTAAAGACGAGGTCCGTGTACACGGTTCCGGGGGAAGAATTTTTCACTTACCGTCTGGCTACGAGCGTGAAATTTCTCGCCAAGGTCCATCTATCATATCATCTCACTCTTCTCTTTGTATCAAATCCAACTGCTGGGATATGTGGCGGCAACTTGTGGTAGGAAGCCTTGAGAAAGCATCAAAAAGAGAATTTTTATTCATCATTACTTTATGAAAAAACTTCCTTTAATAGTTAGTTTAGTTCCACTTGAAAAGACAGTACCTTTCGAGACTTAAATTTATATTATAGCCTGTTTTTGGTTTACCGCAAAATGTTCTGATTACTTTAGAATTAATTAATTATGTTATTTAATAACACTATAAAGTTAAAATTTTTTTTTATAATTAAAAGTAAAAAATAAATAAAGTAAAATAAAGTAGTATATAATTTAAGATAAAATATTTTAAAGTATATTATATTTTATTATATTATATTATAAATTATATTATATTATATATAATATTATATTATATTATATTTTTTATATTATGTTATATTATTATATATTATATTTTAATTATATATTAAATTTTTTTATTATATATTAAATTTTTACTTTATAATTAAAAGTAAAAAATAAATAAAGTAAAATAAAGTAGTATATAATTTAAAATAAAATATTTTAAAGCATATTATATTTTATTATACTATATTATAAATTATATTATAATATATTACATTATATTATATTATATTATATTATATTAATATTATATATAATATTATATTATATTATATATGTATTTTATTATATTATTTATATTATATTAGTATATACTATATTTTAAATATTTTATATTTTTTTACATAAAAAATATTTTAAATATTTTAATATATAAATTATTTTAAAGTAGTATATATATATATATATATATATATATATATATATATATATATATATATATATATATATATATATATATATATATATATATATATATATATATATATACTACTTTAATTATAAGTAAATTATTTTAAAGTAGTATATAATTTAAAATAAAATAAAATACGCCCCAAATAAAAAATAGAAAAAGTCACTTACCTGCAATGTGACTTTAAAAATTTCTGTAATTAAAACTAACTTTTCATATCATTTAAAGTAAAACGTCTGATTTATTCTAAATCGAGATCTGTATTGAACGTTAAATAATAATAATAATAATAATAATAAAGGCTGTTAAAACTGATATTTTTTAAAAATTATCTTTACCAATCTCTGAAATAAAATTTTACCCATAATAACATAATTAAAGTTTAAAAGAGAAAAAAAGATAATTATCTTATTCTAACAAAAGAAATTAGTTTCTGATTTACTAATTTCAATTTTGTAGGTAAGTGGATTTCTATATTTTCTGTCACTTGGTATGCATATTTCATGTTTTTTTTAAAAAAATATACTGCTTTATAAAACAAAACTAAATAATTTTTATAAAGTTAGTCCCTTATTAGTGATCTAGGGAAACTTTTATCCCAAATAGAAAATAACCTTTTATTTTATATTGAATCAAAAATCGCCTGTTTTGATGAAGATTTTTCTGATCGAAAGGTACTATGTTCCCTTAAGCATGATTAATCTTCTTGCAATTCTTTCAAAAACTCGCAGGTTTCCGCTATTTTTGACTGCAATCTGATACTGAAAATTTTATCACGTACTGATTTGTCTAAGTTAAGATAGAAAGTCTGAATTAGTTGTGTGTGTGTGTATATATATATATATATATATATATATATATATATATATATATATATATATGTGTGTGTGTGTGTGTGTATAATTATATATATATGTGTATATATGTGTATATACATATATATATGCATACATTTATATATACATATGTATGTATACATATATACATATATACAAATATATTTATATATGTATATATATACATATATATACATATATATGTAAATATATATATATATATATATGTATCTATACGTATGTATATACATATTTATACACACATATATATACATATATGTATATATACATATACATACATATATACACACACACACATATATATATATATATATGTATATATATACACATATATGTATACATACATATACATATATATATACACATATATACATATACACACACACACACATATATATATATATATATATATATATATATATATATTTATATATTATATATATATTTGTATATTTATATGCATATACACTTATACAATCCGATAATTATTTAAAACTATATATTATTTGTCACGCATTATTACATATTTAATTTATATTCAAGAAAAGTTATAAATTATTCGGTTTATCACAATGATCACCAGTAAAATGATCTCAAAAACAATATTATTATAAGTAAAGATAAACTAATAAAGTTAATATGTGTTTCGTATGCAGCTTGTTTTGTTGGTATTAAAACTACAAATGCTTTGAAAAAAGAGTAATTACAACATTTGATACTCCTAACGAAATTTATAGTACAACTTCTACGTTATTTTTTTTTTAATTAAAATGGTTTCAAGAATTCTGAAGTTACACTTGACATTTCTTTTTAAGGTAAATTGAATAGTTTGTACAATTTTGAAATAGATGTATATACAAAATTGTATGAAAGCAGTGCATGAGGAAAATTTTGTTTTAAGTATGTTATTGACATTTGGACACAGAGATGCAATCTTAAATTTACCAACGAACTGAAATCGAAGGAAAAAAAAGGTAGTTATTAACTACCGATATGATTGTTTGAAACGATCTTGAAGTAGACTTAACTGTTTTCAGTTTCTATCTTGATTGCTGAAATTGTCTTGAATTACATCCTAATGTTGTTTTTGCAAATATTTTTTTATTGCCCTTGAGATATTTATCTCGATATAATTGTTAATTATTTTTAGAGTATGTTTTATTTCACTTTTTGCGAAAGTTTTCTGAAATCGTTCACAGTGGATTTTTCTCTTAGTAAATTGATTATGTTTACTTTCTTCTCTTAGTCGGTAAATTGGTATTATCTATGTTTCATCTAGACAGATTTTCTAATCTGTTTGAATATTTTGTCTTCTGTCTATTTTGGCGAAAATTTATTGAACAATTTTTCTTGTCCGTTTTCTGTATTTCGAATTGGTATATCTCTACATACGCAAGATTTTTTTGATATGATAATTAATTAGTATCTATACATGCCATCCGTCCTTTCTAGTGTATAATACCTATATAGTTAGATTTCGATTGGTCGTGTAAAAAAAATCCAAGCACATCACATTTAATACACTCGATGATATAAGAGAGGCTACACCAGTAGTAAGATTTATTCTATTATTTAGAGAAATAAAATAACATTATGAATATTTTATTTATATCACTTTTCTTCTATATTTTCACTGTTGCCATTAGCACCTTTATAATGTAAGTAACATTTAACTTCCATATACTGTCTTGTTCGCTTTCTGTACCTTAATTCCGAACTAACTGGTAAGAGCGTCCTGGAACACTTGCCAATCTGTTTCATTGTTACTATTAGCATCTTTATAATATAGCTAACATTTAACTTCCATATACTGTATTGTTCGTTTTCTGTATCTAAATTCGTAATTAATTGGTAAGAGTGTCCTGGAACACTTGCTAATCTGTTTCACTGTTTCTATTAGCACCTTTATAATGCAACTAACACTTATGGAAATATTATTTGTATCACTTTTCTTCTATATTTTCACTTTTGCTACTGTCACCTTTATAATGTAAGTAACATTTAACTTACATAAACTGTCTCTTTCGTTTTCTGTACTTTAATTTCGAACTAATTGTAAGAGTGTCCTGAAACACTTGCTAATCTATTTCACTGTTGCTATTAGCACCTTTATAATGTAAGTAACATTCAACTTATATATACTGTCTCTTTCGTTTTCTGTACTTTAATTCCGAACTAATTGGTAAAAGTGTCCTGAAACACTTGCTAATCTGTTTCACTGTTGCTATTAGCACCTTTATAATGCAACTAACATTTAACTTCCATACACTGTCTTGTTCATTTTCTGTATCCTAATTCCGAAGTAATTGATAAGAGTGTCCTGGAACACTTGCCAATCTGTTTCACTGTTGCTATTAGCACCTTTATAATGTAACTAACACTTAACTTACATATACTGTCTTGTTCGTTTTCTGTACTTTAATTCGGAACTAATTGGTAAGAGTGTCCTAGAACACTTGCTAATCCGTTTCAGCATCACTCTTGGGTCGTCAAAGTTGCTATTTAGAGCAGTTAATGGGTTTATTTGATTTCCCTCTCTCTCGGCAAGAAAAATGTTGGATAGTTTGCTTATTTTTTACTTTTAATTTCTTGAAAGAGAAATTTCTCCCCAAACTTTTATGAAACCCCTCAATTTTTTATGAAATGAAAGCTATCAGTAACGACCTTTACATCTTGCGTTCTACCTCATTTACCGATAGTGTATCAAAATACTTTCTAATTTTTTTCATTGTTTGTTTTACATCTGTCTTAACTTTTGGAAATATCTTGAAAATAATAGGTAAATTATTGGAACATTATAGTTGCGCCTTTCTTATAGAAAAGTGTTTAAAAAGTTTCCATTCTGTTTCTTTAATTTAATTCCCTCTTTCTCTTAACTGTGTTATTAACTGTGTGATGATTTGAACAATTACGAAAAAAAAAAAAAGAGAGTATCCTATGGATGCTGTCTAAAGTATTTGAGCATAGTCGTTGCACCTTTTATACAGAAAAGTGGATAAAAATTTTCCGTTCTGTTTCTTTGTTTTCCTTCCCTCTTTCTCTTGATTAACTGTGTGATGATTTGAGCAATTACGGAAAAAAAAGAGAGTGTCTTATGGACGTTGTCTAAACTATTTGAGCATAGTCGTTGCACCTTATATATAAAAAAGTGGATAAAAAGTTTCCATTCTGTTTCTTTGTTTTTCTTCCCTCTTTTTCTTGATTAACTGTGTGATGATTTGAACAATTACGGAAAAAAAAGAGAGTATCCTATGGACGTTGTGTAAAGTATTTGAGCATAGTCGTTGCACCCTTTTTATAGAAAAGTGTTTAAAAAGTTTCCGTTCTGTTTCTTTATTTTCCTTCCCTCTTTCTCTTGATTAACTGTTTGATGATTTGAACAATTACGATAAAAAAGAGTATCCTATGGACGCTGTCTAAAGTATTTGAGCATAGTCGTTTTACCTTTTTTATAGAAAAGTGGATAAAAATTTTCCATTCTGTTTCTATATTTTCCTCTCGTCTTCTTCTTGATTAACTGTGTGACGGTTTGAACAATTACGAAAACGAAAAGTATCTCATGGATGTTATCTATGGTAAAGTATTTTAGCATTGTCGATGCACCTTTCTTATAAAAAAGTGGTAAAAAATTTGACATTCTGTTTCTCTATTTTCCTTTCATCTCTCTCTCCGCTTGCTGTGTGACGGTTTGATCAATTACGAAAAGAAAAATAGCCTATGGATGTTAAATAATATACGAAGAAAATCAGTTAAGAATATGTTGTGGAATCCGAAACATGTGCCTTACACAAATAGATATATTAATTCTATTTCAGGTAGTGCAAATATCACTGACAATTAAATGATATTTGCAAATAAATAATCACACTTTCGTTTTAAGATAAAACCTGATTTGAAATTTGTCCCATTTATCTTTAACCTGCCAAATGGGAGTAGCTTTTGTGGAAAAGGGAGTACTTTTAGGCAAGATGATGATATTTTATTTTATAGAACTCAATCATAAAAATCAAAAGATGTGAAATGTGTGCATTTGGTGAAAGTAAAGATAAAAAAGTATTTAAAATTATCAACATATTCGAAAAAGGTTGTGAATCAGTATAAAACAGGGGTCTTCAAATTGAGTGCCGCAAAAACATGAGGCAATCGAGGTGTCCCTAGAGAAGCGGTTCTCGAATATTTTGGATAGCGGAATCCTTGACGGGTTAAAAATATTTCGTGGCATAACTATCCTTAAAACAGCTTTAATAAGGATGAAAGAAAAAAAACAGGGCAAATTTAATGCTTACTTGTTTTAATGCGATGAATAAAACGTTTAGATGAATTTTTTATGACTCTTGATTACAACCGTGGCTTCACTATCGAACGACTGAGGCACCCCTGCATGTCGCCGCAACCAGTTTGGGAATCCCGGCTCTAGGAGAAGCATAATAGAGTTTTAATAAGTCAAACAAATACAAAATAGATTGTAGTTATATAACAAATACATAAGCTATATGTATTTATCTTGATCTTCACGAATAAAGGTTATGCATGCGTGGTAACAGTATTTTCATAGCTGGTATGCTGGTAACATTTTTTACCAGCACACCTATGAACAAAAATTACTATTTAGATGCCGTTAAGAATAATTTATTTATGTGAAAAATCGTTTCCAACTTATTGGGTAACAAGAACGAAATATCGGAACACGCTTAGTACAGAATGCGAAATACGACTGTAGATAACATCTATATAGTTAGATTTCGATTGTCCGTGTAATAAAATATCCAAGCACATCACATTTATTACACGCGATGATATAAAGAGAGGCTACTCCAGTAGCACGAGTTATTCTATTATTTAGATATATAAAATAACATTATGGAAATTTTATTTGTACCACTTTTCTTCTATATTTTCCCTGTTGCTACTAGCATCTTTATAATGTATGTAACATTCAACTTACATGTACTGTCTTGTTCTATTTCTGTACCTAATTCCGAACTAATTGCGAAGAGTGTCCTGGAACACTTGCTAATCTGTTTCACTGTTGCTATTAGCACCTCTATAATGTAACTAACATTTAACTTAGATATATTGTCTTGTTCGTTTTCTGTACCTTAATTCCGAACTAATAGGTAATAGTGTCCAGGAACACTTGCTAATCTATTTCACTGTTGCTATTAGCATCTTTATAATGTAACTAACATTCAACTTACATGTACTGTCTTGTTCGTTTTCTGTACTTTAATTCCGAACTAATTGGTAAGAGCGTCCTGGAACACTTGCTAACCTGTTTTACTATTGCTATTAGCACTTTTATAATGCAAGTAACATTTAACTTACATATACTGTCTTGTTCGTTTTCCGTACCTTAATTCCGAACTAATTGGTAAGAGTGTCCTGGAACGCTTGCTAATCTGTTTCACTGTTGTTATTAGCACCTTTATAATGTAACTAACATTTAACTTACATATATTGTCTTGTTCGTTTTCTGTACCTTAATTCCGAACTAATAGGTAATAGTGTCCAGGAACACTTGCTAATCTATTTCACTGTTGCTATTAGCATCTTTATAATGTAACTAACATTCAACTTACATGTACTGTCTTGTTCGTTTTCTGTACCTTAATTCCGAACTAATTGGTAAAAAACTATCCTGGAACACTTGTTAATCTATTTCACTGTTGCTATTAGCATCTTTATAATGTAACTAACATTCAACTTACATATATTGTCTTGTTCGTTTTCTGTACTTTAATTCCGAACTAATAGGTAATAGTGTCCAGGAACACTTGCTAATCTATTTCACTGTTGCTATTAGCATCTTTATAATGTAACTAACATTCAACTTACATGTACTGTCTTGTTCGTTTTCTGTACTTTAATTCCGAACTAATTGGTAAAAGTATCCTGGAACACTTGCTAATCTGTTTCACTGTTGCTATTAGCACCTTTTTAAGTAACATTTAACTTACATATACTGTCTTGTTTGTTTTCTGTACCTTAATTCCGAACTAATTCGTAAGAGTGTTCTGTAACACTTGCTAATCCGTTTCAATGTTACTATTAGCATCTTTATAATGTAACTAACATTTAACTTACATATACTGTCTTGTTCATTTTCCTTCGGATATATCCCTCTATAACAGTTCCTTTACTGTCTCCTAACTATTGTTGTATTGAGGTTTACTGTGCATCATAAATCTATCGTTTGTTGAATATACAGCTCAAAATACAAGCACTTTAACATTTTAACAAAAGATTGACAACGGAAAACTATTGTCAAGAAAATGATGAATAGAAAGGCAAGGAGAAATGAAAATATTTCCAGAGACTTTTAAACTTTTGATAGAAATTTTCTTTCAAAGTATACTCACACTAGTAATTCTAGGATTCTTTTCTCAAGTAAATTCATTTTTACTTTTAAAATATTTCCATCTTTTAAAAACCTGCTACGGTTTAGTTTGTTTTGGAGTGCTATGGTCTACTGTTTTGATTCATGAGCACTAATGAGACCGGGACCTACTGCTTAAATCCGATTACGAACTGCTAAGAACATACATATCATCTGCGGAACTTGAATCCACTAACTCCGGTACGGAAATCGTTTTGTATAACTGCTACGGAGATGAAGAACATTCGAAAGTAAAAAGAGCATAATTAGGCAATTTTTTATAAAGAATATACATATTTTTTTTTTACACATAGTCACATAAGTATGGAACTTTTGGGGTTTGTATAATCCCCCAAAACTTCCCTTGACTGGGAGTTACTGCAAATAACATCGACTTCCAAAAATAATCCACCGCTTTGCGTGCTTGTACATAAAATTTAAGGTGTGGTTTTGTTTAAATTTACCGAAGATAATACCGATATAACAAAAGTAAAATAGTTTTAATTTAGAAGGAACATTTTGAAGACTCCTTCAAAACATTATTGATCTTTAAATTCTTTCTAACATTTCTTTTAAAGTATAAATGGGATGATGAAATAGCATGTGTCTTATGGTGTTTTTTATGGAATCATTAGATTAATTTTTTTGACGGAGAAAATAATTTTGAAGGTTAATTGTTTCCTTTAAAAAAAGTTTGATAAGTTTAGACGCTCAGTGGCTATTTCAATGGCAAAAATAATATTTTGTCTACGAAATAAAATATAATAATAAAATATTCATAGCAAATTGTATTTAATATTTAACATTGTAACTTATATATAAAATTTAATGTGTGGTTTTTCTTTAAGTTTACCGAAGATAATACCGATATAACAAAAGTAGAATAGTTTGAATTTAGAAGGAACATTCTGTAGACTTCTTCAAAACATTATTGATCTTTAAATTCTTTCTAACAATTCTTTTAAAGTATAAGTGAGATGATGAAATACCGTGTGTCTTATGGTGTTTTTATTGAATCATTAGATTAATTTTTTTTATGGGGAAACTAATTTTGAAGGTTAATTGTTTCCTTTAAAACAAAAAAAGTAAAGTTTGTTAAGTTTAGAAGATTAGTGGCTATTGCAATGGCAAAAATGCTATTTTGTCTACGAAATAAAATATAATAATAAAATATTCATAGTAAATTGTATTTAATATTTAATATTGTATAACTTGTTAACCTTGTAACTTGTATATAAAATTTAATGTGTGGTTTTGTTTAAGTTTACCTAGCATAATACCGATATAACAAAAGTAAAAAAGTTTGAATTTAGAAGGAACATTCTGTAGACTTCTTCAAAACATTATTGATCTTTAAATTCTTTTAACATTTCTTTTAAAGTATAAATGGGATGATGAAATAGCGTGTGTCTTATGGTGTTTTTCATTGTATCATTAGATTATTTTTTTCGATGAAGAAAATAATTTTTAAGCTTAATTGTTTCCTTTAAAGCAAAAAAGTAAAGTTTGATAAGTTTAGAAGATCAGCGGCTATTGCAATGGCAAAAATGATATTTTGTCTACGAAATAAAATATAATAATAAAATGTTCATAGCGAATTCTATTTAATATTTAGCATGTATTAAAAAGAAAGAGACGTAACATATTACCTAAATACAAAGGGTTAGAGTGGAACAGTTTATCATTCCAATTCCTCTTGAATGTTAATTCAGGTTTACGCAGAAAAGCCTTATATAACTATTTAGACATTACCTGTCAGTAACTCCGGTATGATTTACACTGAAACTGCAGCGAGATTTCTCCCAAATAAGCTGCTTATAAATAATTCACATACAGACGTATAAAATTAAATGTAAAGTTCTGTGTGGGAAGAAGTAAAAATATCTAGAAAAATGTCTTACACTTTAAAAATTCTTATAAAGGTAATATATAATTTCATAACGGATATCTTTGTAGATTTATTCACTTTAAGTAATGGGGCTAATTTAGAATTAACATGTAATACTAACTAATAATGCAGGCACATAATTTTTTTAACTTAAATTTAATTTAAACTTAATTTACATTTTTAATATTTAAGCTAAACGTTTTAATTTAAACTTTTAACTCAAGTTTAAACTTTTAACTCAAGTTTAATTTAAACTTTTAACTCAAGTTTAATTTAAACTTTTAACTCAAGTTTAATTTAAACTTTTAACTCAAGTTTAATTTAAACTTTTAACTTAAATTTAATTTAAGCTTAAATTTACTTTGTAATGAAATTATATTTAATATTAGTTTTATACCAAACTGAAAAAAAGAATCTGATGCATTTAGTTTTAAGAAACTTAGTGTATCTTTGTACCTTTGAAGTACTTTTAAAGTAACATAAAATTTTACATCAATATATCATATATAAGAAATTTAAAATATAAAAATGTTTAATCGAATTCGTTTACTAATTAATATAAATTTATTTTATTCTTAGATTTACTTTGTAATGAATTAATATTTAATATCAGATTTAAAGAAAACTGAAAAAAAATCTTTTCGTTTAGCTTTACTAAACTTAGTTTATATTTGATGTATATTTAGATGAATAAATACGAAAAGAGAATAGAAAAATACTTCAGATATTCACAGTTCTAAAAAAACAATTTTAACAGTAAGTACTTTTAAATTAACATAAAGTTTCACATCGCTATACCATATATAAGAAATTTTAAACACACTATTTTTAAATCGAATTTGTTTAACAATTAACATAAATTTAATGTATACTTAAATTTACTTTGTAACGAATTAATATTTAATATTAGTTTTAAACTCAACTGGAAAAAAATCTTATCATTTAGCTTTACTAAACTTAGTTTATCTTTGATGTATATTTAGATGAATAAATACGAAAAGAGAATAGAAAAATACTTCAGATATTCACAGTTCTATAAAAACAATTTTAACAGTAACTACTTTTAAATTAACATAAAGTTTCACATCAATGTATCATATATAAGAAATTTAAAACATAAAAATTTTTTAAATCGAATTTGTTTACTAATTAACATAAATTTAATTTATGCTTAGATTTATTTTGTAATGAATTAATATTTAATATCAGTTTTAAAGAAAACTGAAAAAAAAATCTCTTATCATTTAACATTACGAAACTTAGTTTATCTTTGATGTATATTTAGATGAATAAATATTAATAGGAAATAGAAAAGTAGTTCAAACACTTTCAGTTCTACAAAATATAATTTGAACTGTAGTATTTTAAATTAACATAAATTTTCACATCTATGTACAATATATAAGGAATTTAAAACACACTATTTTTAAATCGAGTTTGTTTTCCAACTAACATAAATTTAATTTATGCTTAAATTTACTTTGTAACTAATTAATATTTAATATTAGTTTTAAGCCAAACTGAAAAAAATCTTAAGCAATTAGCTTTAGGAAACTTAGTTTGTCTTTGATGTATATTTAGATGAATAAATATGAATAAGAAATAGAAAAGTACTTCAGACACTCACAGTTCTATAAAAACAATTTGAACAGTAAGTACTTTTAAATAAACATAAAACTTCACATCGATATATCATATATAATAAATTTAAAACATAATTTTTTTAAATCGAATTTATTTACTAATTAATATAAATTTATTTTATGCTTAGATTTACTTTGAATTAATATTTCATTTTAGTTTTAAATAAAACTGAAAAAAAATCTTATCATTTAGCATTACGCTACTTAGTTTATCTTTGATGTATATTTAGATGAATAAATACGAAAAGGGATAAAAAAAATACTTCAGACATTCACAGTTCTATAAAAACAATTTGAACTGTAAGTACTTTTAAATGAACCTAAAGTTTCACATCGATGTACCATATATAAGAAATTTAAAGCACACTATTTTTAAATCGAATTTGTTTTCCAATTATCATCGAGTTGGGTAACACGTACTTACAGGGAAAATTTACAAAAAGAGGGGAAGAGGGATGGAATCCGCTAGGGAATTTTCATAAATGGGAGGTAAATCTAAATTACCCATCGGATCGACCTGGCTTGTAGATTTACTCTAGATAAATTTGCATCATTACTGAGTGTACAACGAACTGCTTTTAAAAGACCCCGGCTTGTAATAGACTATCAGGAAAAGGGCAATATAATAAGGAAGAATGATGTATTTATTCTTCAAATGAAAGAAAGAAGATTTATTTTACAGGGGGAAAGAGATTTTATTCATAAAACAATTATTACCGAAACATTTAAAAATAAACCGGGAAATGAGTAGATTGAAAATTTAGGATCTTACAAGTGGTATATCATGGAATTAAAAAAATATTTTATTTTGGTTTTAATTAATCTTCTTGTAAATGTAACATATTATTAACTCTCTGGCTTCTCATCCCGCGATTTCCATGGGCAACTCAAATGTACCAAAATTTGCTCATTCCGGGATTTTCGCGGACATGTGTTTTCCACCCTTTATTGAGGAGCACATCGCGTCTTTTCACTGTTTAACCTGTGAAATAAATTACATATACAGTATTAGACGTTTAACTGTGTAATAAATATAATTATACGGATAGAACTATATTTATATTAGATAATTTCATTATGTAATAAACAGAAATTAACTGCAATTCAGTTGAATTTTATCAAAAAAACAATGTCTTGTGATAACATCTAAAATTGTTTTTTTCTGACAGTTTAGTTTTTCATGATAAAAATCTATATAAAAAATCTTTTCTAGGAAGAAAAAGTGCATTTCAATTCTTCAATATATATTGATTCAGCAATATATGTATATATATATATATATATATATATATATATATATATATATATATATATATATATATATATATATATATATATATATATATATATATATATATATATATATATATATATACATATATATATATATATATATATATATATATATATATATATATATATATATATATATATATATATATATATATATATATATATATATATATATATATACATATATATATATATATACATATATATATATATATACATATATATATATATATATATATATATACATATATATATATATATATATATATACATATACATACATATATATATATATATATATATATATACATATATATATATATATGTATGTATGTATGTATATAATACGCAACTTTTGAATCGATTTCGGTCTGTAAATTCAACAGTCAGAATGTTAATAATATAATTCTGTAAATGTGGTTAAATTTTCGAGTTAAACTATTAGATTTTCATAGCTGTGATTTATTACTTTTTCCAAAAGAAATTATACTAAAAAGACTTTCTAGGATTTTTTTAATACATAATATGAACATTTCCATATGTAATATTCCTTTTAATTCCTTTTAATACAGAACTTATCGGAAAAGTTTGTGGAAAATATTAAAGGAAAAAATAGAAAATGTTTGATAGAATTTTGCGAATTCCTCGCGTTTGCAATAAGATCCCTTAAATCATTTAATAACCCCCTTATCAAATATGATCTTTTACCTTTTTATTCTTTAATTCTAATAAATGTTAATAGTATAAGATTTCTGTAATATTCTGTATATTGCAAAAGTTAAATACATTACTTCTACACTTGATGTAATAGGAGTTGATAAAAGTTCATTTTTAGACATGTAGTTGCATATTTAAAAGTTATATGTTCCTTTAAAATATGTGCTTGTAAATTCATTTTGGTTTTTAATGTGGGTCTGAACCGACCATGTTAAATTCTCCTCGCTGGATGTTAACCTATGGGGAAAATAAAATTTTCTGTGGTCGGCTAGCATTTTAATAATTCTTTAAAAAGAAAATATATTACGTGATAGAACATTAAGTATTCTATGATGCTATCTTTTAAATTTTTTAGTTTGTATGTTAAAAGTTCCTTTTGCATTTGAAAAAGAGTATACTAAAATTTCTTACAAATTATTTAAAATTAAATATATTTTCTCGTTTTTTTTTTAAATAAAAAGGTAACATCTCGGAGAATTTATTGATCTTTCAAGGGAAGTAGGTTCTTTAAAGAATTATTAAAATGCAAGCCAGCCAGGAAAAGTTTTATTTGCCCCATGTGTAAAAACTAAGCATGAGAAGTCCAATATGACATACCCACTTAAACTTCATTTATATACTTCAAATCCTACTTGCAATGCTGTCTGAACTTAAAATCTAAAATGATGAAAATAAATAGTGATTAAAAAGCATGAAAATCATTCCACTTACGTGAAAATGCATAATCATCAGTTTTTATGGGCTTTATTATGAGAAAAAATACTTAAGATTATTTTAAATTACATTACCTCAATATGAAAATGATTAAGCAATTCATAACTGTCACATGTTTCGTGTACTTTTGTAATATCCATAAAGATATAGTCTGTTTTGGTATTTAAATGTTAATAAAATATAAATGACGTAAAGATATGTTCTGAAAAACATGGTATATAATCGGCAGGATGAATTTTTTGTTTCATCTTTATCCTAACAATTATATATTAAATGCAGAAAATAACTTTTTTAATGGAATGATCCCCTTTTTGTATGCATATCATTAATAGGCATTACATAAGAGAAGTTTGAGTCTGAATAAAGTAAAATATGAATAAAATTTATTACACTTTATATGAAAAAATGTAAACGATTATAATCTTAGAACGGAAAGCAATGATTTAAAATTTCAATAAATAAAGACATTTTTCAAATGGTAACAACAAATTTTGAGCAAAATTATGTAACTATAAACTGCGTAAAGCGTCAAAAGAAACATGCAAAATATCTTTTTCAAAAGCTTTAAATTGAATGTTTCTTTCATATTCAGTTTTTTATTCCCGATTTGTATCTAATAGGTTTTACTTTAAACATTCCCTTTACTTTAAACATTCAACTTTTACTTTAAATATTCACCTTTTACGTTGTTGTAAAGAGCATGAAATAAAAACTTTTATATTTAACCTCATCAACTTTTACTTTAATCATTCAACTTTTACTTTAAATATTCAACTTTTACGTTGTTGTAAAGAGCATGAAATAAAAACTTTTATATTTAACGTCATCAAATTTTACTTTAAACATTCAAATTTTACTTTAAATATTCAACTTTTACACTGATTTAAAGAGCATTAAATAAAAACTTTCATCTTTAACCTCATCAACTTTTACTTTAAACATTAGACTTTTAAGATAATGTAAAGAGCATGAAATAAAAACTTTCATCTTTAATCTCATCAACTTTTAATTTAAACATTAGACTTTTAAGATAATGTAAAGAGCATGAAATAAAAACTTTCATTTCTAATCTTATCAACTTTTACTTTAAATATTCAACTTTTATGCTGTTGTAAAGAGCATGAAATAAAAACTTTTATATTTAACGTCATCAAATTTTACTTTAAACATTCAACTTTTACTTTAAATATTCAACTTTTACGCTGATTTAAAGAGCATTAAATAAAAACTTTCATCTTTAACCTCATCAACTTTTACTTTAAACATTAAACTTTTACTCTAATGTAAAGAGAGTAAAATAAAAATTTTCAACTTTTGTTTTAAACATTTACTTTTTACACTGTTGAAAAGAGTGCGAAAGAAAAACTTTCAACTTTAATCCATTCAATTTTTGCTTTAAACATTCAACGTTTACGCTGTAGTAAAAGTCATGCTTGAATGAAAACTTTCAAACCATTAATGCCTATCGTGTCTTTTTAGGGACAGTTATAAAATAGTTTGTAGAATTTTGATGCTTTCTCGATAAGTTCTTTACAGAAGATGTAGACAGCAATCCTATAAACGCTATATATAATTATCGAGTATCTTCTATTGTATAATTTTGTTGCTTGGATCAATATTTACGTTCTTCAAATCTCAATTTAAAATTTACTTTGTTTGTAGGTGCATGAACTAAAATCATAATAAAAGATTTATCAATTGTGAAACTTCACTTTGCAGAGTACAATGTTCACATGTGATACAAAATAAATTTCTTATGCTGAAGTTTATTTATTTATTTACTTATTTTTGTAAATTTTAGTAAATCTTTGTTTAAAAAGAAAGTTGATCATTATTGAGAACGGTCTATAATATTAACACATTGTATGCGAGACACGTACTAGTACGTTTTCTGACGATTCATACTGCGCGGGTCACTTACTAGTACGGGTTAGTGTAACAACATGGTTTGTTTGTGGGTACAAAAATAAAGGTATATACAGGAAAACGAAGCCGAATGTTCTTGTCTACTACATAGATTCTGGAAAAATTTAGACAAATAAAAACTAGTTTTTACATCGGTCGATGCAACTGATGTAAAATTAAGTAATTTTCTATCTATTGAGATTTAACTGAATAACTAAATTTACGACGTCATTTTTTTTGCCAAAAATCATAATTTTTATTAAAATTTCTCTGTTGTAAAATTTCAACTTTTAGGCTTCTAAATATATTTTTGTCTTCTATCTACGGCTATTTAAAGAAAAGTTACAGATGTTTAAACATCAGTGACAGCTATCAAAACAAAATGGAAGTAGCGACTTTGGAACCGGAATTTGTGAATTTAAAACATTTTAAACAGGATTTTTTTGGACAAAACTATTTAAATTTTCATGAAGATTAGTTTAAACATTTTTCTATTATTTTTAATAATTAGCAACTTGGCAATTAGAAAGTTTTGAAGCAAGAAAGTGTTTTGAATTTTTAACATGTATTTTAATTTTTTAATAGTTAAAGTTGCTTTCATAGACTTCAAATGCGTTTTTCTCAGAACGGTATTTTTAATAAAATGTTGAAACTTAAAATGGGATTTCTCAAAAAGTTCTTAAAATATTTTGTTGAAAATTATGTGAATGCTCTCGATAGTATTTACTAGTGAATGACCTACAAGCTTTCAATTTGGATAATTTTTAATGATGTTACACTCATAGTTAGATATAAAGGTAATGAAAATTCGTTAAAAATTCAATGTGTATGATATGTGTATTCATATTTATGCACACATACTACATATATATATATATATATATATATATATATATATATATATATATATATATATATATATATATATATATATATATATATATATATATATATATATATATATATATATATATATATATATATATATATGCTACTGAGCGAATTTAAGAAAGATTGAGTTGATTACTTTGACCGAAAAATTTGTTTAATTTTGACAAATAAGTTAAATTCATCACTAGTAAAATTTGAAGATAAGAATCAATTTTAATCTTTCTCTAACTTCATTATCAACTGAAGGTCTAAGACTTTACTTACGCCAAGCATGAATGGTTTACTAAACTTTATTATTTAACTAGACATCAGGAATAGAAGATCAATAAACCTTTACTATATGTCATGTGTACTCAATAAATGCTTTAATAATTTTTTCATGGCATATGGATAGTAGAGGATTAATAAAACTTCTTTGTATGTGCAGTATCCTTAATCAGTTATTTAATGTAACATTACATGGCAAATATCATCAATATGTTATTAATAAATCTATAAAATCTATACTCAGTGTCTTCAGTGATTTAATAAAAGTTAAATAAATGCAATATATCATGGATGGATGATTAATAAAACTTTGCTGTATGTCGAGTATCCCTAATGAGGGACTTAATAAATATTAACTATATGCCAGATGTCACCAATAAGTGATTAATAAACTTATACTGCATGCCAGGTATTTTCAATAAATGATTCAGTCTAATTTACTGCATACCAAATATCGTCAGTAAGGGATTCGATGTAACATATTGGTAATGATGTACGGTAGACATATTTGCTGATGCGCTTGTGTACAAATATTAAAGTATCCGTTTACGTTCGAAGAACTTTTTTCTTTAAACGTAGAAACTAGTTCATTTTTTTACATTTTTAGATTTATTTTTTATATTATCAAAGATAATTGCACTTAAAAAATTTATTCCTATAGAAGTTTTCATAAAACTTCTAATGAATGAAGAAAATTTGGTAAAAAAATCGGGTTTTTTCAAAAGGTCTAATTTTTGAATAAATTAAATTATTTCAATATTTTTTGACGCAACACATTTCTTATACACTCGACTAGAGAATCACCTAAAATCTTTGCTTAATTTACATTTGGTAAAAAATTTTGGTCCTTTAAAATCCCACATATTGAATTTGTAATGAATTTTCATTACCTTTACATCTAATTATGAGTGTAACATCATTAAAAATTATCCGAATTTAAAGCTTTTAGGTCATTCACTAGTAAATACTATCAAAAGCATTCATAATAATTTTCAACAAATTATTTTAAGAACTTTTTGAGAAATCCCATTTCAAGTTTCAATATTTTATTAAAAATACCGTTCTGAGAAAAACGAATTTGAAGTTTATGAAAGCAACTTTAACTATTAAAAAATTAAAATACATGTTTAAAATTGCCCACACTTTCTTGCTTCAAAACTTTATAATTGCCAAGTTGCTAATTATTAAAAATACTAGAAAAATGTTTAAACTAATCTTCATGAAAATTGAAAAAGTTTTGTCCAAAAAAATCCTGTTTAAAATGGTTTAAATTCACAACTTCCAGTTCCGAAGTTGCTACTTCCTTTTTGTTTTAACAGCTGTCACTGATGTTTAAACAGATGTAACTTTTCTTTAAACTGCCGTAGAGACAAAACAAAAACAGATTTAGAAGCCTAAAATTTGAAATTTTACAATAGAGAAATTAAAACAAATTATGATTTTTGGCAAAAAATGTATACGTTTTTAACGTAGACGGATACCTTAAATCAATTTAACCAAAAGTGAGATGCTGCAGTTCGATATGAACTTCCAATAACACAATTTTTTTTTTCCAAACTGTCTTCAGGCTTCACCAGACTTTTATCTGGAGTTTTATCAGCGAACTTAGATATTCCGTCAAAAATTTTCTTTTATATTTGGCTTAAATAATAGATTAGGTACATATGCGATAATGTTAAACTTAATCATCGATTATTTTTGTTGCAATGAAAATTCTATAACAAGTATTAACAACAAATTCTATCTACCTTCAGGGTGTAGTGGTAATAATAGTTTCATTCCTGTAGTTCCATTTACCCCTTCCGGTAAAATGACGAGTCTAGCTCGTCATTGGTTTTTCATTCCATACTGCACAATGACGAGCTACACTCGTCATGCGACTAAAGTTACTGATAAATATGATAATTAATTTAGTTTAAAATTTCTACTGTACTGAATTTAGCAACACTTTTGTTACTTGTGGAAATCCCAGGTCACTATTACATATTGTTTATTTAAAGTTTCTTGGTACAAGTCACTGCCAAATTGATGAGTCAGAATAAAAGAAAACCTACTAAGAAATGCCGTGTGTGTTACAAGAATCAAATTAGAAGTGAGACTCCTATGTACAATTCAGAATTCCTTTGCACTTTGTTTTGAAAAGTACCACTAGCTTGAAGACTATTATCTTAATTTTGTTTGATTTAACACTATGTAAAAAGTGGATTTTAATTGAATATGTAAGATAAAAAAAACAAGAAATAAAAAATAATCGGTTACTTCACGCACAGTTTTTACAAAAATCAAATTAATTACTGTGTAAGTTAAGAACTTAACGTAATCAACGAAGTAAAAAATTCGAATTATCTTTCTAAATTATTAACGTTATTTAAACTGCTTAAGTATTATCTTAATTTTACCGTTATATACAGTTAACCTAGTAAACTGGTATTTATTAAGATTTAGGAGGTATATAAAACAGTAAATAGTAAAAACATAATTTACAATTTTTCACATATTAAATCGTACGCATTATTTATTTAAAAAAAAAAAAAAAAGTGGTGAAATTCATATCACAGTAAAAAACTTCTTCAAATTATCTTTTTAAAACTAATATTCCGTCAATAATTTTCTTTTATATTTGGATTAAATAATAGATTAGGCACATACATGATAATGTCAAACTTAATCATCGATTATTTTTGTTGCAATGAAAATTCTATTACAAGTATTAACAACAAATTCTATCTACTTCCAGGGTGGAAATGATCGTTTATTCCTGTACCATTAATTCGTGGGATTGGGCTTCGTAATTTGTAGCTGTTCGAATTATCTTTAAATAGTTCCGGTC
>CM063509.1:14595605-14600605 GCA_032207245.1 Pardosa pseudoannulata | reverse complement strand
ATTAGATATTCAAAAACTTGTGACCGTTCAGAACAGACATGTTTCCAACATGTTCCACGATCTCTTTTTGATAACTTAAGTATATTTTTTTTAAATATTAAAATTTAAGGAAGTTCTTATTAGGAGCAAAAGTAATAAAATTATATAATTCATATAAGATACTAAAATCAGAAATTTATTTTACAAAAATTTTGACTTCTTAGACAACATTGTATTAAAATCCTCAAATGAATAGTTCATTAATAAATTGTTTTCATTTCTTTACTGCATGTTTAGCATTTATATATAAACATTATTAGTGGTTTTCACGTATATTTATTACATATTATTTAATATTGTATGAGTTCTGAAATTTTCTTCTTTACGCTATGTTAAAAATTTGGCAAATTGATAAAATAGTTACCGTTTCAAAAAAACAAGTACAGTTTTGTGACGAATATTGTAATAAATAACGTTCAAAAATTTCAAAGAAAGAGACAAAAGTATAATGCACCTGAGCCATTTCGAAATCGACCGTAAAATTAAAAACATAAAAACGAAAAAATATGATTAACGATTTTAATTAAGTTTTAAAATGAGAACAGTATAAAAATAATAACTTGTTGAAAAGATAATTAAATTTTAAAAACATAGTACTTCATTATGAAATTGTACTCATATCTTGTTGTTTTGGGTCTAACTATATTTTAAAATTCGTATATTTTAAAATTCTCACTTTTTGTTGAAGGTCCTTGAGAAGTAAGGATAGTAAAGGCTAAATGGCACGCTCACACAATTTCAAAGTGTTATAATGACGGTTACTTTAAACGTAAAACAGACTATAATTAACTTTTTAGACATTACACCGATTGCTGCAATAAAAATCCAGAATGTTCAAATATACTTTTTTATGAAAATGTACTCATATCTTGATGGTTTGGGGATAATTAAAATATTCGTATATTTTAAAATTCTCCCATATTGTTGTAGGTCCTTGAGAAGTAAGGATAGTAAAGGCTAAATGGTACGCTCATACAATTCAAAGTGTGTTAATTCTCACATTTTGTTGAAGGTCTTTGAGAAGTAAGGATAGTAAAGGCTAAATGGTACGCTCATACAATTCAAAGTGTGTTAATTCTCACATTTTGTTGAAGGTCTTTGGGAAGTAAGGATAGTAAAGGCTAAATAGCATGCTCATACAATTCAAAGTGTGTTAATTCTCACATTTTGTTGAAGGTCCTTGAGAAGTAAAGATAGTAAAGGCTAAATGGCACGCTCATACAATTCAAAGTGCTATAATGACGGGTACTTTAAACGTAAAACAGACTATAATTAACTTTTGAGATATTACCGATTGCTGCAATAAAAATTCAAAATGTTGAAATATAAGTCCTTGTGAAAATTTACCCATATCTTGATGATATAGGGATAACTAAAATTTTCGTATATTTTGTTAAATTATTACATTTTGTTGAAGGTCCTTGAGAACTTAAGAAAATACAGTTTAAATCACACATACACACAATTCAAATTGCGCTTATAGCTGCCAATAAACATAAAACAGATTATAATTTATTATCTTTCTAGATATTATCGATTGCCGCAATAAAAATCCAACATGTTCTTTTAGCTTTTTCCTTCTCATATTTTCATCTCTGTGTAAGCAATTTCGCAAGCTGTTATTATTAGATGGCAATGCATAAACAGAAAATTTAATGATAATAATCATGGCTTAGATTCGGAATAATTATAGAGAAACATTGTACTTATATATATCTGCATTCCCTACAGACGCGAAATTAAATGTAAGTTTAATTTAATTTATTTGCTTTTTAATATTCGCCAGCTGTCTGAACTCTTTTTATTATGCATTGCATCATCCTATGACAGGAAATATAACCCCTTGAGCTGTGTGCCTCTGGCTTTATTTCGAGTTTAAATCAGATTAAAAGAGTATTTTATGTTTTTAAATTACTCCATTATAAAGTTTAATACTTTCTGGGTTCAGTAAATACGACCTGAGTTAATCAAGGTTTCGTTAGTTTATACAGTTCGAGTAGTTTATTTTTATTCCTCGGCGATTTATTTTAACTTTTTATTTATTTATACAAATGCAAAATAACTGGCTGTAAATATCTTGTTCTACGCGGTCTACGAATGTATAAATATATAAAGAGTGTAAGAGGCAACTTTGGAGTTGAAATTACTGCAGCAATATATATATTGAGTTTTAGTGTATTTTTGAATTCAAATAAAAAAATTAAATCGTGTTATTTCTGTATATGTAAAAGAACTTAACTTTTATTCATGAAAACAAACAATTTGAATGAAAAAAGATTCCTCTAGACTTTGCCTGTTATGGTAATATAGGACAGAAAAGCAGTTGCAATTAGTTAACTTCTTTCTTTTCAGAAAATTTAGGACCAATTTAAAATCTTATTTCCTTACCGATATATTCTTTAAGCTATCAAATAGTTCAAAAATTCTCTGTTTATTTGCATTAAAATCGTTGCTTTCCTACACAAGAATAAACCTTGTGGCAATGTATGCACTTTTCAGAACCGGAGATTTTTTAAGAATGGTAAAAATTCTACTTTTGGTTAGACAGAATTGCTTTGTCTGTATTATCCACCCATGTAACACAAATATGTATGCATCCTAATAAATAGTTCAAGGTAGTTACTATTTGCAATAGCTGTGACCCATCGTTTCTGATGTATCCGGAATAGATTGTCTTAGCGCGATACGGTCAAATGTTTCGTTAAGCAAGTGTTATAAACCCGGGGACATACTGTATAATTTTTATTTCCAATAGTACAAACAACTATGATTGTAGCAGACTCCGGTAAAGAAGAAACCTTTGGGCAATATAGGCATTTTTCAGAACCGGAGATCTTTTGATATGGGTAAGAAATCGTACTTTTGGTTGGAACAAGTTGTTTGTCCGTATTATCCATCCATGTTACACAAATATGTATGCACCCTAAAAAACAGCTCAAGGTAGTAACTATTTGCCATAGCTGTGGCCCATCGTTTTTGATGCATCCGGAATAGACTTGTCTTAGGGCGATAGGTCAATATTTTCGTTAAATGAGTACTAAAGACACCGGGACATACTGTATAGTTTCGATTTCAGATGGTACAAACAACTATGATTATAGCAGACTCCGATAAAGGAGAAACCTTGTGGCAATATATGCATTTTTTGGAACCGGAGATCTTTTGAGATGGGTAAGAAATCGTACTTTTGGTTGGAACAAGTTGTTTGTCCGTATTATCCATCCATGTTACACAAATATGTATGCACCTTAATTAACAGCTCAAAGTAGTTACTATTTGCCATAGCTGTGACCCATCGTTTCTGATACATATGGGACAGACTTGTCTTAGCGCGCTACAATCAACATCTTCGTTAAGCAAATGTTATAGACACCGGGATATACTGTATAATTCCGATTTCAAATGGTACAAACAACTATGACTGTTACAAACTCTGGTAAAGAAGAATAAACCTTGTGGTAATCTATGCATTTTTCAGAACCGGAGGTTATTTTGAGAATGGTAAGAAATTCTGCTTTTAGTTGGATCGAATTACCATATATGTGACACAAATATTGTCCGTATTATCCACAAATGTGACACAAATATGTTTTTCCCCAATAAACAAGTCAAGGTAGCTACTATTTTCCATACCTGTGACCCATAGTTTCTGATGCATCCGGGACAGACTTGTCCTAGGGTGCTACGGTCAATATTTTCGTTAAGAGAGTGCTATAGACATCCGGACATACTGTTTATTTATGATTTCAAATGGATACAACGGGGTATGATTGTAGCAGACTCCGATAACTATTGCTAATAGGTAGCGGAATAATAGCAACACGACACCAATTTTTCATAATCCGGCGATCAATCCGGGATAATTCAGTGTCAACTGTAGAATAGTCTATAATCTACACATTTACGTATGTAGAGAGGCATGCAGATTCAGGAACAAAAATGATAAGATTCAGGGGATTCTCTAATGTGAAACTCTTTACACCTATAAGAGGGTAGACAACACCTTGTGAATTTATGTGAATATATATATATATATATATATATATTGTGTGTGTATGTATTTAATATATAGGTGTTCAGTAGTACTACAACAATTACATTTTTACAAAGTTTGAACAGTGTAGAACCTAAAATTACCCAATAATGATACGAATCATTTCCCATGGTTGCATTTATTTATACGACTGAAAAAATTTAATCAAATTTTAAATTAAAAATATTTGTTATATTACAAATATTTTTGATTTATAAGTTAAGCCACAATAAACTGCTTGAAGAGTCACATGTGGCCACCGCCATTAGGCCACCGTTGGCATAGAATGTTCAATCATTCTGAATGGAAATTGAAAGAAAACTGTCCCCCATGGCTACTGACTTCACTGTGTCGACTGTAATTCTTCATGATAGTGTTGGACATCGTAATAGCCTTCTAGAAAGGGAGAAGGCATTCGAGTAAGCCTTCTAAATATAGTTCGTTAATCTGTAAGGTATAAGCTGAATGGAAGCCTCTGTTGAAACACGCAAAAAGCATTAACATGCCTAATAAAAACGTCTCAAAACGCACCTAGATTTACTTGTATGATATGATACTATAACATTTAATTTGTCTATGAGTTACCAGCATATTCAGAGTTTCACTACGAATGCTATTCTTAACTCAGTGGATTGTCTACGTATTGCATAGAACAAGCGTGGCTAGACTTTTTGCAGCAAAAGCTATAGTTACCTACCTGAAAATCTTACGAGTCACACCTACAGTTCTTGATAGAAAGAAATTCAGAACCATAATGTATTTATTTTGATATACTTCTCCCTGTTTATTAAAATATTTTATTTACTCTTTGCTACTACAAGGTAAAGGACTTTTTAATGTAGAAACTAATATTTATATATTAAGTAATTAACACTTAGTAATTAGGAACAGAACTTATTTTTAATTATTTTGGACGATGGTTGGTGAA
>CM063509.1:14568105-14590605 GCA_032207245.1 Pardosa pseudoannulata | reverse complement strand
CCTACGTCAGACATAGGTTTAATTTCTGCCAACCCAATAAAATTAAGATACATAAAAATAATATACATAAAAAATGAATCCGAATAATAAAGGATTTCAATGTAAAAGTCTAAAAAAACTTTTTCTATGTGTAAGTCTCAAGAGTTTTCTAAGACAGTGTTAACAGTGTAACAAATTACACGCTCGAAATTTGTTCAAGTGAGACTTCCGTTATCTACAGCTATATCAGTACCGCGTCCGATAACGTCATTCTGTTCAGTAAAAAATACTATACTTTAAAAAGACACATAACCATATTATGTATATTTTATTCGGTGATAAGACCAGCTGACAATAGCCGATTATAGAGCAATGGTAGATTCTCCGTGATGCATTCTGAAGAGGCCATCCGTCATTCGAGGTTCATTTAGTCGGATAATAAAAAACAACTTATTTCAAGTCTTTGACACTGGTCTATATCGTCGGAATTTCCTATGTTTATTTGGGTAGTGTTTGAAGTTATACTTTCGTAGTTTATATAGGAATTTAAAATTAATGGACTAAACTTACAATGTCGAGGGAAAGGGGAGAGGTAATTTATACATAGCCTTAAAAACTTCAGCAAAAATTTTTAAAATAACAAAAACTTTACAAAATTTGAATATTATTATATATGACAATCTTGAGTGTGTATTGATAAATTATATACATATAAGTCTGTAAATACAAAGAAATCTATATATCTACATTTCTTTTCAAGTACGAATTGTTTTTGTATATATATATATATATATATATATATATATATATATATATATATATATATATATATATATATATATATATATATATGTCAGGTCTAAAAAAGGGGTAGTTAGAAATTACCTGAGTTAAATGCGATTTTAACAAGGGAACTCTTTTACAATAATAAAATTAATGAAAAAGTCCCACGCTCTCGTAAGCTTTTAGATTAATACGATCAGGCGGAAGCATTTTTGAACTATTAGATGAGCTTGCAAACAGATAAGTGTCAGTCAGCGCGTGGACATGGAACTCTGAACACACTCTACGGGTGTCTCTGCCACGAACAATGAAAATGGCGTAGGTTTTGCTTTAAGAAGAAACGATGATTTAATAAACTTATTATTATCATGAAAGATTGTTTTCCATTCGCCTTAACACTGGATCACGACATTACACACACACACACACACACATATATATATACATATATATGTGTTTGTGTATATATATATATATGTATTTTTATATATACATATATAATATACAGATATATATAACTCCTGGGCGCAACAGGTCCTAGGGAGCCAGGGCTTACGGTGCCAATCTCCGTTAACGAGACCAAGGGCCTTGGTGTACTAAGCATATGTTCCGGTTAGGTGGTCAACCTTACGTGGAACCCACAGTGTTTAGTTCTAAATCATGCTTGATACTCAGTTTGTCTACCCACTAAAGGGATGAAAGGCTGAGTCAACCTTGCAAAATCCGGGGATCGAACTTCAGACTTGTAACTTGGGAAGTGCTATCAACGACTGGCTATATACATATATATATATAATATATATATATATATATATATATATATATATATATATATATATATATATATATATATATATATATATATATATATATATATATATATATATATATATATATAGAACTAAAAAAGTCATAGATAAGTGTCTTGGTAGTGTTTTTTATTCCTGTAAATTGCACAGTTTAACACCAACCATCAAACATGGCGGAGAGTGGTTAACGTCCACACTCTAACAAAAGATGTAGCCAGGGTTCATGCAAGAAACCCTTATCAAGATGCTCTCTCTCAATCATACGCTCAAGTACTTTTATATGGATTATTAACGATACATACATCTGCATTAAAAGAGTGCTCTGCATTTCTGTTCTCAAACTCCTTATTAATTTTACGTTTCCAAACCTGGCAATTATGTATATGTGTATCTGTATATATATATATATATATATATATATATATATATATATATACATATATACAATATAAATTATACATATCATATATATATTATATATATATATATATATATATATATAGTAACAGTTGATAGTGAGAAATGAAAACAAAGCTACAAAATATAGAATTAAAAAAAGAATGTTTACGGATGTGTTTCATCAGCAGTACCCCAAAACATCACTAAACAAAAGGATTGGTTCTCAAAGATTCGATCTATACAGTCAACACATCATTGTACTGTACAATCCATACATGAAAAAAGATTAATAATGGCAACATCTCATGCAACCACGCTAAGAAGAGATGCAACAGATAAGATAACAGTTAGTGAAGCTTATCTCTAATACAGTCAGTGGGTTGGAAAAATAAAACCAGAGAGTTGAAAAAAGAAAAGAAACAACATTATTAGGCCAAATACTAACACGTAAGTATTAAGTATTATGCTATGACTTTAAACCACTGTGTGTACAGACAAAATGAGAAATATAAATGTGAAACATAACCTCTCATAACTGTAACTGGATTGAACGATGGTTGAATCATTGGATAGACAGTTAATCTTTGGTAAAAGTTCGTGGGCTCGAATACCTTTGCTGGAATGGATGTTCGTAACCGAATCAGAATTACGGTAGATCCCTGTCTCATTACCCCTGGTATCTAAAAAAAAAACTAGTCCGTAGTGGTCGAAACCAACCAGAAAACCAAAATTATAATTCACATACAAAATTCTCTAAGCAGTTTATTTCATTTAATTTCATTTCACAGTGGTTGTTATTTAGGTAGGTAACTGTTCTAAGAATATAGCTGTATTTCATGAAATGTTTATAAAATTTGCTTAAATTTAATGTTTTGTTTCCTGTAAGAATTGAAAACGGCACGAAAGAAAAAATTTGTTTTGTTCTTTCGGGTCCAGCGTGAAAGAGATGTTTGAGAAGAAGCCCGCTAGATGTTATCATCAAGTTCTTTGTAGTATCTTTCATCGCACTGTCAACATGTCAACAGAAGGCTGCACAGTTACTCTCTGACATTTTGAGATTAATATCTACAAGCAATTACTGTTGTTTGACTCCAGATATTTTTCAATGCCACGAAACCAACAAAAGGAAAATTAATGTTTGCTGAGATTTTGACCGTAAATTTTAACTTAGATGAGTATCATCCATGGTAATATTGCCGCATAAAGAAACCTTACCAAAGAGCTCAGTGGCAGAATGGTCAAAGCACTAGCTCCAAACCCAAAGTTTGTGGGTGCAATCCTCGCCATGGCGGTTGATCCAAAGAGTGGATTTTTAATTAATAAATGTTATTTATTGTTGCCTTATGTTCTCGAACATTCTAGATATTTCTTTATTATGTAAATTAGTTATTTATCGAATACTCTGTTCGGGTTTAAAAGCTGATACCCACTAGTTGTAGGCAACTTCTCGATCTTCTAAAGTTGCGAGTTGCTACTTAGCTTCAATAAATTCGTCTGTTAAGTTAAACGGTGTATTCATTCGAATCTTCGTGACAGTGTAATATCAGTAGAAGGGGCTTAAGTTTTCAAAATTACTATTACACTGGCTGGAAATTTAGATTTCTTACTTTTAACCCATTAAAGTCCTTATTTAAGGACAGTCAAAAAATGGTTTGTAGAGTTTTTGTTTTCTTGAAACGATTCTTCCTTTTTAATGGAAATAGATATTAATCTTATGAATATCTCCCAAGTTTTCAAATATGATCTTATCTATAATTTTGTCATTTCGATCGGCACTTTATGATTTTCAAGCTTAGACTAGGAACGTATTATGACCGGTATTATGAACGTATACCGGTCAAAATCATGGCGAATAGCCATATCTGTAATAAGTCATCTCTTTTCAGTACTTTTCTCATATATGATAGTAAATAAATCTCTTATCACGAAGTTTTCCTTTTTTTAAGACATCTTATTATGTTTTAAAATGACACCTCCTCACTAATGATGACTTGATGTCATATTTGAAGGTGTTTAAATTTCATATTTTGTTTTACTTCTAGGTGTCTATAACAGCATCTATGTTAGGTATTTACTAATATATAGTCATCAGAAATAATGGGTTAAGCTGGTATGAGTCAGGACGATATAAATACACATTAGCACCTAATTAGGGGAAAGATTAAGTAAAAATATTGATGCCGTGGCTTGTTGTTACTGACAGTCTCCTATCCTGACAAATTTAAAGAGTTTTTTAGATCTTTGCAACACGATGAGATACAGGTTAGTAATCAATCACATATGAGGCTAAAACTTCTTAACGACGCGTAACGAGTAGGTTGAATTCTCAATAACGAAGAAATAATAAAACACAAATAAACGTATATTTATGTTGCATTTTCAGCCTTTTCCACACACTTACTGAAGTGCAACGTAATTTACCCGATTGGGCGATTAGCTACACCTGTGAGTGCAACAAGTGTTTAAAATTACCAAAAGTCCACACTTGTGCAAATTACATTGTGTCGTGGAGCTGAAAATGATAAAGGAGAACAGCACCCGATCTTATTGCTTCCCGTGAGTCTGAAACGTTCTTGATTCCACACCGGAGAGTGTATGCCTTCACTTTTAATCACCTTCAGGAAGGAAGAGAAAATTTTATTTTTGGCGATTCCATATCTCTGTTCCATCTAAACATCCCAGGATGTGGACTTTTATACCTCCAAATTTACCCTGACCATAATCCTGTTATACAAGGATATATTTCGGACGTCTATCAGGATTAAAGCCGAAACTTTTGCGTGCTTGTCATCTTCAGTCTCACTGTCTAGTGTTCTTTAGATGTATTTACTCCAAAAGTATTTTAGTCTCTAATATGCTTTCGTAGTGAAAGGGTTAATAGTAGTGTTGGTGAATACCTCCAACCCAAAAATAAGTAGGAATATAATGTTTTGAATTGTGTGTCTAGAATGGCAGTAAAGCCGAAAACTTTGCGTGCTTATCATCTTCAATCTCACTGTCTAGTATTCTTTAGATGTATTCAATCCTAAAGTATTTTAGTCTCTAATATGCTTTCGTAGTGAAAGGGTTAATAGTAGTGTTGGTGAATACCTCCAACCAAAGAATAAGTAGGAATATAATGTTTTGAATTGTGTGTCTAGAATGACAGTAAAGCCGAAAACTTTGCGTGCTTATCATCTCCAGTCTCACTGTCTAGTATTCTTTAGATGTATTCTTCTTCAAAAGTATTTTAGTCTCTAATATTCTCTCGTAGTGAAGGGGTTAATAGTAGTGTTGGTGAATACCTCCAACCCAAGAATAAGTAGGAATATAATATTTTGAATTTTGTGTCTGGAATGACAGCATTCAACGTTCTGAATAATAATCTAGACTATTTTATGAAAGATTACCAATTTAATTACTACAGAAAATGTTTTATATGCATAATGTACCATCTTACCTAAAGAGATAATCAAGACCAACTAGTGAGGCGCTTAAGATAACCTAGTGGTTAATACGATCAGTGGATTACGCAGATTTTTTTCAAGGGAGGGGGGGTATTAATTCTAAAAAATAAAAGCCCGCATAATTTCTACTAAAATTTTTATTTTTGCCATTTTGTCTGAGCTCAAGGGGGGGGGGGTTAAACCACAATCCCTCCTTGCGTACGCTCCTGAATACGATGCCCAGAATTCTGGAGTCCCAGACCGTTGTTTTTCATCTTTTTGATACTTAATGGTTATTAATATCAGAACATACTATTTAAAACTATTTCCTTTGAACATCTATGATAACAGTGGTATTCAAAAGAACTGACTGCTGTATCGGAAGACAGAACTGTACTTAATTATGGTTATGGGATAAAAAGCCTACAAGTATACATAAACATCAAATAGCTGAAAAAGAAACCAAACATTGGAGGCGTGGTTTCTAAATGCATTCTTGTATACATCAAAATAATTTTGGGATAAATTTTGTATTTCATTTTTTTTCCTTATGTTTATGCAATTTACAAACATCTATCAACAGAGATAAAATTTTAAAAGATTAGGCAAAATTCTATTTATGAGATTTTTGGGACTAGCTTGAATACGCACTATCACTATTTAAAAAGCTTCAAAATCCTGGAATTGCATTCGCTGCTTACTTTAAACTTAATTCTCGTTCTGCCACTTGGAGGAATTTCCATACATCGCACGCAAATCAAAATTAGATGAGGTAATCTGACCTGAGTATGTAAGATCGAAATTATGATATAAATGCAACGAGTTTTGCCTTCTCCTCTCTACCTTTGGTATGACCTTACGTTTGTAAAGAACTCCATAAGAAAGCAGGCAAAAAAATAAAAAAAATCTGATACACGAGCCAAATTTATCTGCACTGAGATAAACGAGGAAAACCTATAGTGCTATCAGTGAAGAGCAAATCAGCTCTTCCGAGAAAATGCTTGAAAAGAGTAGTTTATTTATGCGCAGTGAAGAAAAAATATGTTAAATACATTTCTGATTCCATTTGTAGATGAATTAATGATTACCTTATTACCAAAAGCAGGTGTTCTATTGTAGCGTGTATGCATCATTCATTACCGCCAGGCTATTATTTAGCTAGGAGTTGAATAATTATAATTGTAACTTATTTCGCATTTATATTTGACGAGTGTGCTCATAATTAATGTGTATTTACCCCATTTTTTCAACTAATGTTTTCATTAGAAAACCATTTGTTAAGTCATGTAGGAATCAAAAGGTAGATACAATCTTGAATTTTGTTTTTATGATAAGGGTTACATTAGAAAAAGATGACTTGATGATTGGTTTGAACATTAATACTTGCGGCTTTGGATACATCGTGATTAAAGATATTTGCCCCCCCAGATGCTTGAATGGAGATTTAGACAGAAATTATTTATTATTTGTATTAATATTTGTAATCCTGGGGTGAAATACAGCCTTTGCTTGCATTCTAAATTCAAGCGAAGCAATATGCTTTAGATGTACACACAAATTTGCGTTAAAGAAAATGGCTTCTCCAGATTTAAATATTTTGTTTATTCATTTAATTATAAAAAATAAGTATGTGCACACAAACTTTAAATATACTGACAGTCTTAGCTTCGATTTATTGTATGAATATTATTTAATTACCCAAGTAGTTAGTGATACTCAATTTTAAAGATTGTGGCAGTTCCACCTGTAAATGCTTTGGTTACACTGCTGTAGTACTAATTTCACTCATATTTAAAATAGGTTAGTATTCTTTAAAACTAACCTATTTTAAATATGAGTGTCTAACTTTAAAAAATTTTTTTAATAGTTATGAAATTGGAAGAGCAAAATCTCAAATTGAAATTTTAACAATGTTGATAATTATAGTTTATATACTTTGCTTGTTCATAAATTTATCCTATCCAAGTTCTGAACAGGTCTAGATTTTAACGACCTTGATAATCCTAGATTCGTATATAAAATACATTTTTTTGTCTTGTTATCCAGTTAGAAAAACAGTTGAACCAAAAGTTTAGATGCTGGTAAACCTAGCTTTAAACACCTTTCTTTTTACTAACATTACTAAGTTTTAAATAAATATAAATTTTAAAATCATTGACAATTTTTGTTTTAAATGTCATGCTTGTTCGTACAGTTATTTAAACAGTAGTATGTGAAAGTAAATTTTAAAGATGAGTGTGATTTTGAAGTTAAAAATTTAATTCAATAGTAGTTTTTTTTATTTACTTAACCCTGCACTGTGCGATTTTTTCTTTCACAGCTATATTTTTTTACAAGCACACTTGAGCTAGATAACATTTTAAAAATATTTAGGCAGTATTTATTTCTGAAAACTTAGGGATAATGGTTATATGTTTAGAATTCCAAAACATCCAGCTCAGTGATTCTCAACCTTTTTTTTTTTTTTTTTTTTTTTTTTTTTTACCGCCTTTCTAATGTGTTCAATGTTCCCCTTTGTAAAAATTTAATAATAATTTAAAGTTAGGGTAGGACAGTAATTCTCAACCTTTTATCAGCTACCGCTGCCCCCTAATTTGTTCAATGTCCCCCTTTGTAAAAATCCCTTAATTTAAAGTATAGGGTAGGATCAGTACTCAATTATTAGTGCAAAACGTTTAAACAATTTTCTTCAATAGAGTTACAAACCATATTTTTTTGCTATATACTTATATAATACTTAATATATACTTAAAGCAACGTTAAAACAAATGATGTAGAATAAATATATTTTTCCTGATGTCGTCCCAGTTTCACGCAGAACATACGGGATGAAAATAACTGATTGTGGTACCTTTACTTAAGTTCCTGTTATTACTGGTAAAAATCGGGTAAATTAGATAATGTAATAAATTTATTTATTATTTTTTAAATTAAGTTACAAAGCCAAAACTTATATCGCCCCCTACATCCTAAAACAAGTTCACTGCCCATCAGCATCGCCCCACCGCTCCCTGGGGGGCGGTATCGCTCCCTTGAGAACCACTGATTTACCTGAATGATGGCACAATGGCGGGTGTGTACTGGAATCTGAGGGTTGAATCCCGCTGCCAGCATGGGTGTTCGTAGCTGTTTGGGATGGAATCGACTTTATGTTGGTCCCGGTTTCATTAACCCTCTTGAACAAAACAGTAGACCGTAGTGCTCCAAATTTAACCTAACCAAAACATCTATTCACGATATATTTGGAAGAACACAGCAAATAAAAGATTTCTCATTATGTTGAAATTTTAATAGGGATAATGAAACAAATTTTTATAAAATAAGTTTAAAAACAATTTTCTACACAGTGCTGTATTTAAATAGTAAAACAACAGAAAATAAATTAAAACTTAAAATTCAAACCTAATCTTGACGTATATGAACAGATAAACCTTCTCAACTTTGGAAGCGAAAGTGATAACCCTTTATTTACTGATTTATCAAAATGAAAATATATATAAACAGTTCTTATTCTATATATTTCTCTAATAGATATTGATAATAGGCAAAATTTTTAAAATTTCAATTTGATTTTAAACCCTATAGAAACTATAATGAAATTACAGAGTTTATCAGATTAAATGAACAGAATTATGCTGTCTGGCGGCACAAAATTGGTAGGACTTCAAAGCTCTGCTAGTAAATAAAGTTTTAAAATATTCATTAGTCTTGGGATAAATCCTAACGGAGAAATGTACTTCGTAAAGTTTTAAAATTTCAATTTGATTTTAAATCCCATAAAAACTATAACGAAATTACAGAGTTTATCAAGATTAAATGAACATAATTATACTGTCTGGCGGCACAAAATTGGTAAAACTTCAACGCTCTTCTAGTAAATAAAGAGTTAAAGTATTTATTAGTCTTGGGATAAATCCTAACGCAGAAATGTACTTCGTAATGTTTTAAAATTTCAGTTTGATTTTAAACCCTATAAAAACTATAATGAAAATAGTGAGTTTATCAATATTAAATAAACAGAATTATGCTGTCTGGTGGCACAAAATTGGTAGGACTTCAACGCTCTGCTAGTAAATAAAGGGTTAACATATTCATTAGTCTTGGGATAAATCCTAAAGGAGAAATGTACTTCGTAAAGTTTTAAAACTTCAATTTGATTTTAAACCCTATAAAAATTATAATGAAATTACACAGTTAATCAAGATTAAATGAACAGAATTATGCTGTTTTTGTCGGCACAAAATTGGTAGGACTTCAAAGCTCTACTAGTAAATAAAGGGTTAAAGTATTTATTAGTCTTGGGATAAATCCTAACGGAGAAATGTACTTCGTAAGGTTTTAAAATTTCAATTTGATTTTAAACCCTATAAAAACTATAATGAACTTACAGAGTTTATCAAGATTAAATGAAGAGAATTATGCTGTCTGGCGGCACAAAATTGGTAGGACTTCAAAGCTCTGCTAGTAAATAAAGTTTTAAAATATTTATTAGTCTTGGGATAAATCCTAAAGGAGAAATGTACTTCGTAAGGTACATGCATTGAGAAAAAACCAGTGAATCAAAAGAACTCCTGAAAAGAAAATTTCGTTACTTAAACTCGACTCTATTGTCTCCAAATGTATGATTGGAATTTTTATATGCGCATAAGCCCACATTCAAAGTGGGAGTCCCCGCCTTTGACATGCGCTAAACCATTAACGAGGAGCTTATCCCAATGGGAGCGTGCATCCTCTGCTTAAACATTCTGGGAGACAATGTTTCTGCGACATAGAAAGTAACGACTCGGAACGCTCGGCCTACCAAGGCGGTTACAGTTGTTTTATCGGAGACTGTTTTTAATTCTTTTTTTTCGTCGTGGAGAGTCCACTAAATTACAGACATTAAGTTGGGAGAAGTCAATAAATTAACCCTTTGTGGTCGCGAACTTTATTCAACCGTGCTTCGCTTTTCTTGAATATGTGTTTTGTATTTAGGGAAATTATGGACTGAGGTATTAAGTTTAGGATAAGTTGTTATTTTGTTGCAGAATATTATAGAAATTATTTGAAACTAGCGTACCCGTGCGAAACTTTTAGCATGCAGAAGCCCTATTTCCCATTCCCTCCATTTATATGTATGATAAATAAAAGAGGCTTGCGAAACATGTATGAATAATAAATCCTTGTTATACCGATCTTTTTCTATATCTTTCAAATTTAGTTTTCTATTGTACGGAAGGCCTGAAAACACATTAAAGCACATATTAATATTGTGCATAAAACTGAAATAGCACATTAATATTGTGCATGAAACTAAAAAGGTATTAATATTGAGATATTGACCAAAGGTATTAATATTGACATAACACTTTGTCAAATTACCTATTGACAAAGGTATTAATATTGACATAAACATTAATATTGTACAGGAAATAAAAATAACACATTAATACTGTGCATGAAATTAAAAAGGTATTAATATTGAGATAGTGGACAAAGGTATTAATATTGACAAAAGTATTAATGTTAACGTAACTCTTTGTCAAATTACTTATTGCAAAGGTATTAATATTGACACAACACATTAATATTGTGCAGAAAATAAAAATAACATATTAATACTTTGAATGAAATTAAAAAGGTATTAATATTGAGGTATTGACGAAAGGTATTAATATTGGTAAAGGTAATTTGTCAAAGGTATTAATATGTCACTCTGTCAGGTGATATTAATACTTGACAAAGTGTATTAATATTAAATTAATATTAATTCACTTTGTCAAAGTGTATTAATATTACACCTTGTCAGGTACACTTTGTTAGGTAATTTGACAAAGTGTTACGTTAATATTAATACCTTTGTCAAATTGCATTTATCAATAGGTAATTTTACAAAGAGTTACTTCAATATTAATACCTTTGGTTAATATCTCAATATTAATTACTTGTTTAATTTCATAACACTTTGTCAAATTACCTATTGACAAAGGTATTAATATTGTGTAGGAAATAAAAATAACACATTAATACTGTGCATGAAGTTAAAAAGGTATTAACATTTGAAATATTGTCCAAAAGTATTAATATTAAGAAAGGTAATTTGACAAAGGTATTAATATTGATGTAACACTTTGTTAAATTACCTATTGATAAAGGCTATTTGACAAAGGTATTAATATTAACATAACACATTGTCAAATTACGTATTTATAAATGTAATTTGACAAAGGTATTAATATTGAGATATCACTTTAATATTGGGCAGGAAATTTAAAATGTAAATGAACTTCTCTGTGTAGTTTAAGTAATTTTTTATTACTGTCCTTACAATGGTAATTTCTTTATTGTATTTTAAATCCAAATACTTATAAAAGTAATTTTTTTACAATATCACCCCCGACCATTTCTCACCGGATAACGGATAAATCGCAGATTTCTTTGTCTCCCGATAAGCGAGATATAACGAGTGATTGCTGTATATATGAATCCACCTTTAAATTTGCTTATTTCATAAAGATAAAATCCAATATACTAATGTTTAAGAAAAAAATATTTTTCACTAAAAATCATTTAGAATAATACATTTTTTTTTTTCATATTTGGCACCTCATTTTTTAGGCTGATACAAAACAATCTTGATCCGGAAACGAGAAGTATAATATAGAAACAATAAATATATAATATTGATTTCTTCTACTACTGAAATACCAGTGCTTATATAAAGATAAAAAAAGGACTAACAATGGGAGAAAGATTTCTAAAAAATTCAATGTTTAAACAAATTATTAATATTTATTTATAAACTAATAGTTAATTTTGTGTAATTTAAGCATCGTATTTAGGGAAATTATGGACTAAAAGAGTTACGTTTAATGTTTTGATTATATTGCAGATTATTGTGGAATTTATTTAAAACATAACATACCCGTGTGAAAATTCTTGCATGTTTAAAAGCATTTTTGTACCTCCCGTATCCGTATGATAAGTAAAAGATGCTTACGAAACGTATTTAGGTATAATGCGTATAAATTAGAGATGTCTGCAGTGAAAATCAGAGAAGAAAAAATACCGAGAAAATACCCACGAATTTTCTGCATTTGTAGCAACCTTCATGAACACTTCATTTACACAGTAAAATAGCAGGTCTAACCGGCATTCATGTCACTTCCACAATAAGCTGCCCAAAGAAACCATTTGGAAGCACTTTTTCTGGGACAAAGTGTTTTCTTCACCTCCCTCCCATCTCTTACCATGTCAGATCTTCGGAATAGCCGGCTTTCTCTGACTTGTATCATTAGCCACAGTGTCAGATTTCCACACTTGCCTTGATGGTCTTTCAGGGCCAGTCCCCTTTAACAAGGTCGCCAGTTTTTGAAAGGCAGAAAAAGGCTCGGTAATAAGTATCTTGGGTCTTCCCAAAGCAATAAGGCTGCAACTCCCACCGTAATACGCACCGCCCAGCAAGACTCTAATCACAGGGCTAGGGTACACTGGAGTAGCCCTCCGCAGAATCAGACTATAACAAGCCATTTGCACGCAGATAAGTAGAAGAGAGGGGGGGTCTAGTTATCACTCTTATTGAATAGAGACAAGCAAAGAAACAGGCAGTTCTGCAACATACATAGGGAAAGCGTTAGGGACATCCAAAGTCTAAGCAAAACAGGTGTTCTTAGATAATTGATATAGCTTTTCAAATGACCTAATGAACAGTCTTTGAAAGTGTGAAATTTGGTGTCTAGACAGATGTTTTGTAGCTCTGGAATATGCTTGCGGCTGAAGTACAAATGCTTTGAAAAGTTCTATAAAATTACTGATAAGTCGAAAACAGGAATTGTTTTTCTTTCATTTTGCAACGAATATGAGTTTAGGGCAATTAATGCTTTTTCAAAAATGATTCTACTTCCTAAACCTATGAATAATTATTCAGTGTGGAGGATTCTCAAATACATCAACCTGAAAAAAGTCGAAAACAGAAATTGTTTTTGTTTCAGTTGACAATGAATAGCATGAGTTTAGAGTAATTAATGCTTTTTCAAAAATGATTCTACTTCCTAAACCTACTAATAATTATTCAGTGTGGAGGATTCTCAAATACATCAACCTGAAAAAAGTCGAAAACAGAAATTGTTCTTGTTTCAGTTGGCAATAAATAGCATGAATTTAGGGTAATTAATGCTTTTTTCCAAAAATGATTCTATTTCCTAAACCTATCAATAATTATTCAGTGTGGAGGATTCTCAAATACATCAACCTGAAAAAAGTCGAAAACAGAAATTGTTCTTGTTTCAGTTGACAATGAATAGCATGAGTTTAGAGTAATTAATGCTTTTTCAAAAATGATTCTACTTCCTAAACCTACTAATAATTATTCAGTGTGGAGGATTCTCAAATACATCAACCTGAAAAAAGTCGGAAACAGAAATTGTTCTTGTTTCAGTTGGCAATAAATAGCATGAGTTTAGGGTAGTTAAAGCTTTTTCAAAAATAATTCTACTTTCTAAACCTTTCAATAATTCATTGTGGAGGATTCTCAAGTACATTAACCTGAAAAAAGTCGGAAACAGAAATTGTTCTTGTTTCAGTTGGCATGAGTTTAGGGTAGTTAAAGCTTTTTCAAAAATAATTCTACTTTCTAAACCTTTCAATAATTATGTAAACAGCTTTTGTGCAAAAAGTCACACAATTAAATAGAAAGAATTTGCATGTAATGTACAGATGCCATAGACGCCAGCATAGCAGACAGATGTTCCAAACACAGATGTTTTACGGTGTTTACCTGTCTAACATTTGGGTCTCTTTAAGGTTGAATTATATTTAATACCTGTGATGTACTAATGAAGTTGGCAAGAAATAATTCCTTCACTTAATTCCTAGGAAAACATGCCAAAGAGTTTTAAAAATCTACACAAATTTGAGTATAACATTTATAATGGACTGTATTACACACAACTTTTGGAGTGATTAAAATAGTGTTATCATTTGTTCCACATCGTGAAAAGGAGTGTGTAATTTTCCTAATCCAGGGGAATAACTAAAAATTATAATTTAGAGAGAAGGTTATGTTAGGTGAGGTAACTTATCTTGGCGTCATTGTAGGGTTGTCTTTCTTGATACTGACTTACATATATTCAAAGATAAAATATATGTCAAAATTAGTTTAGTAAAAGAAATATATAGTGAGTTTTTCCCTATTTTAAAGGATAAATATGAACAGTCTTTATATTTAAATGCATAAATTAATATTGCTTTTAGAGGTAAAAAACTAAACCATAAAATAATAACCTAATATATGCACCTAAATTAAATTGTTTATTTACAACTATAAATAACGTCCTTGTGTGACCGGTGCAGAATAATTTTTACCAGATCTCTCTCACACACATATATACACATAAGCCGAACGATGATCGAATGGTTGGGGAACTAATCTTCGGTACCGGATTTCGTGGGTTCGAATCCCACTGATGCATAGATGTTTGTAGCCGTCCAAAACCGGCTTTAAGCAGTAGGTCCCGGTCTCAATAGCCATTACAAAAAGTAGACTCCAAACCAAACCATATATATATATATATATATATATATATATATTAGGATAAATATACATAACTCTTAAATCAGAGAGAAAGGATGAGAATGGATACTGTTTTTGAAAATACTGTTAAAGAATTGGGGCACACCAATTTAGGTTTAAAATGTTTTTATGTGGCTATATATATATATATATATATATATATATGTATATATATGTATATATATATGTATATATATATGTATATATATGCATATATATGTATATATATATGTATATATATGTATATATATATGTATATATATATGTATATATATATATATATATATATATATATATATATATATGTATATATATATATATATATATATGTATATATATATATATATGTTTATGTATATATATATATATATGTATATGTATATATATATATATATATGTATATATATGTATATATATATGTATATATATATGTATATATATATGTATATGTATATATATATGTATATATATATATATATATATATATATATATATATATATATATATATATATATATATATATATATATATATATATATATATATATATATATATATATATATATATATATATATATATATATATATATATATATATATATATATATATATATATATATATATATATATATATATATATATATATATATATATATATATATATATATATATATATATATGGGGGGGGAGGTTCACGATCAAAGTTAATCAAATCCATTTGGAATAGTTTATAGAAAGAGTGTTCAAGTTCTTGGTTTATATTCAATTCCTGTAAATTTAAATTATTTATATAAAATACTTAATAATCAGTATATTTTCTAATATACATATATATGAAATAGCAAGTCCTTAACCCCAGTAAACAATTTCATTTAATAAAAGATAAAATGGTCCAGAGCGCACCAATTTCATTGATATAATGCATATACATAATGTGTGCGCATTTATATGCATGAGAGAGTGAGTGATAAATAGAAAAATAGCCTATAATCTAAAAATTATATGTCATATAAATAAGAGATAAAAATTTTTCCATAAGTACCTGTAATGACACATTACTAAGGGTAACTTATAATTCAAAAAATATTTTCAAAATATAAGATAGTATTTTACCGACTGTCGCGTGATCTTGTATGCACATATGGAGTGCTTTTATGCAAATTGTTATACGATAAAGGTGCTGAATTTCGCTCTCGTAATATGGGTGAAATCGTGCATTTTCTTTGCTATTAAGCTTCAATTACGGTCAATAAAATTGCCACCGTTTAGCATCTAGCGTACGTTTAGCGTATGATAGCATTCTTTTATTGGGCTTATGAAGGGAACGTAAGTATGATTTTTAATATGAACTAGCAATCATTTTTATGATCTGTCATCTAAATTCGCAAAGTCAGACAGAAAATATAGGTTGCGAATGGGCTAAAGTGGTATTGACATACAAATTGTTTCAGTCGAAGGGGTAGGAATAAAGTTGGAATTATCTTTTAGGTAATGCAGATATATGTCAGTTAAAGTGAGAAGAAAAGCAGTATTGGATTAATTCGGGTAATGTCCTATATAAATTAAACGTTTTTATGACATTTTCTATTTTGCAACTGTTCTATTTGAAATTTATATAAACGTTCAAACAAGCATTCTATCGATGTCAATATAGTTATTTGTAAGTCGTTCCCAGATGACATGCATACTTGCAGCAAGTTCGATTTTTTCCGGATAATATTTTGTCATAACAAATTTGACGAGACAAACTTGCAGCAAAACTCCTGCAAGTTAGACGGTGCATAAAGTAACTTTCAACATACATTTATTTATGAGAAAACTTTTAACACAGTTACCACAAAAACGGCGAAAGAACTTAGCGAGTCTGTTGTGTTGCAGTGCTAAACTTCTGAACTTAGTAGACTGAACTTATTCACACATACAGTTTTTACAGGCTTGTTACCACAAAAACAAGACTTGCAGTCTGTTTGTTGAATTGCTAAACTTATAGAAATAATGTTGCTAAGTATGGGTTAAAGTAACTTGCAATTTTTGCTAATGTGGATCTTGTCATGAAATTGAAGTAACAAAAGACAGCTCAGTCTTGTTTCGTTGCAGTAATTGCATGCTGAATTAAGCTTTTAAACTAGATTTGCATGTGCATTATTTTAATACGAGAAACTAATATACAAAGTCTCGCTGAGACGTTGCAAGTAATGCATGCTTGAATTAATTTTAATACACGAAGGCGTGTTAAAGTAAACTATTACTTGAGAAGATCTTATGCACTGTAATAAGATAATCACTGCAAGGCTAAGACTGTAAAACTGCACATTTATTCATAGTATATTATTTTGACACCTGAAGGAAATGTTTACAATTATTTCTCAGTATCCAATGAGAAAGACTGTAAATTTTGCCTCTGTGGCTATATCACTCGCATTTCACTCGTCAGGGTTAAAATTTATCTTGCTTAACTTTTAGAGGGTTGAGGCATGCATTATAAAACCTCTTGTTCATGAAGATCTTCTCATTTGGACTAAAGTAAAAATCCTTTTATCACAGTGTCAGGGTTAAAGTTTTTCTTGTGTAACTTTTAGAGGGGGAATGTAAGCTTATAAAATCAAGTTTGCTGCAAATTTGTCTGTCCATTTGGTCTAAAGAAAAAGTCATCTCATCACACTCTTCGTGATTAAAGTTAACCTCGTTTAACTTTTAGTGGGTTTAGGAAGACAATTTAAAATCTGAAGATCGCTGCAGGTCTGTCTCTCAATTTCGACCACAGCAATAATCATTTCATCACACTTGTCAGGGTTAAAGTTAACCTCATTTAACTTTTAGTGAGTTAAGGTCGACATATTAAAATCTCAAGATCGCTGCAGGTCTGTCTCTCAATTTCGACCACAGCAAGAATCATTTCATCACACTCGTCAGGGTTAAAGTTAAATCTATTTAACTTTTTAAGGCTTCAGCTAGGTATTATTAAATCTCAAGTTCACTGAGGCTCTGTCTGTCCATTTGGATCAAAGCTAAAGACATCTCAACACACTCGTCAGGGTTAAAGTTAACCTCGGTTAACTTTTAGAGGGTTCGTGTAGGCTTTATAAAGTCTCAAGTTCACTGCAGCTCTATTTGTTCATTTCGATCAAAATAAAAGTTATTTTAAAGTAATAAAAGATATATGGTCTTGAAAATCGTCAACCTTAACAGAGAGTCCTACATTCATTAGTCAGGATATTTTTGTCACGCCATGTGATGAAGACTATCTCATAAAGAAGATATTAGTTATTAAACAACAGAAAGTAATAAATTTACTCCAATTTCTAGAGGATAGAAACATAATGTTTTGTAAGTAGAAGCAAAAAATATATAACTAATACTTCACTGGCTTTTAATGTGCATGCAGCATTCAACGTACATCTGTTTTAGATATATCAGTGATTTCAAAATGGATCTGATTTTCTGCTTTATTAGATAAGAAAAAAAAATTAACATCACTCGTAAATAATATTTTTTAATTTCTGTAACTTTTTTGTTTTTCTAGCTATGAATCATCTATGTCCTTTGTAATAGTCTAGATATTTTATTTTTGTATTGGACAATATTCAATGTTTGTCAGCCAATTATTTGAAATAGCAAATGAATGAATTTCATGTCACAAGAACAAAACTCGATGAAACACTTCCATTCTTCGAAAAATCTGGATAGCATTTAGATAGTTGCATTATTTATTTTTACATTTCATTACTGTTTGCCAGGAAAAATACTTGAACATAGAAATAGAGATTTTTTTATTTACTTTGGCAACATATTGGTCATGTAGTGGGATAAGCCAAGTTTATAATTAAACAACGGATCAATTTATATTACCTCACGGATGATTGGATGAAAATATTCTACGCCCTGAAATTGACGAACGTAATGGAGTTGTGGCTGAACAAGCGATATTTCATGTAAAATGCAATCTGAAGCGTGTATGCAAACTTTGTAACTTTTAAATTAGATATTACTGATTTAAAGATTTTTTCCGTATTTGTTTCACGGCAAACATGGCTGGGTTTTCATTTCCGCTGGCACGCGAATTCTATTACAGACAGCGAACATGCTGCTAAGCTGAGAGAGAAAGAAATTACTGTGAGACTATCCAAGCATATGTGAACCTTTTGTTTTTGTTTGTTTACACATACAAGAAAACAATGCAGATCTTTAATAGGTTCGTAAATTAAGCGGCTCAAAATATTGAGTAGCGCTGATTTTTTGGTACATAATAACGACATAACGGAGAAATCATTTATGCATGATAATAAAGAATAACGTGTGAAAAGTTGTGTTTTACAAGTATTGGAAGCTTTGGGGTAAAAAACAAAAGCATGGAATCGCGTTTTAGTTTAGATGAAAATATCGTAGTTATGGATATTGAGGTACTGTTCCTATACCTCCTAAGAATATATGAATGCCAATTGGACGTTATTAGCCGAATTGGTACCGCCCCGATTTGAAATATGCATCACGATTCTGACAAGTTTAGAACAAACAAGAATCCAATAATATTTTGTCGTCACGTTTTGTTCGATATTTATACGGGAGGGATAAAAGAAAGAACTTATTATCTTATGAAATTTGTGGTGACATATAGATTACAAATTGGACGTTGCACGTCAAACATTAAAAATTTAGAGGTATGATGTAATTTGTTTCATAGAGTTTGAAGAAAACATTTTTGAAACTTTGCCTCTAGATAATATCTCTGCTTAGGATAACTTTTCTATTTTATTTCTAGTTGCGTGAAAAATATGATTAAGTTTAGAGACTATGCAGAAGGTTGGAAGTATTAGAGTCCAATTACAACAGCTTAGAGAAGTTCACTCCTTGTATATCATTGTATTGAATTATTATGAAGGATTATTTTTTTACCAAGCAAACATTTTGGTCTAATAATTTCATACCAAAATTTTACTAGTCAATACAATCAAAAGCAGTATTAACTGTAACACAAGATTATGATATCCGAAATATTTATAGGAAAAAAAAGTTGTTTGTTGTGAAGAGTTTATATATATTTTATATACTGTGTGTTGTTATATATGTATGACAAAATTTATGCAGGTAATGAAGGTATTATGACTTCAGTGAAAGCATCTCTTATTTATGTTTTTCTATTGAAGTCATTAATAATGCAGCTATTTATTTCTAATGACTTAAAACATATAACTAATGTTATTGGTAGGACATAATAGTCTGTAACTAGTGTCATAGAAACGTGGAAGATGCATTAATTTATTTCGTTACAACGATAAAAAATGTTCAGGTCATGAATTTGTAAAAACCTTGTATTGTGGGGAAAACTGTTTTTACACACACTTATGTGTGTACATACTTTATTAAATGATTCAAGTATGTATGTAAAACAGGGATTTAACTCATATTTGTACTTTTGTATTTCTTATCAGCAAGTCGAATTAATTTATTATCTGTTATTTTAATAATATATGTGAAAACCCGTCTAGTATAAATTCTCATATATGCATATATACTTAATTAGAAGTTCTTGACAGATTTAGAAAAAAAGGCATATTAAAGGAAATGTAAAGTTTGTTTTTATGGGATTTAGAAAAAATAACTGCTGTCCAAATGATTGTTTTTGAAATTTTGAGGACTTAAAAAAAGGGATGAAATTTGCATATTAAAGGAAATGTGAAGTTTGTTTTTATGGGATTTAGAAAAAAAAAGAACGGTTGCCTAAATGATTGTTTTTGAAATTTTGAGGACTTAAAAAAAGGGATGAAATTTGCATATTAAAGGAAATGTGAAGTTCGTTTTTAGGGGATTTAGAAAAAAATAGCTGCTGCCTAAATCATTGTTTTTGAAATTTTGAGGACTTAAAAAATGGACGAAATTTGAATATTAAAGGAAATGTGAAGCTCGTTTTTATGGGATTTAGAAAAAATAACTGCTGTCCAAATGATTGTTTTTGAAATTTTGAGGAAGCAAAAAAAGGACGAAATTTACTTATTAAAGGAGATGTGAAGTTCGTTTTTAGGGGATTTAGAAAAAAATAGCTGCTGCCTAAATCATTGTTTTTGAAATTTTGAGGACTTAAAAAAAGGGACGAAATTTGAATATTAAAGGAAATGTGAAGTTCGTTTTTATAGGATTTAGAAAAAAAATAACTGCTGCCTAGATCATTGTTTTTGAAATTTTGAGGACTTAAAAAAAAAGGGAAGAAATTGGCATATTAGAGGAAATGTGAAGTTCGTTTTTAAGAAATTTAGAAAAAAGTAACTTCTGCCTAAATAATTGTTTTTGAAATTTTGAGACCTAAAAAAAGGGACGAAATTTGCATATTAAAGGAAATGGGAAGTTCGTTTTTATGGGATTTAGAAAAAAAGAAATGCTGCCTCAATAATTGTTTTTGAAATTTTGAGGACTTAAAAAAAGGGACGAAATTTGCATATTAAAGGAAATGTGAAGCTCGTTTTTATGGGATTTAGAAAAAAATAACTGCTGCCTCAATAATTGTTTTTGAAATTTTGAGGACTTAAAAAAAGGGACGAAATTTGCATATTAAAGGAAATGTGAAGTTCGTCTTTATAGGATTTAGAAAAATTAACTGCTGCCTAAATAATTGTTTTTGAAATTTTGAGGACTTAAAAAATGGACGAAACTTGCATATTAAAGGAAATGTGAAATTCGTTTTTATGGGATTTAGAAAAAAAAACTGCTGCCTAAATAATTGTTTTTGAAATTTTGAGGACTTAAAACAGGGACGAAATTTGCATATTAAAGGAAATGGGAAGTTCGTTTTTAAGAAATTTAGAAAAAAGTAACTTCTGCCTAAATAATTGTTTTTGAAATTTTGAGACCTAAAAAAAGGGACGAAATTTGCATATTAAAGGAAATGTGAAGTTCGCTTTTATGGGATTTAGAAAAAATAACTTCTGCCTAGATCATTGTTTTTGAAATTTTGAGGACTTAAAAAAAGGGACGAAATTTGCATATTAAAGGAAATGTGAAATTTGTTTTTATGGGATTTAGAAAAAAATAACTGCTGCCTAAATAATTGTTTTTGAAATTTCGAGGACTTAAAAAAAGGGACGAAATTTGCTTATTAAAGGAAATGTGAAGTTCGCTTTTATGGGATTTAGAAAAAATAACTTCTGCCTAGATCATTGTTTTTGAAATTTTGAGGACTTAAAAAATGGACGAAACTTGCATATTAAAGGAAATGTCAAAATCGTTTTTATGGGATTTAGAAAAAAAATAACTGCTGCCTAGATCATTGTTTTTGAAATTTTGAGGACTTAAAAAAAAAAGGGAAGAAATTGGCATATTAGAGGAAATGTGAAGTTCGTTTTTAGGGGATTTAGAAAAAAATAGCTGCTGCCTAAATCATTGTTTTTGAAATTTTGAGGACTTAAAAAATGGACGAAATTTGAATATTAAAGGAAATGTGAAGTTCGTTTTTATAGGATTTAGAAAAAAAATAACTGCTGCCTAAATAATTGTTTTTGAAATTTTGAGACCTAAAAAAAGGGACGAAATTTGCATATTAAAGGAAATGGGAAGTTCGTTTTTAT
>CM063509.1:14558105-14560605 GCA_032207245.1 Pardosa pseudoannulata | reverse complement strand
AATTAGTATAAAAAACAAACTACTACTTTGTTTGTAGTGTTTTACTTTAGCTGAAGCAGGATAAATAAAACAAAATTCATTACTTAAAAATAATTAATCCGAATGAATTATTTTATAACACCTATTAGTTATGAAAATTTGTGTTTTTATTAAGGTTTTTTCCATTGGAGTTATGTATTCAAAGATTATTCCCTGTAGTTAAGAAAATCTATTCTATCCACATGATTCGCATTTTCTAACTCTTCATATTTTCTAGAATAATAATACGTATCATAATTTCATTTATTTCCTCTTTGTAAATCTATTCAATCAAGAAAACAGAAGTATGACAGCGTATCTGACATGCATTGCATTCTGTTCGGATGACTCAGTAAAAAATGAATCTATCTAGCATGAAAATACTCTTTGTCTTGATTAGGAAGGTAGATATCAATCGCTTTTCTGGTAGCAAATATTCATGTGATATTCATATAGTCATACCTCGACTGTTTTGCTTAGTTGTCAGATGAAAATGAAAAATACTTATCTTGAAAAAAAATTAAAATATAAATACACATTTGTTATTCTTTTTAACCTCTAGAAAATATCACTTCCTAACGGACCTTTTTCTGTCTGCAGTGCTTTTTGAACCCATGATGATTCTAAAAGAATTATTCATGACTAACTTTAATGGTCCCACACTTGACCAAGAATATCGTCTTGGCACTTTATATGTTAAGATACTGAATATTTTTATATAAATAAACATTTGTTAATCGCTTTTCGAGTAGGAAATATTCATATGATATTCCTATAGTCATACCTTGACTGTTTTGCTTAGTTGTCAGATGTAAATGTGAAATACCTATCTTGAAAATAAATAGAAAATATAAATAAACATTTGTTATTCTTTTAATCCTTAAAAAACATCACTTTCTAACGGACCTTCTTCTGCCTGTAGTGCTTTTTGAACCCATGATGATCCTAAAAGAATTATTCATGACTAACTCTAATGAAGTGGTCTCAGACTTGACCAAGAATACCATCTTGGTACTTTATATGTTAAGATAGTGGATATTTTTATATGAATAAACATTTGTTAATCTCTTTTCGAGTAGCAAATATTCATATAATATTCATATAGTCATACCTCGACTGTTTGCTTAGCTGTCAGATGTAAATGTGAAATACTTATCTTGAAAAAATAAATAGAAATTATGAATAAACATTTGTTATTCTTTTTAACCTTTAGAAAATATCACTTCCTAACGGACCTTTTTCTGTCTGCAGTGCTTTTTGAACCCATGATGCTCCTAAAAGAATTATTCATGACTAACTTTAATGAAGTGGTCCCACACTTGATCAAGAATATCGTCTCGGTATTTTCTATGAATCGAATCAGCCTGTATAATTGAGATAACTCATATTTAACAAAAGATATTGATTTGAGATATTTGACAAAATGCTGTTGGTCACTAAACTTTAAAAAATAAAAACTTATCCTCTATGTAAAATTGTCTAGCCAGTACTGTCAATTTTGAATCGAAACAGCCTGTATAATTGAGATAACTCATATTTAACAAAAGATATTGATTTGAGATATTTGACAAAATGCTGTTGGTCACTAAACTTTAAAAAATAAAAACTTATCCTCTATGTAAAATTGTCTAGCCAGTACTGTCAATTTTGAATCGAAACAGCATGTATAATTGAGATAACTCATATTTGACAAAAGATATTGATTTGAGATATTTGACAAAATGCTGTTGGTCACTAAACTTTAAAAAATAAAAACTTATCCTCTATGTAAAATTGTCTAGCCAGTACTGTTAATTTTGAATCGAAACAGCATGTATAATTGAGATAACTCATACTTGACAAAAGATATTGATTTGAGATATTGACAAAATGTTGGTCACTAAACTTTAAAAAATAAAAAATTATCCTCTATGTAAAATTGTCTAGCCAGTACTGTCAATTTTTAATCGAAACAGCATGTATAATTGAGATAACTCATATTTGACAAAAGATATTGATTTGAGATATTTGACAAAATGTTGGTCACTAAACTTTAAAAAATAAAAACTTTATCCTCTATGTAAAATTGTCTAGCCAGTACTGTCAATTTGTGACATAAATTTTGATATAAAACAAGTCTAAGAAATATTGCCTGTCACAACACAGAAAATATTTTACGAATAATAAGTATATAATTGTAATAACAAGCTTGTAAAAGTTTTTCAATTTACCTATTTGCATCCAGCTGTGGCTTAAATATAGGTAAATTAAAATGTCTAGTAGATGCTGACAGCAACGCTTGTGAATAACCATTGAATGCTCAAAAAACAAACTCATAAACATTTCTTTAATAGGCAATCTTTGAAATGGTTACAAGCATTATACAAACAGATTTTATCTCACACCCATCATAGGAAACATCTTGCGATTGCAGTTACTGTCGCTGTATTACAAGGTTGCAATTGTTTTTTCTTGCCTTGCGTAGGTACTCGAACTAGTGAGA
>CM063509.1:14543105-14553105 GCA_032207245.1 Pardosa pseudoannulata | reverse complement strand
TCATTAAGTATTTACTTAAAAAAAATAGATTCAGTGATACAGCATACATTAAAAATTCTCTAAACTAATTGTTCTACATTTTTCAATGTAATAAAATAAGATGAATAATTTTAAAATTTTATAAGAACTAAAACAAGTCCTAACTATTTTTTTAAAATTTAGTTTTAATTTTATAATTAAATTGTATTATTTAATTAAGTCTTTTATTAAATATTTAATTAAAAACAAATAGATACAGTGATACAGCATACATTAAAATTTTTCTAAACTAATTGCTCTACATTTTTCCTTGTAATAAAATAAGATGTATAATTTTAAAATGTTATAAAAATTGAAACAACTTCTAACTATTTTTTAAAACATTTAATTTTAATTTTATAATTAAATTGTATATTTTAATGAAGTCTTTCATTAAGTATTTAATTAAAAACAAATAGATTCAGTGATACAGCATACATAAAAAATTGTCTAAATTAATTGTTCTACATTTTTCATTGTAATAAAATAAGATGAATAATTTTAAAATGTTATAAAAATTGAAACTATTATTTCTTTTTTAAATTTAATTTTAATTTTATAAATAAACTGTATGTTTTAATTAAGTCTTTAATTAAGAAAAAATAGATTCAGTGATATAGCATACATTAAAAATTTTCTAAACTAATTGTTCTATATTTTTATTGTAATAAAATATGATGAATAATTTTAAAATTTCATAAAATTTGAAACAAGTCCTAAATATTTTTTAAAAATTTAATTTTAATTTTATAATTAAATTGTATATTTTAATTAAGTCTTTATTTAAGAACAAATAGATTCAGTGATACAACATACATTAAAATTTCTCTAAACTAATTGTTCTATATTTTTCATTGTAATAAACTAAGATGAATAATTTTAAAATTTTATAAAAATTGAAACAACTTCTAACTATTTTTTAAAAAAATTAATTTTAATTTTATAATTAAATTGTATATTTTAATGAAGTCTTTCATTAAGTATTTAATTAAAAACAAATAGATTCAGTGATACAGCATACATAAAATTTTTTCTAAATTAATTGTTCTACATTTTTCATTGTAATAAACTAAGATGAATAATTTTAAAATTTTATAAAAATTAAAACAACTCCTAACTATTTTTTAAAAATTTAATTTTAATTTTATAAATAAATTGTATATTTTAATTAAGTTTTTAAGTCTTTAATTAAGAAAATATAGATTCAGTGATATAGCATACATTAAAAATTTTCTAAGCTAATTGTTTTATATTTTTCATTCTAATAAAATAAGATTAATAATTTTAAAATTTTATCAAAATTGAAACAAGTCCTAAATATTTTTTAAAAATTTAATTTTAACTTTATAAATAAATTGTGTATTTTAATTAAGTCTTTCATTAATTATTTAATTAAGAACAAATAGATTCAGTGATATAGCATACATTAAAAATTCTCTAAACTAATTGTTCTACATTTTTCATTGTAATAAAATAAGATGAATAATTTTAAAATTTCATAAAATTGAAACAAGTCCTAAATATTTTTTAAAAATTTAATTTTAATTTTATAATTAAATTGTATATTTTAATCAAGTCTTTCATTAAGTCTTTAATTAAGAAAAAATAGATTCAGTGATATAGCATACATTAAAAATTCTCTAAACTAATTGTTTCATACTTTTCACTGTAATAATGTAAGATGAATAATTTTAAAATTTTATAAGAATTGAAACAAGTCCTAAATTTTTTTTTAAAAATTTAATTTTAATTTTATAAATAAATTGTACATTTTAATTAAGTCTTTAATTAAGAACAAATAGATTCAGTGATACAACATACATTAAAAATTCTTTGAACTAATTGTTTTATATTTTTCATCGTAATAAAATAATATGAATAATTTTAAAATTTTATAAGAATTGAAACAGTCTTAAATGTTTTTTTAATTTTTAGTGTTTTTATATTTTTCATCGTAATAAAATAATATGAATAATTTTAAAATTTTATAAGAATTGAAACAAGTTCTAATATTTTTTAAAAATTTAATTTTTATTTTATAAAAAAATTGTATAATTTAATTAAGTGTTTTATTAAGTCCTTAATTTAAGAAAAAATAGATTCAGTGATATAGCATACATTAAAATTTTTCTAAAATAATTGTTCTATATATTTTTCATTGTAATAAAATAAGAGAATAATTTTAAAATTTTATAAGAATTGAAACAAGTACTAAATATATTCTAAAAATTTAATTTTAAATTTATAAATAAATTGTATATTTTAATTAAGTCTTTCATTAAGCATTTAATTAAAAACAAATAGATTCAGTGAAACAGCATACATTAAAAATTTTCTAAACTAATTGTTCTACATTTTTTATTGTAATAAAATAAGAGGAATAATTTTAAAATTTTATAAGAATTGAAACAAATCCTAATTAATTTTTAAAAATTTAATTTTAATTTATAATTAAATTGTATATTTTAATTAAGTCTTTAATTAAGAACAAACAGATTCAGTAATACAGAATACATTAAAAATTCTCTAAACTAATTGTTCTACATTTTTCCTTGTAATAAAATAAGATGAATAATATTAAAATTTTATAAAATTGGAACAAGTTATTTTTTTTAATTTAATTTTAATTTTATAATTAAATTGTATATTTTAATTAAGTTTTCTATTAAGTCTTTAATTAAGAACAAATAGATTCAGTGATACAGTATCCATTAAAAATTTTCTAAACTAATTGTTCTATATTTTTCATTGTAATAAAATAAAATGAATAATTTTAAATTTTATAAGAATTGAAAACGTCGTAAATTTTTTTAAAAAATTTAATTTTAATTTTATAATTAAGTCTTTAGAAACTTATGTTTGGTCAAAAGAGACACATTTTAGCATGTAACTTTTAGAAAGTATGAAACCTCATAAATGTTGGAAATTTAAAAAATGGAGATTTCAGGTCCGTTGGATTTTTAGTTTTCATCTAATAACTAGTTAGATCGCAGAGCTTGAAGCAAGAAATATCTAAAGTAGTTCAACGGCACCGGAATGTACATTTTTCCACAGAGCTGGATGATTTGTAATGATATGCCAAGCAAGTCATCTCCTAATTATTATATAGCTATAAAAACGATTAGATCCCCATGAAAATCGTCATTTTATACAGCCTATTTCTGGACCCAGTGCGTGATTTTGTTTTCAATAAGTGAAAATCTCTTTACCATCTGTAGAATTTAGCTGTAGATGTCTTTCTTTACTTTTTTTTTACTTTAACGCCCGAGTGCACATGGATGCACCTCTCATTGGGTGAATTAGAAAAAGGGATTACGCACAGAAACTAAAGTGATATTTAATGATAGATTTTATTTTGACTTTCTCATCGCTCCGACAATCTTATAGAGTGTGTTTTACTTTAGAGTGAGAGCAAGGGGTGTGATTAACCAGTGAAAGGGGAAAAAGGTAGGTGGGTGCTAACTATCCATATTTCGAGAACAAAAAAAAAAAAATGTGTTATGTCGTGTAGTAATGGAGTGAAAGTCCTTGCGAACGCAATTCTAGCTATGGAAAGAATTCGTTTATTTAAATATAAAAAATACGTGGGAGAAGTGACAGGCAAAATGATGTCTTATGTATTTCTTACTATGTATTTGCTTTATGTACATTTTATACCATTCAAATGTATCTTTGAATTTGGTATTCATTATTTACACAAACACACACACAAGTAACTTTTTTGTAGGTATGTTAAATAAAACTAGAATAAGCCGTATTCTAGTTTTACACCCACATGTGATATATATATATATATATATATATATATATATATATATATATATATATATATATATATATATACATATATTTCCGTTTTTCTATCATAGAGGAAATTAAGAATAGAAATCCATCTTCCTTTAATTATATATATATATATATAATTTGTGTTGTGTTTTATGTGTATATATACACACACACACACATTAATAATATATATATATATATAATATATATATATATATATATACACATATATAATACGTATATATATATTATATACACACATACACACATATTTTTCTTTTTTTCTATCATAGAAGAAATTAAGAATAGAAATCCATTTTTTAATTATATATATATATATATATATGTGTGTGTGTGTGTGTGTGTGTATATATATATATATATATATATATATTGAAGTAAAAATCTTTTACCTGTATACTCATGTATGTATCTGAGAAACTTAGTAGGTTTATATAAAAATTCCCTTGCATGTATCCTTTTTTACGATGCGTTGAAATTGTTTATTCAGTAACGATCAGCAGGTTTCCGCTGATGTTTAGCACAGTAGAATGGCCTAACTGAAGACTGAGTTTCTTAAAAGGAGTTACACAAAAAATATAAAAACATCAAAGTTTATTTTTTCTTTCCCCAAAAGAACGTAAATAAAAAAGAGTTAAACGAAACATCCAAAACAGTTGGCAGATAAAACAAAACTAATTTTCAAATTCAACATTCTGGCAAGTGTGGCATTATATAATTTACCTGATCGGGAAAAAACTGTATTAGAGCAAAAACACGACGAGCAACAGGCATGACCAGGCAATAACAAAAGCAAAAACAACAGGCAAAATATGAACGTAAAGTGCCCCCTTTTATACTTCTTGATTTCTTAAACTTTAAAATAATCTACATGCAAAAAAGTCTCGGAGCCTACAAAAAAAACGAGATCAAGTAACCAAGATTAAATTATGATTAAAAGTTTATTTACAAGGAATGGGATAAGTGTATTTGGTAACAGAAATATACTATTATTTCACATGATGTTACCAAAGGAATCATGCTGACAAAACTATCCCTATGAACAAAAATTTCTATTAAGTTCTAGTGACGTAGTCCTTTTCGTTACTGGAAAACTCGTCAACTCCAGATTGGGATCATTCAAGATATCACTGAACCTTGATCTTTTCTAAAACTGTGTAAAAGCGGTGTGGTGCCCATTCCCAAATTTAACGGAGCTTATCATCGATTACCAATCTCTCTTCCTTTTTTTTTCCGAACAGCAATTCCTTCACGGGCAATTGGCTTTCAATCTATGATAGAAAAACGAAAACACCAAAGTCGAAAATAAAGAACCTCATCGAAACCGTTTTCACGGTGCAGAAGATACCCGTCCTGCTTGCGCGTGTGTGTAGCAGTATCGGAGAAATCTCTCCCCGACTTTTTTAACCGGATTTCGACGGATTATCCGGTTTAAGGTTGTAATCCAATCATCGATAGAATACATCGATCCTATCGCATTAAGATGTGGACATTAATATTTCTTCAAACTTGTTAGCTGTTGAGTTTTGATATCACTTTCAGACTTGCAGATTGGCATCACCTGAAATGAGAGAAAGAAATATGGGGTTTGCTTATCGTTAAACAGTTGGCATGACAACCGCAAACAGTCTATAATGTATTTTATCCACGGAGGAACTACGTAAGTTTCCAAATTGATGTAACGGCATTTGCAGCCATAATGCAACACAATCCAGCTACATCCAATTTGAATATATCGAGCCTTCCCAATTATCAATGGAATACCTCAATCCTATCAAATCTAGTTATGAGCTGTGATATTGCAGCATAAAGAAGTTCTCCAACGAGCTCAGTGACCGAATGGTCAAAGCACGAGATCCAAGCCAGAAGTTTGTGGGTTCAATGTCGCCATGGCGGTTGATCCAAAGTATGGATTTTTAATTTAAAAATGTTATTTATTGTTGCCTTATATTCTCGAACATTCTAGATCTCTCTTTATTATGTAAATTAGTTATTTCTCGAATATACTGTTCGGGTATAAAAGCTGATACTCACTAGTTGTAGGAAACTTCTCAATCTTGTAAAGTTGCGACTTGCTACTTTGCTTCAATAAATTTGTCTGTTAGGCTAAACGGTGTGTTCATTCGAATCTTCGTGACAATATTGCGTTACCTCTTTTATCTGTTGCAACTATAATGAATGTAATACACTCATATCCAATAAAAAACTGAATACATTTAACGAATATCTGAATGCATCTAATGAATTATTGAATCCAATCATCAACATAATATAAAGGTCTTAATATACGAAGTCCTGTATATTTCTTCATACTTGTTAAGTGTTTTATTTTGTGTCGTTTTTGATTGAACGGATAAAATGTGGCATAGCGAAAAAAGAGTATATTTGATTATCATTAAATAATTAATATTATTTGATATTTTTTATGCTACTATATAGGATTACGAAATTTTCAAACTTCCATATTAGTATTTATACCTTTAAAATTCTATATTATGGTTTTCTCTATAAAGAAATTAAATTTTGAATTCTGAAGTACTGGCATATGTAACTATAATTACTTGTGAATTAAAATTTTCTTCTGTATTTTTTAGGGAGGATACACAACATATGACACACACACACACACACACACACACACACACACATATATATATATATATATATATATATATATATATATATATATATATATATATATATATATATATAATAGTTATCTGTCTTTCATTGCCCACCCCCAAATCTCTCTCATTCTTTATACACACACACACACACATATATATATATATATATATATATATATATATATATATATATATATATATATATATATATATATATATATATATATATATATATATATATATATATATATATATACATATATATACACTCATTGTTGAAAAAATTATACATAGTTACTTTTAAAATCATTTATTTTATGCAATAAATGATTTTAAAAGTAACATATTATTATATTATTTTAAGTCTGTTTAGTCATTCGCTTCAAATGCCACGTTACTATCACAGCAAATACAGTGGATATAAAACCAGCCAACCATTCTGTATTTAATGAACGAGTAGATCATATCGTAAACCGTGAAGGAAATATACAGGATAATGACTTTACAGAAGCATATTAGTTGAAAGATAAATAGAAAAGTCCATTGAACATCCCTTGTTTCGTGGGGCATCTTTGTTTGAAGATTGTAACAAATTTAAAGTTGGTTTAAACATTTAAATGCTGGTTTAGGACCATCTGGGAAATAATTATCTGATTAGATATATATACGAGACAAACAAATTAAAAAATAAACATCCATTCTTTGTATAATCTCTAGTTATAAAAACTACCAGTTAACTATCTGCTCGTGAATTTTACTTTTATGATCACAAGTTTATTAAATACTGATATGAATTGCTGAAACTTACTTCTCCGTTTGATATAGCATAGATTATTTAGGAGTCATTGGATATACAGGGTGTTTCATATTGAATGGGACAAAAAGAATAGCGCAGTGTGACTGCCGTAATGAATTTATTCAGTCAAAACAAATTTATTCTGCAACTACAGTTATACAAGTTTTATTTGGCAACAGGGAAAAATTATCGAATGACGAACTCGCCGCTAGAATCGCTGTTAAACAAAATGTCATCCATGCAGGAGAAAGCGTACTGCGTTTTCGAATATGCCTAAACCTTCTTGATATGTCTTCAATGGGCGCCGAGATCATCAGATCTTAACGCCCTGGGATTTTTTCCTCTGGGATTTCGTTAAAGACAAGGTGTTTGTGAGCCCACTTCCTCAGGACTTAGAGGAACTGAAGCAGCGGATAACTGCAGTGTTGAATTCCATCACAGGGGATATGCTATCAAGAGTGTGGCAGGATCTTGATTACCTTGTAGACATTTGTCGTGTGACGGGAGAGGCACATATTAAACACCTTTAGAAACTTGAATAAATGTAGTTTTGAGGTAAATTTGAATTTTTCTAAATATATTAATTACAAAGTTCACAATCATGTTTTCTTTTTGTCTCATATGAAACACCCTGTATTAAGGAAACAGTAAACATTCAACTTCTTCAAATTCAACAATTCTACCTTATTTTATTACCCAACTGTAGTAAAATGATCCAAAAAGCTAGCTAGAAGAAAATTGTAATATTTTAAATTTTTCAACTTTGAGGTAATTAGTAATATTAGTTGTAAACTATTCCCTATATTATATAGTAGTACCTCTTTTTAACGACCCCACTATACAACGACCCCTTCCTTAGAACGACCATCTTAAAAAGTCCCAGTTATTTTACCATAGGAATAATGTTAATTTTGAATCATTACAACGACCTCAAGCGTATTATTTTTCGTTAGAACGACCGCCAATTTGAGTCCGCAGAACTCATGAGCAAGTGGGCTATTTCAAAATTATTGTACTGTGGTGCAACATCAAGAAACCTGTACTCCTCTCTTTGTGTTTGCTTAAAGGAGGGGAGGGGACTTGACGAAAGTGGGAGAATTAAATCTTCAATTATCTTTTGATGAGTTTGTTGCGGTAGACGAAACTTTACAGCGCTGTGGAGAAAATTTGAATGAGGAAGATTTTATTGTCCGTATTACTGGAAATGAAGAAATCTGCGATTCCGAGGACGGAGAAGAAATCGTCCAAACTTTTGAAAAAGTGATTGAAAAAAAAAACCTTCAATGCAATCAATGCCTTGCTTATATTAATATTTTGAGGGACAATTGAATTCTGAAGATTTCCTTCAAAATCTAACGGATATGGGATCAGTGATAATGAAAAAATCCCAAATGATCTTGAAACAGGCATCAATCAAAGACTTTTTTTTCAAAAAATTCAGTAATGGAAATACAAATAAATAGAAGTGTTCTCTAAGTATGTACTTTTGCATAATTTCTTTGCACAATTTTATTATTATTATTTTTTCAATTCGTTACAACGACCATATGATGTTGGTACCACAGGAAGTCGTTATACCGAGGTTCTACTGTATTAGCTTTCATCGTTTTTCCTTAAAAAAAAACTGAATGTAAGCAATGGCTTGCCAAGTTGAAAAGGAAAGATTTCGTTCCTACTGAATATAGCCACCTTTTCTGAGCATTTTAGTTTAGCTTATGATTAAAATATAGTTCATTGTATATCACGTGTGATATGCAAGCATTAGATGTGTTTATAATATGTAGTATACAGGACAGCCAAAGGGCTGATAAGAAATTATATTTTGCATTAAAATCAGGAAAAACAAAAGTATAATTATTAAACTAAAGCATCATAAGTTATAGTATGTAAAATATATGTTATAAGATACTCTATAACAAGCAACTTACTTCATTTTCATTTGTAACAGTAATAGTTACATTATAGGTAATTTCCTTGTATTCTGCTTTAACTGAAGCATGAATTACAAGGATTTCATTGTTTACCTGTAAAAATTTAAATTCTTTCACAAAATCCGACTTGAATAACTTAGCTTCGAGTATACTCCGCTTTAATAAAGTGGATTTTCCAAGTGATTCATTTTCGTCATTTATTTTCATTATATGGTTTTGAAAATTTTCCAAAGAAAATCATAAATTGGTAAAGACTGATCAAAAATGAAAGAAGCCATTTCAATTTATGTGCAATGTAAAATAATAAGGTAAAAAATTGGACCAAACGAATATGGAATCAGTAATAATGAAAAATTCCCAAATAAACTTGAAACAGGCGTCCATCAAAGACTTTTTTTCAAATACAGTCAAACCTGTCTATCTCGAAACCAGCTTATCTCGAAAACCTGTCTATGTCGAATTTTTTCAATTTCCCTACATTTTCAATAAAAATTTAACATATTTTGCAAACCTATCTCAAATTATTTTTTTCCCAAACCTGTCTATATCAATTTTCGTAAGAAACACAACATTCCAGTTTAGAGTTTTATTGCGTTGAAAACCGCACAAGTTCCCTTTTCCAGGAAATACACTTCTAGTTTTCTCTATCGGGGGGTTATTTGGTCAGGAACTGGGTGGGAATAGTACTAAAAATGTACAGTCGGAGAATAACACCTAAAAGAAACCGAAGAGCAACCAGCCGAGGAAACTGATGAAAACCCGAAGGAATGGATGATTATCAGAGAGAAACTGAATACTGACACTATATTCAAAGATTTTAT
>CM063509.1:14523105-14533105 GCA_032207245.1 Pardosa pseudoannulata | reverse complement strand
TCATGACTGGCTAGAACTACTTGATGATGTGTTTCATCAGTGAGAAAAATACGGTCCTCATTGTATAAATTTTTTATCAAATAATTTTCTGACATCTATCTTCAGAGTTTTAGGCTTTTTTATTTATTCTTTTCGTCCTAATTGACCAGACAGTATTGGGATTTCGTTTGAAGAATTTTTTGCAATGACAACATAATCCTGATCTTTGATCTCCAGTTTATTTCATTTATAGATCTCAGCCGTGTTCTGTTTGGCTATCTAAATTCAGAATTTGGATCGTTCTTTATCCATCTTCTTCACCACAACTGATCAGACTGTCCACGGTGATCCCGTGGTTTTTTTTTTTTTTTGAAAGTTTTTCAACAATGATGACTGGCTAGAATTACATGATGATGTGTTTCATCAGTGAGAAAAATACGGCTCTCACTGTACAAAGTTTTTAGTAGTTAATTTTCTGATATCTTTCTTCAGAGTTTGACGCTTTTTTTATTCATTCCTTTCGTCCTAATTGACCAAACAGTCTTGTAATTTCATTTAAAGAATTTCTGCTATGACAACATAATCCTGATCTTTGATTTCTAGTTTATTTCATTAATAGATCTCAACCGTGTCCTGATATGTAAATCCTGTAAATTTTTATCGCAGAATTCCTTTAAAACATTTAAAACAATTTGGATTAAATGTTATATCCAATTCATTCTAATGATTATTTATATACTTAATAACTTTTGAGTATTTTATTCAATTAAAAATTTCAGTATCTCTTCCACCAGTTATACTACCAAGGATATTTCGTAGTATTTTCTTTCAAAATCAGCAGATCTGACTGCTATCAAATCATTCCTTTTTATAACCCTTTATAACTCGGTTTACAGGAGTAAAACTTGCACAAATTCTAAAAAATAAAAATAAAAATAAAAACTATCCCCTAAGTTCGCTTTGCTAATGAGTATCAACTATCTCGTACTCAATATCTCTTATAATCAGTTGATCTATAGCTATGTAGAATAGGTTTATAATTTAATAAAATATAGGACTGTATTTAATTTTGAACTAATTACCATCAAATGATATTTATGTTTTAGTTCTTCTGTCATAGATCTAAAAATTCCACCAAATCTTTATAAGAAATAAATGTATGAAAAGGGAAAGAAGAATTTCTCTTTTGAAGAGATTGTTATTGACTATCTTTTTTTCATTTTGACATAAAAATCCGTAGATCATAACAGCAAACAATGGATTAATAATTTGATGAAATAGTTTGAACTCCCTGCCTCCGAATCATATTATAAAACTGCTTAGGAATCTAAAAACTGCATAGATGACCATCAATAACCCCAAAATAGATGACCATTTTTTTATTTTGACCAGATTGTCTTCAATGTATAATTCTTGAACTGATTACCTTCCAAGGATACTTACTTTCATAGTTTTTTTTATAGAACTGTGGACCTAAACACCATATCGACTCTTCATAAATAAATAAATGAAAATCTGAAACAAAAATTGGAAAACAATAGGTTTATAATTTGATAAAATAAATGACAGTTTTATTTTATTTTAACCTGATTGTCTGCAAATTATACTTACTTTTGCGGTCCTTTATTTACAGACTTAAAAATCCATCCACCTCTTAAAAAATAAATGACTGCATGAATGGAAAATCAAAGGAAAATCTCTCCCCTGACGAGTTTGCTCCGCTAATCGTTATTGACTATCTCGCATGTAGAATGCATTTCGCACGGATTTATTGTCAATAATATTGCCCTTAAAGTGAATCTTAATGAAGGGTAATTGGCCGAAACACTCACCGGGGATATTAATATGGCCACTTTACATTCAATGACGACGCCGTGAAGGAAGCCCGGCTCGGCCAAAGATGAAAAGATCTCTCCACCCATTAGTCAGGGGATCTGCATCGACAGATTGCGTTTCGTCACGTGTGTGTTTGCCCGGTTAAAAATCGCCAACTGTGGCCTTCCTCACTACTCGAACCTTTCGTGTTATTTATGATTTCATGCCAGGAAGACCTTCGCAAATCTGCGAATCGTGCAGCTTACTATTACGGGTTTTACTGAAAAATGATTATGTAAACTTGTTCAGTAGAGGAAAGAAGCGCTGTTTTTTCTTTATTTTTTTAAAGATTTGGGATTTCTGAAAGTAGAGTTGGTTGATTAACATCAGTGAAATAAATCAAGATTTAAATCACTGGATTCATTAAATAATCATTGATTTAAATCAAGAATACATTATTTTCACACTTTGTGAATATTTTCAAGCATGATTTTTTATTGCTCGAGTAAAGGGGTTAACAAGGAGTTGACTTAACTGACTCTTAGATTACAACCTTGCCCAAATGGATTTGAGGTTTTTGAAATGCACTTCAGAGATCTTTTATTGTATAAAATTTTGATAGGTATAGAGATTTTTAAAAAGCTGACCGCACGTGATAAGAAAATGATACTAAGACTCTTATCAGTTTTTACTCTTACATAACAACAGGATACAAACCTGTTTAAAAGAAGACATTAACATATTTATATAAAAACACATTTTAGGAGATTTAGATTTAGAAAGTTGACCGCGCATGAAAAGAACATGAGACTAAGACTCACATAAGTTAAGAGTAAGACTCACATGAGTTCTTACTCTTACACAACAATACCATACAAGTCTGTGGAAAAGAAGGCATTAACATATTTATATAAAACATATTTCATGAGATTTAGATTTAGAAAGTTGACCGCGCATGATAAGAACATAAGACAAAGACTCACATAATTTAAGAATAAGATTCACATGAGTTCTTACTCTTATGTAGCAACAGCATACAAACCTGTGGAAAAAGAAGACATTAACATATTTATATAAAAACATATTTCAGTAGATTTAGATTTAGAATGTTGACTGCGCATGAGAAGAACATAAGACAAAGACTCACATGAGTTCTTACTTTTATACAGCAACAGCATACAAGCCTGTGAAAAAGAAAACATTAACATATTTACCTAAAAACATATTTCAGGAAATTTAGATTTAGAAATTGACCGCGCGTGGTAAGAACATGAGACTAAGACTCACATGAGTTCTTACTCTTACAAAGCAACAGCATACAAGCCTGTGAAAAAGAAAACATTAACATATTTACCTAAAAACATATTTCAGGAAATTTAGATTTAGAAATTGACCGCGCGTGGTAAGAACATGAGACTAAGACTCACATGAGTTCTTACTCTTACAAAGCAACAGAATACAAACCTGTGGAAAAGAAGACATTAACATATTTATATAAAAACATATTTTAGGAGATTTAAAATTAGAAAGTTGACCGCGAGTGGTAAGAACATGAGACTAAGACTCACATGAGTTCTTACTCTTATATAGCAACAGTGCCGATCATACATATGCGGGTTCGGGAATAGATTGCTGACACGGGCTTTTTGGCTTGCCTCACGGGATCTGGATGTCCAGCAACTCTTGAATCCCGAGATCGACTCCTCTTCCAATTTTCTTTCACAACTTTTCACCACGCCCCTTTTTTTCTCTTTCCCAATCACTCGTCACTAAAATTTTCCCACATCTACACCCCTTCGGGAGTACAGGTGGGCCTCTTTGGTGAAAATTGACATTATTGCTTAGCCCCTGCCCCCATATCTCACGGCCACATCCCTGCCTGAGTTTGACCGTTACACTTGTGCCACTCCGTGATCTATAACTCCTCCGCTGGGGTCCTCACTAAAACTCGAAGTCAACAGCTGCACCTAAATTCTTCTTAGAAATTTAGACCACAGCTGTGTATGCACGTGCTGACCATCTTGGAAAAGTACAGCGGTACAGATATGAAACACTGAGATGGGAAAGTGAGAAAATTAGAGATATTTTAAGTGTAATAATTTTGATAAATTCTAAGTATATAAATTTAAAAATATATGAAATACATGCATTGGAAATATTGCGTAGAGGGTCCAGACCCTCTTATCCCCCCTTTATATAAATACATCTTTAATATAGGATAATTATATTTTGTTTCAAACACATTTCACTGTGTCACTGAGGAACATTAAGTCCACACAGAATTAGGAGTTCCTCCTTTTGAGAAAAATTTAATATTTTATGTAACTATTCACAATCAGTTTGGCCTTTACAGCGTGAATAATCAAAAATTCTTTTTAGTAAATAAAGATAACAAGATTTTTTTGTATCTGCTATAGTTATCAAAGTTTGTTAAGTAAACAGAAAAGTAGTTTTTAGCGTTATACGTGAACAGATTCTTGAATTCGAATCAGGTTGTTTAATATCAAACTGATTAATAGTTGCTTTCTGAATCTTTTATTAGAAAGCAAACTGCAGAGGAATAAATGGCAACATTGTGAATTAGGTTGGCTTGATACATTGGATTCCTCCCTGCCAATGTTAACGTATAGGAAATAATTTACTCTGGCGGGTTCGCATTTTAAAAAATTATTTCACGTGATAGAAAAGCATATTCTCTAGAATGCTATCTCTACCCCCTTCCATTTTCTCTCTTTTTTTTTAAATTTATATCTGCTAAAAATTCTTATTTGCTTTTGAAGAAAGGTTTAACAAAATTTCTCTGAAATAATTTGAAATTAAATATATTTTTATCATTTTTTTTTTATAAAATGGAAACATAGCATCTTAGAATGTCCTGTTCTATCACGTGGTATATTTTTTGTGTTCTTAAAATGCCAGAGGGAATTTTATTTTTCTCATAGGTTAACATTGAGTAAGAGGAATCTAATATGGCAATTATAGGCCCACCTCAAAACACACCACACATCCGCACACACACACACACATACATATATGCGCGTACATGTATGTATGTAAATAGACGGTTCTATATACATACTTCAAATTATAAAAAAAAAAAATGTTTCAAATAAGATAAACACTCATTTTTATGACATTTTTTAATTTTAAAAATTGAGTTACAAAATCATAAAAATGAAATTTTTATGCGTTCCCCCATTCTCTATCATTATGTTTAGAAAAAATTTAAACACTTTTTGAGAAACGCTATCACAAAAACTTCCACTTTCTATGATCAAAATTGAAATGAAATTTTTATGCGTTCCCCATTCTCTAACATTATGTTTAGTAAAAATATAAACACTTTTTGAGAAACGTCATCACAAAATCTTACACTTTCTATGATCAAAATTGAAAGAAATATGTAAATTCAAACTATGCAAAAATTTGTAATTGTATAATAATTATTATTATTATTTAAAGAAGTGTATGTATGATTTATTAAAACTTTCCTTTGCAAGCAACTGAGTAATTAAATTAACGTAATTAATCTATTTTATTTATATTCATCCATAATCTTCCATCGTATTAAAGATTATTTATTCTCCTTCACTAACAATGTACGCTATGAACTTCAAGCAAACTTGAAACTATGAGACTAACAAATAATATATAAAACTAACAAGAGATGGAAGTCACAAGAGATGGAAAACATGGAAGAATCGAGAGACATAGTTAGTGATTTTTCGTCACTATTTATAGAGATAAACATTTGAACAATATTTGTTCCATGGTAATAGTTGAAGTGAATGAAATGCAGTCCTAAACACGTTTTATACGAAATAAAACCTGGAGTTATCGTCATCGTATAACTGTGGTTTAGCTGCCGGTTTGACTAACGAGAAGTTAATTACAGATTAAATTTAACCGGCTATAGGGTTTAAAGATTCTTTGATGTCTACGAAATAAGCATCTTATTAATGATTTTCTTTTGCTTCAAATCTTCATAGAATATCTCATTCAGCTTGCGTTACGCAAGCTATAAGAAAAAGACGTATAAGATATCGAATATCTTCATCTTTGTGTCAGTAAAATGACCAATAAATTATTTATTTTATTTATGTTCACACATAATCTCCTCTCGTATCAGAGACTATATATTTTCCTTGACTAACAATGTTCGTCATGAAACTTCAAGCAAGCGTGATACTTTATATATATATATATATATATATATATATATATATATATATATATATATATATATATATATATATATATATATATATATATATATATATATATATATATATATATATATATATAAACATATATATATGCATAAATATATATATGTTTATATATGTTTATATATATATATATATTAATATATATATATGCATATATATATACATATATATGTATATATAAATATGTGTATATATACATATATATATGTATATATATATGTATATATATACATATATATATGTATATATATATATGTATATATATGTATATATTTACATATATATACATATATATACATATATATACATATATATATATATATATATATATATATATATATATATATATATATATATATATATATATATATATATATATATATACATATACACACACACACACACACACACACATATATATATATATATATATATATATATATATATATATATATATATATAACAATTTAAAAGTCACAAGAGAGTGAAAAATCGTGCAAGAATCAAAAACTGTTGCTGTAACGATTTTTTCATCTTTATAGTCACAAAAGTCTGAAAAATATGCTCCCCAAAAACACTTTACTGTGAATAAAATACAGTTTATAACTCGTCTTATACGAAATAAAATCTGGTGTCATCGTCATCGTATAAGTCTAACTATGGACTAACTGCCGTTCGACTAACGAGAAGTTAATTACTATTCACCTTTAATCAGCTCCCCGGATTTAAAGATTCTAAGATGTCTTGCATTACGTAAGGCATAATAAAAAGACAAACAAGAGGTCGAAAATCTCCCTCTGGTATCAGCAAAATGGCCAATAAATTATCTATTTTATTATAATTCATCCATAATCTTCCCTCGTATTAGAGATTATATATTCCTCTTGACTAACAATGTTCGCCATGAATCTTCAAGCAAGCGTGAAACTGTAGATATAACTAACAAACAGTTTAAAAGTCGCGAGAGATGTAAAAACGCAGAAGAATCGAAAACCGTCGCTACAGTGATTTTTTCTTCTTCATTATTTATAGAAACAAATTAAATATTTCATTGAAATGCGTTGCGCTTTTCAGTGACTGTGCTCAGCTACTCTCTTGATAATAAACGAACTGTGAGTGCCCCACCTAATGACGAACAATTACTTCTATCAGCACCAGCCATCGAGAGATTCGAACGTTCTAATGGTTTATCCACTTGTCATTCAGCGGGTGCTTTCAGAAGGAAGCCACCGAACGTAGACGGCCGTTCGAGGACGCTTCTATGTTTTGTGTGTCTCTCATGCGGCATTCACCTACTGCAGCCACATGCGGGGTGTACCAAGCAGTATTGGGAGGTAAAAATACTTTTGGGGCATTATAATGTTGTAGAAGTGAAAGGGTTGCCGTGGACTTGGGTTATTTTCATATTTTGGAGATACGTGGAATTTTTTTTAAAACAAAATTTCCAATTTATTGTGTATTGTCATTTTTTACTTTTTTATGCTTTTTTTTATTATGGCTTGAATTTCCGATGAAACATACGCCAGTATAACAATGGTCGCGTTTACACAAAGAAAAATGATGATAAATTTATTTCATAGTAAGTAGGAGCTGATAATATATTGAGATTTCCGGAGTACATACTTAGAAATCTCAATATAATCTCAATATATTTTTAGTATTATCTTTAGTATGGCGCATTTTGTCCTTATTGGACCTTGCGCCATTAAACCACATTCAACCAACCAACCAACCAACCATCTAGAGTTCATACACAGAAGTATGTTTAAATATATATACATACATGTATATACATATATATATATATATATATATATATATATATATATATATATATATATATATATATATATGTGTGTGTATGTGTATGTGTGTGTGTGTGTGTGTGTGAGGTCTAAAAAAAGGGGGTAGTTGGAAATTACGTGGGTAATATCGATTTTAACAAGGGAACTCTTTTATAATGATAAAATAAATGAAAAAGACCCACGCTCGCGTAAGCTTTTAGGATAATCCGGTCAGGCGGGAGCATTTTGGAATAATTTGATGAGTTTGGGAACAGATAAGAGTCAGTTAGCGCGTAGACATGGAGCTGTCAATATCTTATCCACGCTTAGCTCCTCCACAAAAAAATGTAAATGGCGCAAGTTTTGCTTTTAAATAAAATGATGATTTAACAAACTTATTATTATCAAAAAAGACTGTTTTCCATTCGCTTTAACACTGGACCAATATATATATATATATATATATATATATATATATATATATATATATATATATATGTATGTATGTATGTGTGTGTGTGTGTGTGTGTAAGTAAAAATAAACTTGATCAGGCATTTTATATAAAACCCCTCAGACACCCCGAGAAAATTCTCATGGGTTTTCAAAACTTAAGCCAAGAGCTAAAAATCCCCGCGTCCTTTTGCATCCCCCTTTTAAACCCTTAACTTAAATTAACTACTGGGGCAACAGTTTACGTCCTCAGAGAATGGGTCTAACCAATTATAACTTTACATTGCCCTAGCGGACGATTTAGGAAATTTTCAAACAAAATTGAGGTGCGCATTTTTTGAGGAAAATTTTCCTTGAGATTTCCCCACAGATTTTGACTGAGATGTTGACCTAGGTGTTAAGGGTCTTTTACATTTAACTTCTCGCTAATTGACCCCTCAGTTTGTCCTGTCCCTATGATGAAGTGGGAACACGTCCTCCAACGTTATCTTAATAAAGGTCTTTAGCTAAAAATTTGTCCTTTTTATGGGCCATGACTGCAACCACCCATCGTGAAGTCCGTCTTACTACACACACACACACACACACACACACACACACACATATATATATATGTATATATGTATATATGTATATATATATGTATATATATATATATATGTATATATATATATATATAAATAATTCTTCTGTCCGTGTGCTTGTAATAGAACTCCTAATAAACGGCTTGACTGATTTTGATAAAATTTTGTGTATATAATTAAGTTGATTCGAGAATAGTATAGATTCCCAATTTTATCCAATAGAAAATGTTTTTTTTTTATCGCATGCTTATTGAGAATCGCGTGCTTATTGAGATTATTATTAAAACCACATGAAACCTGCGGCATCTGCGGCGTAGTGGTCAGCGCAAGGGGCATCAGTACGGGAAGTCTCAGGTTCGAATCCCCGTTCAGGCTGTGTGCGAGTTTTAATTTAATCGGATTATGTTTGTGCTGATCTTGAGCGTGGTGGCGTCAAGTATTTTTAAAATAACTTTTTTCCTTACATATATATGTATATATATATATATATATATATATATATATATATATATATATATATATATATATATATATATATATATATATATATATATATAGATATATATATAGTGTAGGGGGGAAGTATATACATACATGTTTTATATATTTAAAAATATAATTTTAAGATTTCGAATAATATATTAATACTATTTTAATTATATTATACGGCAAGAAATATTTACTTAATTATCATAAAATTGAAAAAAAGGGAAGAAAAAAATTCAGTGATATTTTAAATAAGAAATAAATGGCACCAACAGATAAAAGTGCAAGTAGTAAAAAAAATGACAATTTCCAAAATTAAAAATTGAATTTTGAGAAATAATAAAAAAGAAAAATTCAACTGATAAATGATGACCTGGATTTTTCCAGCTTTTCTTTCCACTGTGGCAATTTTTTGCTTGTTACTAAACGTGCTAATGTGTACAGTCTGTAGCGAATCGGGGGCAAATGAAGCGTAAAGGCTGGAGATAGAGGGGAGATAAGAGATGGGCAGAAAGAATTTATTGTCTACTGTCTTGGGCTTAGGTGAATCTCCTCCTGTCAATAAATTATTGATGTTCGCCGGTTAATAACACTAATTATTAGGTTGCACTCCTGTCCTTTAGACATTCCTGTGGCGAAGTGGGTGAACATTGATGATGTATAGGACTTGGT
>CM063509.1:14508105-14513105 GCA_032207245.1 Pardosa pseudoannulata | reverse complement strand
AAAACCATTAAGCGAGGAACAAACAAGCGATGGGGGATTTTGCGACAACCCTGTTGGCTCTTCCATGCATGGTTTAAGGCTGCAAAGGGTTATAGGGACTGCCAAAAGAGTGCATGTAACACGTGACGAGAATGGACCACACTTGAGTGTGGAACACAGCACATCCCTTTTCTTTTTTTCATTTTTTTTTTTTTACCTTTTGGCTATTTTATTTATTATTATTTTTACTCTTTCCATCTACGTGATTATTGGCTTGCACGTGGAAATGCGCCAAGTCGTTTCAGAGAATTGATTTGTAATGTTCTCGACAATTTAAAACTCATTAATGAGACAATGGGGATTGGGCATCAACACTGTATTTATTTACCACGTTCTACGTTTTCTCTCTGTTATCTAGGATTTTTTTTCCTCAGTTTCTCTCCCTAGGCGTGGGCAGCTTTCAGCGATGTTGTAATCACAGTGATGTTTATGGTAACACCCGGTAGTAAGTGTAGATTTTTATAAAAATTACCTTTCACACCTTTAAAAGGACAAACATCCTTTAATTTTCTTTTCCCCATTTTAGAAATTTTATCTCAAGCTACAGTGTAGATTTTTATAAAAATTATCTTTTACACCTTTAAAAGGACAAACATCCTTTAATTTTCTTTTCCCCATTTTAGAAATTTTATCTCAAGCTACAGTGTAGATTTTTATAAAAATTATCTTTTACACCTTTAAAAGGACAAACATCCTTTAATTTTCTTTTCCCCATTTTAGAAATTTTATCTCAAGCTACAGTGTAGATTTTTATAAAAATTATCTTTTACACCTTTAAAAGGACAAACATCCTTTAATTTTCTTTTCCCCATTTTTGAAATTTTATCTCAAGCTACAGTGTAGATTTTTATAAAAATTATCTTTTACACCTTTAAAAGGACAAACATCCTTTAATTTTCTTTTCCCCATTTTTGAAATTTTACCTCAAGCTACAGTGTAGATTTTTATAAAAATTATCTTTTACACCTTTAAAAAGACAAAGATCCTTTAATTTTATTTTCTACATTTTTGAAATTTCATCTCAAGCTACAATATAGATTTTTATAAAAATTATCTTTCACATCTTTAAAAGGGCAAATATCCTTTAATTTTCTTTTCTACATTTTTGAAATTTTATCTCATTCTACAGTTTATAGGTTTACAATTTCTTCTCATACTAATATTCTATATATTGAGCTACAAAAAATAAATAGGTTTTGGGAGATATATTACAAAAGAAGTACATTGAAGCAATTTTCGTAATGTCCATAGCCGTTTATATCAATTAAAGACTTTACAATTGCAAATATGGTAGTATCTGACATACAAAAACAAAATCATGTATTTAGTTTTATACACAGCTTTTAGCTACAAAAAATAAATAGGTTTTGGGAGATATATTACAAAAGAAGTACATTGAAGCAATTTTCGTAATGTCCATAGCCGTTTATATCAATTAAAGACTTTACAATTGCAAATATGGTAGTATCTGACATACAAAAACAAAATCATGTATTTAGTTTTATACACAGCTTTTAGCTACAGAAAAATAAATAGGTTTTGGGAGATATATTACAAAAGAAGCACATTGAAGGAATTTTTATAATGCCCACAGCCATTTATATCAATTGAAGGTTTTACTATTGTAAATATGACAGTACCTCACATACAAAAACAAAATCAGGTATTTAATTTTATACACAGCTTTTAGTGATTTTGTAATAACAGTGATGTTTGGATTAACACTATAAAATATGTAGATTTTTTCATTCTTTTTCACACCTTTAACACCAGATTTACGGATGTTGATCATATACCTATTTTTACTGAAATGAGCCAATTTGACTCATATAAGAAAATTGAAGTTTTATGCAAAGAAAATATTTGCAAATCCATTTAAATAAAATGTTTATTATAAAAAAATTCATGGAAAATATTTTTACACATAAAATCTGTTTTTGAAACCCATTTTCCGCAAACATTTCTATTACAGTTTGCACAATTTCTACATCTGTTTCTTTTGCATGATTGTCGAACTTGACAATTCTTCCGTGCGTCAGTAGCATGAATTTCTGTTATTGGAATGAAAGTGTTTCTGACTTCTTCTCTATATTTATTACTTAGCTCTTCAGCCAATGGGAAAATATCCCAGGCTTGACAGGACCAATAAATTTCATGTTTTTGCGATTCACTGTTAAACCATTCTATGAGTCCAATTGGCTCACAACCATGAAAATAGGTATACCTCATTTGATAATGCGAAATGAAGGGGTCTGTGGGGAAGAGGAATGAAAGTTCACATATATTTTATTACTTAACTATAAACCAATGTATGTTTTTGAAAAGTGATATTAAAGTTTTATATATATAAATATTTATATATATATATATATATATATATATATATATATATATATATATATATATATATATATAAATATATATATATATATAAATATATATATATATATATATATATATATATATATATATATATATATATAATATATATATATATATATATATATATATATATATATATATATATATATATATATATATATATATAATGATCAAATTTTTAATGAGTAAATCTAGTGTTAAAAGAACTTTAATTATTATTTTCCATAATTTAAAATTTAATTCCAAATTACGTTGTAAATGTTTACAGTTTATTCTTATGCTAATATTCTACATAGTGAGCTATCAAAAATAAATATTTTGAAGAGATATGTTACCAAAAGAAGTAATTCCAAGAAATTTTCAAAATGCTCTACATGCATTCAAGAACAACAACAATAACAAGAAAAAAGTTTGAGAATCACTGCCCTAGGACAACCCAAACAAACAAAGTGGGTCCTCGTAATGTAAAAGCACGGTTCTAAGAGAATACCCCCCCCCTAGGCTTGTCCTGACACCTCTAAAGGTACAGTTTCGTGCAATTATAAATGTATAAAATCTAAAACAGAATTATTAAAGCAAAAATCAATTTTTTATTTATAATATACATAAAGATCATTCTTTTCGTATTAAAACATAGGTGTGCCGATTATGTCTGAGGTAATAGAACACCAGTAGAAACGTTTCATGAATTATTTTCAGAAGCAATTTATAAACTGTGATTTAGAGAGAAAACAAGAAATCCTATAAATCAATACATATGGTAAAATGAACCCGACTTTGTAAGTTAAATTTCATTATACAAGTTTTAAATTAAACAGATTTACAACCCACGATAATATCAATGGCAACAGAAAGCTGGAAAATTGCGAGTATGGAAAAAATAATATCTAAACACTTCCAATAATAAACCATGTTCTAATGCAAAGAAAAGCAAATAAACAAAATCAATCTAGGTTGCACTGATTGTAAGCGAGAACTCTGCCAGAGCAATTTTCTTTTCACAGAGGAAATTATAAACAAAAGAATAAAAAAGTATGTTATGTATTTAGAGGAAACGACAGCTTCTAAAATGGTTTTTTGCATGTAAAACGAAATGGGCTGGCCCTAACATGCTCTAATTTCTTTCTTTTCCCCTTTAATTGTTGATATATCGGCTTATACAAATTATCTACAAGTATCCCTTCCATAAGCGTGTTGCATTACAAGATATATTATTGATCTCATTGCTCTACAGTAAATGAATTCAACATTTTTAAGGCCTGTGACTCAATGTCATATCATTCGTATATGTACGCATAAGTACGCTAAAACAGAAGTCTGAAATTCGGTTTGTGGAAAAATCATAATATCAATAATACTAATATTGCAGTTATTCAGAAATATGCAAATATCGAAATTGATTTGGTTTGGTAATATGTTCCTTGTAAATGATATATATCAGTTTTTTTTTTCTACACGATATTCACACTTGTTTGCGTTTTGCTTTTAACCGTACTGATGCTGTAGGAAAACTTACCTGACTTTTGTATTCAGAGAAATAAAAAATATTGCTTAGTAGCACCATATTTATGTTTCAAGAAATTGGTAACCTTAAAAATCTATGCTAATCGGAAAAAAAAACTTTTTTACACTGGTAAGCCATAAGTTGTAAAAGACACTTATGGGGCTAAATCCAAATTTAGGGTGACGTGCCAAAACGTTGGTGGGAGTTGCCAAATTTTAAATGTTATATTTCTGAGAATCTTTGCAGTTGGCTTGAAATGTTTTATTTTTTTAATATTTAAAATATATTGTTTTATAAGTTTTCAAAGTATTTAACTATGTTGTACGTGGTATTATTATTTGACTAATGTGATCAGCTTAAACGTTACCAAGTTATATTATTTCTTATTATTATTAGATTTTTCTTTTTTATTTACTTTTCTAAGACTTCCCACCAGTTATTGCATAACAGGCTACGGAATCATGTTTACAAACTGAACACAGCATAACTTGGCGACAATTTGGCGATCATTTCCAATAATCGCTAAGTATACAAGCTCATAAAACTTGAATTTCTCCTAGTTTTGGAAGGTTTAGAGTGATTTATATTTAGGTTTGTTAAAAAAAAACATTTTTGGGGTTGTATTATACATAGGTACAATTAGTTTCAATAACACGGTTTATATCAATCAACCTCATGAAATGGGATTATACGAATAAAATCTTGAGCAAATGGTAATTATAGTCTGTTTCGGTTATATGGTCAGCTTAGCGGTCCAAAAAAATCATACCATATAAGCAGGGTGACCATGTATGCGGAACAATACAACCCTATTGATTTGTTGCTGGATTATATTCACCTAATAAGCAAATAATTATAATTTTAAGAACATTTTAAAAATTAATTCGAGAAGTAAAAACTACGTTAAAAATATGCAATATTTTTTTGGGGGGAAATTTATTAGCTTACCTTACTAATCAAAGTACAGCACGCGTACATACGTACATTCATGTTCAATGTATTTAAAAATAATCAGGTATATAAGTTTGCTTCCTTTTGTTGGTTGTTAACACAACTTAGAAAAAGTTCCTCATAG
>CM063509.1:14470605-14503105 GCA_032207245.1 Pardosa pseudoannulata | reverse complement strand
TCGTTTAATGTGTTTAACACTAGATTTAATACAAGATAAAAGATATATATTTAAGACATAGTATCAGAACTCAATGAAAAAATGATAGTGACTAGTTTAATGTGTTTAACACTAGATTTAATATAAAATATATATTTAAGACATAGTATCAGAACTCAATGAAAAAACGACAGTGATTCGTTTAATGTGTTTAACACCAGATTTAATATAAGATATAAGATATATATTTAAGACATAGTATCAGAACTCAATGAATAAACGACAGTGACTCGTTTAATGGGTTTAACACTAGATTTAATATAAGATATAGGATATATATTTAAGACATAGTATCAGAACTCAATGGAAAAACGACAGTGACTCGTTTAATAGGTTTAACACTAGATTTAATATAAGCTATAAGATATATATTTAAGACATAGTATCAGAATTCAATGAAAAAATGATAGTGACTCGTTTAATGTGTTTAACACTAGATTTAATATTAATTATATATTTAAGACATAGTATCAGAACTCAATGAAAAAACGACAGTGACTCGTTTAATGTGTTTAACACTAGATTTAATATAAGATATAAGATATATATTTAAGACATAGTATCAAAACTCAATGGAAAAACGACAGTGACTCGTTTAATGTTTTAACACTAGATTTAATATAAGATATAAGATATATATTTAAGACATAGTATCAGAACTCAATGGAAAAATGACAGTGACTCGTTTAATGTGTTTAACACTAGATTTAATATAATATATAAAATATATATTTAAGACATAGTATCAGTACTCAATGAAAAAAACGACAGTTACTAGTTTAATGTGTTTAACACTAGATTTAATATAAGATAGAAGATATATATCCACATAATTTAAAAATACTGTAGCCATAACTGTAAAGCAATTATTAAATGTAGTAGCCAAATAGATTGATGCAGACGTACACTTGCAAAAACATTTTTTTATTTAGAACATAAGATGACACTAAACGCACAAATCTCCGGAAGGTTAAAGAACACAAAACACAGAAATATTTTTATGATATTATTTACATCGCAATCTTAAAGATAAAAGCAACGAAATATGTGTGCCAGCCGTTTTATTAACTATGGGAAGGGGCGTGGCTCCAGGAATGATGTCATCTCGGTTACCAATCACGTCTCTTTAATTACTTCCAGTTTATTGTAGAAGATATAGTACCTCTACAATGCGAGTGAAATATGAATCAGCGGGGCTGCGGTTCTAAATTCAAGGCGATAGGAATCCTAGAGAATTTGCTGTTCTGTTTATACGTTTAAAAAAAATTCCAGAGGGTATTTTATTTCCCCAACATCAATCGAATATTCAAGACAGCAGGTATAAACCCTCCTCAAGTGACTGTCCCAGCGAAAGAAACAATTTTCTTACACTGTTGCCAGTACGACAATTGAATTGTGACATTTAACAAAAGTGGGTCTCCTGGGATTTCCTTTTTCTTATACCCTCTACCTTTGTACAAATGCTACGCACAGTGGCCGAAAACTGCCGATGCACCTCATTCGAAGCAATTAATGCAAAATTCCACCCCCTTCCCCTCCACAACCACCCCCCTTGTCGCACGCGAGAAGTTCATTAAAGATTTTCGCACCAGCTGTTGATAGTACGGCCTGCGCACGTGGCGGCACGAATATGGCGGGCCCTCTGCAATACAAAATAGGAACTGGAGATTCGAATCTCTTCATAATATTCTATATTTATGCTACTTTTAGGAGACTTTAATTAATCTCTGACGTTCAGCATGTGTTTAACTCTTTCTTTTCTGGCGTTTATTCCATTTTCTTTTACTTATTTTTTTTTTACCATCCAGGGCAAATAACTGGCCAATTAAATGGTATTTTTTCATATGTTTCTTTTTCTCCGACTCACCTCCACCCCCCTCTCTCAGAATTAGAATTTTTATTCGTGCTCCGAATGGTTAAGATGTGGGAAAAGAATAGTTACATTTCGGTAATTTTTTTTTCTCTACTTACGTGTAGATGTAAAATACCCGACTGTGTCTAATTGGGTACGACGGTGCTGCGAAGTTTGGGTGTAAAACAGGAATTTCCGCAGTGGAAGGTTTAGTAATATGGAAACATCTGCAGTAGAAGAGGTAAAAAAAATGACCAAATTTCTCCTCATGCACTACATTAAAGCTTGCAGATAAAAAAAATGAAGATTGCTACCGAAAAATTATCATCATGAATATTTATTAAACAAACATTCCGGACGCTACAACTAATTTGATTATTAATAATATACATATATATAAAATGCATATATGTTAAATGTTGAAAATCGGATCATGTTGTATAGAAAATAGTAGAATTTAGCATCATAACACTGTGGTTACTGGCAACTATTGTTCACGGGTATATTTATAACTTGGATTGTCTGTTGTTTAAACTATCATATTTGTGAACAATCTGCAGCATACGAGATTTATTCAATATTTCTATTAATAATTTTATCAATAATAGTAGTTCTAAACATTTAATTAAAAAAAATTTAATACCCAGACCGAAGGCTGGGTGCGAAGCAGCTAGTATAATAAATAACAAAATATTATTGACTACAGAGGAGCATCGATCCATTGTTTTTCAAGGGAATGAGTATGGAAAGTGATGAAAGCGGGAAAAGGATACACTCAGAAAAAGGATATAGAAACTGTTGGCGTTAAATTACGTTGCATGTTGATTCATCCAGATCGAACGACAAAACAAATTACACATACAAGGTATTTTTAAACACAGTACTTCGATATTTCTTACCAACATATTTATTTACATCAATATTAAACACAAGGCAAAAGCAAGACAAGACAACCCCGGAACCTACCGGGAAGTTAATTTATAACAAGGCTGATTCATTAAATTTACATAAATGAAATGCGGTTACGACCGAAATGTATATCGATATTTTCATTATATCGATGAGCCTTTCCAACAGAAACACTATAAAATGTGCGACTATGAACAAACTAACTATTCACACCATTAGTTAGAAGTACGTATCATATTATTAAACATATTTAGAATAATACTTAGTATTAAATGTATATATATATATATATATATATATATATTTAATATATTATATATATATATATATATATATATATTATATGTATATATATATATATATATATATATATATATATATTTAATGCTAAGTATTATTCTAAATATTAATTATATATATATATATATATATATATATATATATATATATATATGTAATATATCAAAATTATTTAACTTTAATATTTCCTTAAAAACCTCCTCTCTCCCATTCTAATTCCTTAAATCTTTTTCCCAGCTTCTAAATGTCTTAATCAAAGGAGTGTCTTGACTTAAAATTCTTGCGATACAATTCCCAAAGCTTTCTAACTATAGATGTAAATTTTCTGTCTATTCAACACATTTTTCATCTGTCGCTGGCCAATGGCTATGCGTTTTTTTCCTGGTCTCAACACTGAATTCGCTGAGTAAGTTTCTTGTCCCTTGGGAAAAATTTTACTGTCTTCGCTCTTGGGTGCACCTCTGTTCGAACAGAGTGATTTTTGTGCCTTTCTCTTGTCTGTCGTTGACTAGTAAAGATGTCCGTTTTAGCAGCTGTAAAATTAAGTTTCTAACTAGACTTGTGCCGTTCTCTTTCAATGGCCCGACTGCATCGATATTACTGTTAGCTGATTAGCTTTCTCCTTGTCCAGCAGTTTTATAATTATTGGATTATATATATATATATAATGTCGTTGCCCATCAATTAAGCTAGCGGTCGCTAAAGGCTACACACATGCCAACATATACGTGTTGCCAAAGCAGCAAATTCAATTTAGGTTCCCTACTCCAGTTGAAAAATATACTGGTTTATCTCATGACAGCGCAAAATTTTCAACTGATTAAAGGTCTTATCTCAAGTCAACTGAACAAAAATAAATTAGTTGAAAATATCTCACAATAGCAGAAGAAATCTGCACATTCTCCATCAGTAAAAGAAATCATAATCTCACACGTACATATTGGCGTGTGATTTTGTTGTTTATACGAATTAAAATAGTTCTCTATCGATTGTGGTTAACCAAAAATCCCTTCGCAATTGACACGAGGCTATTCCTGCTCTAAAGTATAGTTTTATTTCTCGGGGTCATGGGGCTGTTCAAAGGATTGAAACTGGTCTTCTAGAAGACATTTACCTCCCACCATTGTGGTAAAGCATTAGTGTGAAGAAGAATTGCGTGTGAAAGGCGAGTTATGCAACAAATTAAACTGAGTGAAACGTCATAAACATGACTCTTTAAAAGAAGCTGATGGGTATAAGAGAAATGAATTGTTATTGAAGCTTGAGATAGGAAACCAGTCGTGTGAGGAACTTAAAGGAAGAGGCGTGTCTTTCATTAAAAGTTATTGTAAGACATATTTACGGGTGCTAGTTAACCGTTTAAAATATTTATTAGAAATTTCTCCTTGGGTATTATTATGAAGGAGGAAGAATCTTCCATTTTGTTGAAGGAGGAATCTTTGTTTAGTCGAATACGTTCCCTGCTGTCCTCATCAATCCTTTTAACCGTTCATTCACTATACTACATCTCTAGATCCTGCACAGGAAATATTCAACAAAGTTAACAGCAGGGTTCTTTTGTGTCTACACGAGGATGCATTGCTCAAATTTATTTCGACAAGGTATTTTGTGCATTGTTTTGTTGCCATTCGTAAATTTGAGTGACTTCGCTGTTGTGTCACACTAACATTCTATTCTTTCACTTACTACTGATAAACAATAGCAATGAAGGTGTGACAGCAAAATGAAATGAAGACAATCTAGTGGAAGCTCAGCATTTTTGTAAATTAAATGAATATGAATCACTTATAATTATGTTTTAATGAACTTGGGTTCTTGAATCAAACGATCACTTAACGCATTGTGTGCGGTTACTTTTCATAACGAAATTGTTCGAACGATGGCAGATTGGGTATGGTGCTGGCTTCGGTACCGGAGTTCTTTGGTTCGAATCCCACTGTGGCATGGATGTTCGTAGCCGTTCGGAATCGGCTCTATGCTGTAGGTCCCGGTCTCATTAGCCCTCGTGTTCCAAAAAGTAGACCGTAGCACTGCAAACCAAACCACAACGAAATTTTACCGGGAGAGGGGATTTTGCACGTAAATTCAGTTATTCAGTTAAATCTCAATAGATTGAAAATTATTTAATTTTTTAACCAACTTTTCATATTTTATATTGAAATATATAAACAAATATATAAATAGATAAACAAACAAATATATATATATATATATATATATATATATATATATATATAAATATATATATATATATAAATACAGATATATATATATATAATATATATAAATATACATATATATAATATCATTTTCGCAAGGATAAATAAAAAGTTAATTTTAAATCTAAATTGATTTTTTTTAAAAGACCTTCCCATTCTGTGGTTCCGCATCGACTGATGTAAAAACTAGTTTTTATTTGTCTAAATTTTTCCAGAATCTATGTAGTAGACAAGAACATTTGGCTTCGTTTTCCTGTATATACCGTTATTTTTGTACCCCAAAACAAACCATATTGTTACACTAACCCGTACTAGTACGTGACCAGCGCTCAAGTATCAATCGTCAGAAAATGTACTAGTACATGTCCCGCGCTCAAGTATCAATCGTCAGAAAAGTACTAGTACGTGTCCCGCATACAATGTGCTACGATCAAGTGTAAGCTAAAATTGGTTTAAATTCAAATTGAAAATAATGATATCAATAATGAATTCTATACACATAAAGTAATGTACACACCCATACATGTATATAGAGAGAACATTGTATACAGATGTGTACTTTCAGGTATACTTTTTGTTGGCATACATATCCACCTACGAATTACACAGGAAGATCTGAAACACCTGTCTCCTGCAGGGTTGACAGGTGAAAATTTAGATGGTGCCAAGGAAAATTATATTCTTTTGAGCAAAGATTGTACCCCAAAAATAATTTATGTGTCAGTCCAAATTATATAAGATGAAAATTTAAGCAAATTAAATCATTATTTGTTACAATATAATGATTTAATTTGCTTATGAGTATTTTCATTATGAGTATTTTCAGCTGTAGAATATTATTATGTACAGTAATTGTTATACAACATAACATTTTATGCAAACTTATATAATTAACAGAGGAAAATTTGGACCTCCCCGAACCTTCGGTACGTCTTTGCAAGTAAAAATGGTTACAATCGTAAGAATGTCTCGTGATCAACCTATCATTGTTGTAAACGATATGTTTAAGAAAATATTATTCATTATTTCCGTTAAATTCAAAGTTATATAACAATAAACTCAAAGTTATATAACTATAGCGCGCAATTAGCAGAAAAAAAGCTACAGAAATTGTTGATTCGTATAATTTCGGAATTATTTAAATATTTTACAGTTATTCTTGATAAATCTTTTAATTAAAATTACACTTTTTTCTTATCCATTCTTTATCATTGAGGTTGGTTCTGAAAATAATTATCTTTTCTTCTTAAATGCTTCGCATTGCTTTCGAACTAAGTCTTGTGCCGTAAGTAATTGTCGATACCAATGTTTCATTTGGGCTTGACTAAAGAACTGGGTTCCCCCGCCAACTTGGCTATAATGGTTTAAGTATGGTCGCCTAACATTTTCTGCTGATATCACCGTATCCAAACAGTCTGTATCTATATTATAATTTATATGGTACTTGCATCCAATTCTCCTTGTGTCACTCTTATCTTATATATTAAAAGTGTGCAATGCTTAAAATAATTACATATAACAATCCATTAATGGTTCACTATGGCTGATTTTTAATAATTTGGAGCTGTTGCGTTTGTAAACTGTTAAGGGATTCATTGCCAATAAATATAAATGTCCGGTTTTCAAGTCGTTTTCTTTAATTAAGTAAGAGTATATAATTCTATCATGATGGCGCATTGTGCATTCATTAAAGAGCCAGAAAAAGCAAGCAATACAATGTTTAGATGGATTACCTTTGTGTTTTTGTAAATATCGCCAATATTTTCGTCAAATTTGCCAAGGGGAACCCAATTCTTAAGTAGACCCCTGTTGCGTTTGTAAACTGTTAAGGGATTAATTGTCCCTAAATGTTAAATGTCCGGTTTTCAAATCGTTTTCTTTAATTAAGTAAGAGTGTATAATTCTACTGCGATGGTGCACTGTGCATTAATTAAAGAGCCAGAAAAGCAAGAAATACAATGTTTGGATGGATTACCTTTGTGTTTTAGTAAATATCGCCAATATTTTAGCCAAATTTGAGAAGAAGAGCCCAATTCTTAAGAAGTCCCTTTCATTTGAAATGGAAACAAAACCATTGAAAGACGCCTTGGTGTTATCTACAAGCTTTAAATATAGCATGACTAAAGGCTGAAAGGCATGTTAAAGTTGGAGGTCGCGGATCAACTAAACTCCGCTTTCAATCACTGTTGATAAACAAGGCCGATAAAAAGTCCCCAACAAAATAATGAACCAGAGCCGAAAACCCATGAACAGTCCATCAAGACAAAACAAACATGTGTACCGGGGAGAGCATTGCCAACCACCGATCAGAGGCTACGCAAAAATGGATAGTCAACGCGTCCTAATGAATCACTTAGCAGCAAATTAGCCACTTCCTGCTTCTTCCATTCCCACATCTTCGAAGGGACTGACCCAGCCTGATCGGAATTCGACGCACGTCGCATTCGATTTCGGGTCCCCTCGCTTGGTAATGATATGTTCGAAGCCCGAGACAATGTGCGGAGAGGCTATTGTTTGTTATTGGCCGACGATTATTGCGCGCGACAACTGATATCAGGCGCAGATGAAAAATTTCTTCGTGTACGCGGTTAGACTTTCCGTGTTGCGCGGCGCTGAAACAGGAAATCGACGCCTCAATCATATTTAATAATTGAGGTAAGGTTCATGGTGTACGCCACGAAGCCTTTTGGATTCACTGGAAGTGACGCAAGGATCTTTCGTTAATATCTATACAAAAACTGTTGGAGGGTATTCTGATATTTTGCGTGTTAAGCTAATATTCATGTTTTATATATCGTTGTGCCCACACAACCATTTTCATATCATTTAATTACCCCTAAGTATCATTATAACACGCCAGGTGTCTTGCAGAAGTGCAGTTGACTGCCTAAATTGTGTATGTATGTTTAGAAGTTCTAGGTAGAGGCTAATGTCAGATATTAAAACACTTAAATCATATTTTGATATTTGAATTAAGGTTGGAAGTGCAACTTTCTGAAAGCTCTTGTTATAGTGTATTTCTTTGGACTGAATGTAACCTAAGGATTGTATGACTTTGTAGGATCTGAAGAATGGTATTATCGTCTTTCTCATTCTAAGTTACGTTTTAGAAGTTCTAGGTAGAGGCTAATGTCAGATATTAAAACACTTAAATCATATTTTGATATTTGAATTAAGGTTGGAAGTGCAACTTTCTGAAAGCTCTTGTTATAGTGTATTTCTTTGGACTGAATGTAACCTAAGGATTGTATGACTTTGTAGGATCTGAAGAATGGTATTATCGTCTTTCTCGTGTTAGGTTTAGAAGTTCTAGGTAGACGCTAATATCTGATATTAAAACACTTAAATGATATTTTAATATTTGAATTAAGGTTAGTAGTGCAATTTTCTGAAAGCTCTTGTTATAGTGTATTTCTTTGGACTGAATGGAACCTAAGGATTGCATGGCTTTGTAGGATCTGAAGAATGGTATTATCGTCTTTCTCGTACTAAGTTAGGTTTAGAAATCCTAGTAGAAACTAATATCTGATATTAAAACACTTAAATGATATTTTAATATTTGAATTAAGGTTAGTAGTGCAACTCCTACAAAGCCCACAAAGCCATATAATCTTACTACAACAGCACAGGGTCGTTTTTATATTTTTTAACTCACGCTACAATGTAATCGATCTTTAGATATAATAAAACAAACTCATGTAATGAAACAAGAGTTTGTTAATGGTAATTACTTTAAAGAACAAATTATACCTTTTAAATAATAACCATATATAACTTCTAATTATTTATACCTTTCTAATATTTATCTAAATTATTTGCTCGAAAAATGTATATTCTTTATTAATAATTATTTTGAACCATCTCTTTAAATAATAAACCTATATTACTTCTAATTATCTTCATTTCTTTTTCATAAATTATTTATTCTTCAATTGTGATTATTCGGACTGTCCTCAAAGAATAGCACAGGGTCATTGTTATATCTTTAAACTCACGTTACATTGGAATCGATCTTCAGATATTCATACTAAAACAAACTCATATAATGGTTTTATTTTACAAGAGTTTGCTAATGGTAATTACTTCAAAGTGTAAATTATACCTTTTAAATAATAACAATATATATAACTTCTAATTATTTATAGCTTTCTACTATTTTTTCTAAATTATTTGTCCAAAAAATGTATATTCTTCACTATTAATTATTCTGAACCATCTTTTTAAATAATGAACCAATATTATTTCTAATTACCTTCATTTGTTTTTTACCTAAATTATTTATTCTTCAATTGTGATTATCCGGAATTATCCTCAAAGAATAGCACAGGGTCGTTTTTATAATCTTTTAACTCACGTTAGATTGGAATAGATCTTCAGATATTCATATTAAAACAAATTCATGCAATGGTTTTACTTTTCAAGAGTTTCTCAATGGTAATTACTTCAAAATGCAAATTATACCTTTTAAATAATAACCATATATAACTTCTGATTATTTATAGCTTTCTAATGTTTTTTCTAAATTATTTGCTCGAAAAACGTATATTCTTCATTAATTAATATAAACCATCTTTTTAAATATAATCCTAAATTACTTCTAATTATTTTCATTTGTTTTTTTTCCTAAATTATTTATTCTTCACCTGTGATTTTTCGGAATTTTCATCAACGATAATCTTACTATAATAGCTCAGGTTCGTGGCTATATCTTTTAACTCACGTTACATTGGAATCGACCTTCAGATATACTAAAACAAACTCATGTAATGGTTTTAAGTTACAAGAGTTTGTTAATGGCAATTACTTCAAAGTCCAAATTATACCTTTTAAATAATAACCATACATAACCCCTAATTATTTATAGCTTTCTATTCTTTTTTCTAAATTATTAGCTCGAAAAATGTATATTCTTCATTAATTATGCTGAACCATGTTTTTAAATAATAAACCTATATTACTTCTAATTATTTTCATTTGTCTTTTTCCTAAATTATTTATTCTTCAATTGTGATTATTCGGAATTACACTCAAAGAATAGCACAGAGTCGCCGTTATATCTTTTAATTCACGTTACTTTGGAATAGATCTTCAGATATTCATACTAAAACAAATTCATGTAATGGTTTTACTTTACAAGAGTTTGTTAATGGTAATTACTTCAAAAAGCAAACTATACCTTTTAAATAGTAACCATATGTAACTCCTAATTATTTATAGCTTTCTAATATGTTTTCTAAATTATTTGTCCGAAAAATGCATATTCTTCATTAGTAATTATTCCGAACCATCTTCAAAGACAATCGCATTGTAATAACACAGTATTACAGTTTATATCCTTTAACTCACATTACATTGAAATCGATCTTCAGATATTTAGAATAAAACAAACTCTTGTAATGGTTTTTTCTATTGTACATTGTGTTATCGCGAAAATTTGATAGCATTGTATTTGATATAATGTATATACTTTTGCATTTTCATGAATGATTTATCGTTTTGCATGTGGCCTTAATCTGGATTAATAACACTTTCGACTCAATCCTGGCACTGTAGAGACAAAAAGTAAATGTCGGAAATTTAATAGTCTTTTTTTAGCTATTCACTGCATTACTATTTATGCAAGGATCCGCCATTTGCCGATCGCGCTCTTTGAAATGCCATTGTCACCTTTCAATAACAAACAATAGTCTGATTTCCACACATTGTTCCAAAGCGTATCATTATGAGAACAGTTGCTCTGTGACGTGATTTGAATTCCCGTTTCACACTGCAATGTGTGGGGTTTTTAACTCCCAAGATTCTACGGGTGGTTCGGAAACCGCAGTAATTCTTACCTCCTGCTCTCATGATCATTAAGTGGTCATTAACAATCGATCATTCCTGGCATGTGATCGTTGTTTTTCTCCAGTCCATATATCCTCCACGATGAAAACAGTTTTTATCGATGACACATCACATAATAACCGCAGTACCTTACACTACACCTTGAAATCGCCTATTGAGCTTTCAATACTTTTAATCAATTAAAATTGGGAAGATCACATCTTAATAAATTAGTTAATACAATGTTCTAAAGGATAGAAGTACCTTTAGAAAAGGAATGCCTTGCTGTAGGTATAGTCTACCTCACAGGAGTTGATCCTGGAGATGATTCATTGTAATTTCTATTGTGGTGATATATTATTAGAACTAGGGAGAGATGGAATCTTGAATCTTTATCCAGCAAGCAAAAGTATCTTGAATTAGGGCTAACCACAAATCCTCTTATATAGATATAAGTAGCTTTGGGTTTCTAAGAGCATTATGGCTATTCTAAACATTATTAAATTTTTAGGAACATTACTATTATAGCGACTGATCTATTAAATTAACAGCAGGAAAAAGATTAGAAAATACATTAACCCTTAATTTGGCTGTCCGCCACAACGAACACTCAAATAAATAAAATCTTTATAATAAATATATATTTTTATCGATAATATATAATATATTATTATCAATTATTATTATTATTATTGTTATTATTATTATTTAAATTATTATTATTATTGTTATTATTATTATTATTATTATTATTATTATTATTATTATTATTATTATTGTTATTATTATTATTATTATTATTATTATTTAAATTATTATTATTATTATTATTGTTATTATTATTATTTAAATTATTATTATTATTATTGTTATTATTATTATTTAAATTATTATTATTATTGTTATTATTATTTATTTAAATATATTTTTAATCGATATTTGTAAAAAACATCTTGTCAAATTAAGGGTTAATATATAAGTTAACACATTGTGTGCGGGTACATTTCGCAGCGGAATTATACCGGGAGAAGGCGTTTTGCACTTAAATTTTCTTATTCAGTTAAATCTTAATATATCGAAAATTATTTAATTTTACATCAGTCACATCGACTGATGTAAAAACTAGTTTTTCTTTGTCTCGATTTTTCCAGACTCTATGTAGCAGACAAGAACATTCGGCTTCGTTTTCCTGTATATACTGTTATTTTTGTACCTATAAACAAACCATGTTGTTTCACTAACCCGTACTAGTACGTGATCCGCGCTCAAGTATCAATCGCCAGAAAACGTACTAGTACGTGTCCCGCATACAATGTGTTAAGTACATTAAAAACGAAAGAACAATTTCTTTTCATTTTTCTCTCAATCTTTGCGTTCTAGACTCAAATAAAAAGAATAAATTTTAGAGTCTGATGGATGATATATTGTAATAAATTTCTTCTTACCCCATCTGCATTTATGGTGAATTTTGCAAGTAAATTGTATCTTACAAACCTTTTAATATCCATTCAAGATAAATAAAACATGTTTGACTGTCAAGTTTGTGAAGGCCAATTCCTCAAAGAGTATACACAATTTTTTTTACAGTATTAACACAAGAGCTATTGCAATACAGTTCTAAACTTGTAGAATATCCTGTGATCCCCCTTCCTTTGTTCAGAACATTAACGACCGAAATCAGCTGATCTGAATTCCTCCTGTTTCGACCAGTGTCTGGGATGTTGATAGTTCGGTTCAATTGACGTCAAGCCTCTGATCGATCGTGGTAATGATTCCTGAGGGTGCCGCGAGAATTCCGGATTCGGGACAGCTAGCGAATGAGAATTGAACTAAAGAAACTAACTGCAACCTTAGCTGGAGTTCTCAGGTAGCTGGAATCGTAACTGACCAAAAAACGCTTGGCGGGACTGTAAAGGACCCCCAGGTATAAAAAGCCAAGAATTTTGCGATTCAGAGCTGTTCGACATTTTCTTACGTAAGTACTTTGACCTCATGAAGGTTTCCGAGACTTTTGACCGGTGACAGCTTTTTAGCGATTACGTTCGGGAGATTCGTAAAGTCCGCTCATATAAGGAACGGCAGGGTCTCGAACACCGAACGGGGGATAGATTGGGTTTGCATTGAACTCTAGAAAAGCCTCCCCATTTTGTAAGATTATTTAATCTTTTTTTCCGACTGTGATGGTAGTGGTAATGTTATGCAAGCAACAATCCTTTACATTTCGACTTGTTTTGGGAGATTAGAATTGCTTTGTATATAACCAGTATTTACTCCAGAAAATAAAAGTGATTTCCAATTCAGTTAAGTCTGTGATCCTTCTTCACTTAAAACATTGAAGGCATCACAATCCTAAACTAAATATTAGCTATCACGACTTAGTTTTAACAAAAAACTGAAAAACTGCTCCATTTAATTTCATTTAGTTTCAATTTTTATAGTATTATCACAGCTATCGTAGGGAAATTCCAAATTAAAAGCATAATTCAATGAAATAATACGCTATTGCACAGTCATTGAAAATTTAAAGTCCGTATTCTAAAACTGATGCAAAGAAAATATATTTTTTCCCGATTGTTTGTTGAATAATTAATGTTTTACATTATTGAAAGCGAACATTTTGAATCTAAATCAACATTCAAAGAATTCCAGCTTTTCAAACTTTTCTCTAGTTCCGGAAACTTTAAATATAGCCTTTGGTGTTGTTGGTGCCTTACTACTGCATTTGTATAAAATTCGCCTAAAAGGACATTCCAAATGCTTTTAAACTGTTTTCGAACACTGCGTTTTTTAAAGTGTCTTCTATGAATATAAAGACAAATAATTTGCAAAATGAAGACCTCGTAAAGCTATATTTATTCCACGCTTTATTCATGTTTAAATTCAGATGAAAACAGGAATTTCCGCAGTAAACCCAAATTGTATGGAAGCGAAAGAAAAGATTCAGAAGGCTGCATTTTAACATACCTGAATATTTATACCTTTCATAAATTTACGTTTGATAGATTAGGGAATCTTTTTTAAAGTTTAAAAATTATACCCGCACTACATTTAACATATAAAACACGTTCAGTCAACGTATTATAAATGCGTAACAGCTCGGGTTGAATTTCAAATTGGTGTTATTCAGATGGAAACATCGCCAAAGAAGAAAAAAAATGGGAAATTACTTCCATGTTTTCGGATTTTATCCAATTCTTTGTAAACACTTCTTTTACATTCATCTGCATTCCAGTTTCCCCGTTTTTCTGTTAGCTTCTAAAGAGATCTTAACATAAAGAGAAATTAGGTTATCAGGACATATCCATCCGGGAATGTAGTCACATAAAAGGGGTAAGCTCCGAAATGTTATTTGTAATAATAAAGATTCCATTCTGTTACAACATTCGGATGTGGAATTCCAGTCCTGCTGAAAAGACAGTGGGAACTTCGCATTTACCATTCTGTTTGTTACCCTGATTGTCACTTTCGATTTGGATTCATTTCTTCTCATACTAGTATACAGACAGTCATATGACGGGATTAGTAAAACTTTTAATTTTCCAGAATTGTAAACTACCCTATGAGGCAGTTAAAAACATGGTTTGTTTTTCGGCTGAGAATTATTTGGTACACCCTCAATAATTTGTTTATCTTCAGATTGTCACTTTCGATTTGGATTCATTTCTTTTCATACTAGCATATAGCCCGTCATATGACGGGATTAGTAAAATTCTTAATTTTCCAGAATTGTAAAGTACCCTATGAAGCAGGTAAAAACATGGTTTGTTTTTTGGCTGAGAATTATTTGGTACACCCTCAATAATTTGTTTATCTTCAGATTGTCACTTTCGATTTGGATTCATTTCTTCTCATACTAGCATACAACCCGTCATATGACGGGATTAGTAAAACTTTTAATTTTCCAGAATTGTAAACTACCCTATGAGGCAGTTAAAAACATGGTTTGTTTTTCGGCTGAGAATTATTTGGTACACCCTCAATAATTTGTTTATCTTCAGATTGTCACTTTCGATTTGGATTCATTTCTTCTCATACTAGCATACAACCCGTCATATGACGGGATTAGTAAAATTCTTAATTTTCCAGAATTGTAAAGTACCCTATGAATCAGGTAAAAACCTGGTTTGTTTTTTGGCTGAGAATTATTTGGTACACCCTCAATAATTTGTTTATCTTCAGATTGTCACTTTCGATTTGGATTCATTTCTTCTCATACTAGCATATAGCCCGTCATATGACGGGATTAGTAAAATTCTTAATTTTCCAGAATTGTAAAGTACCCTATGAATCAGGTAAAAACCTGGTTTGTTTTTTGGCTGAGAATTATTTGGTACACCCTCAATAATTTGTTTATCTTCAGATTGTCACTTTCGATTTGGATTCATTTCTTTTCATACTAGCATATAGCCCGTCATATGACGGGATTAGTAAAACTTCTAATTTTCCAGAATTGTAAACTACCCTATGAGGCAGTTAAAAACATGGTTTGTTTTTCGGCTGAGAATTATTTGGTACACCCTCAATAATTTGTTTATCTTCAGATTGTCACTTTCGATTTGGATTCATTTCTTCTCATACTAGCATACAACCCGTCATATGACGGGATTAGTAAAACTTCTAATTTTCCAGAATTGTAAAGTACCCTATGAAGCAGGTAAAAACGTGGTTTGTTTTTTGGCTGAGAATTATTTGGTACACCCTCAATAATTTGTTTATCTTCAGACTCCTCTAAAGTCTCCACTAAAGACTGCCACTTTCGATTTGGATTCATTTCTTCTCATACTAGCACATAGCCCATCATATGACGGGATTAGTAAATTTTTAATTTTCCAGAATTGTAAAGTACGCTATGAAGCAGGTAAAAACATGGTTTGTTTTTTGGCTGAGAATTATTTGGTACATCCTCAATAATTTGTTTATCTTCAGACTCTTCTAAAGTCTCCCGATACTGTGAATGCAGTTTAGAATCATGCAGAATTCATTTAGTCAAACTGTGTGGTTATGTATAAAAAACAAACACACAAACGAACAAACTTCTTAGTTTTCAAAGATATATAACTTAAACGCTAGATATTTATTAGTCTATGTAATAGACTCGTAGAATTTTATGAAAAGGATTTGTTGTTAATACCTGTGATAAAATTTTTATTGCAAGAAAAAATAATCGATGATTAAATTTAAAATTATCACATATGTATCTAATCTATTATTTATGTCAAATATAAAAGAAAATTATTTACGTAATATATCTATCTATCTATCTATCTATCTATCTATCTATCTATCTATATATATATATATATATATATATATATATATATATATATATATATATATATATATATATATATGTGAGGCATTCATGATAGAGGATGAGTTAGGGTTAGAAACGTTCAAAATCCACCCCTTGCTTTTAATGCCATTATTTCAAGCCCCGGTTAAGAGCAGGTGATTAAATTTAACAATTCGTCACATAATAAATAGGTAAAAATAACATTTTTTTCTAGCATTATGATGTCATAACTTTAACCATCTCAGTTAATCATTTTCTATTTTAGATTACTTAAATATCATCTGCATTATTTTCCTACTCTTATCACTGAATTTAGATATTACGTAAATAATTTTATTTTATATTTGGCTTCAATAATAGATTAGATACATATGAGATAATTTGAAATTTAATCATCGATTATTTTTTTGTTGCAACAAAAATTTTATCACCGGTATTAAGAACAAATTCTATCTATCTCCAGGGTGTAGTGGAAATGGTCGTTTCATTCCTTTACTTCCATTAATTACTGTGCCAAAACAAATTGGGAAAAACTTAAGATAATTTCTAAGTAGCTAAAAAAAACTTTAAGGAATTATCTTTCTAAACGAATGCAACGTGATTCTAAATTGCAATCACAGTATAGGGAGATTTTAGAGGAGTGTGAAGATAAACAAATTATTGAGCGTGTACCAGATAATTAATTCTAAGCCAAAAAACAAACCATTTTTTTTGTCTTATTAGAGTACTTTACAATTCTGGAAAATTAAAAATTTTGGTGATCCCGTTATATGACGGAATATATGCTAGTAATAATAATAATATAATAATAATAATAATAATAGAAAATAACAATTAATAATTAATAATAGTTACAGTAAGTAGCAGGTAGAGTGCCATATGTATTTCCAAAAAATACTAATATCTGGGAATAATTTAGTAGTTTGTGTTGGTTAACTTAGAATAGCATGCAATATGTAATCGTGAACTGAAAATTACAAAGAAAAAGTAACCCTTCGCCATTTCGTCCGCGACTTGCCCGTCGTTTTCCACCCGTCGATCACCTCCAGCAAGCGGGAACTCACCAACGGGCGGGTGAAAACCTGGCTCACACAGATATCGAATGCAAATGATTCGGAGCTCTCCGTGCACCCGCGATAAAGAAAAAACGGACAGGAAATCAGTCTTGGAAATGCTGCTCTTTTGCAGTTTGCGTTGTCGGCTGGGGTCGCGTTTGGGGTGCAAGACATTTACATTTTCGGATCGACGCGATTTGCATGTCATCGGCATGCAGCGCGGTCACAGAGAGGGAGCAGTTTAAAATCGCTGTCTTTTGGATGCGTCACAGTGCACAAGGCATTATTCCGAAGTACAATATATAAATACTGTTACACAACAAGTCTATTTTTAGAGAGTTGGATGTTCGAAATTATACATATTTTTTTTGTGCGAGTCTTCATTCAAAGGTTGTCATTTGAGCGTTAAATGAAGCACTCAGTATGTATAACCATAATGATAATGTATAATGTTTGCTTCTGTTTACGGCTCTAACGACTGCATCTTGAATGTGTTCGAAAGATGGTTTCGTGACTGTGTCAGATTAGGTCCATAAACGTTAGAACGCCATGCGACTGATAAGCGACTCTCTTACAGCTGGCCACGGTGATCGTTAGCGTTTACACTGCGACGTAATAATCTCTAACATTCATTCATTTATAGACATAAGAAACAGTCAATTATTATTTATAATCTTCAAATTCGAGATATTTTATTTAAAAATTGAGCGGAACGTTATGGGACTGATAAGTGACTCTCTCAGAGTTGACATTTAATGATCGTTAGCGTTTACGCTGCTCCGACATAATCTCTTACCTTCATTTATAGAAATAAGCAACAATTTTTGTGCCTTCCACCCCCATGCAAATTTATAGCTACAAGTTATTATCATAACTACAGTCATATAACAATTATAACATTGAATTAGCAAACATATTTAAGAAATTAGCATTAAAGTAATATTCAAAATCAAAAACACCAAATTTTCATTTTACGTAATCATTATTATCTTTGTTTAGCCATGTTAAAAATTAAGGACTTTTAAGGACTTAGAGTGACCCACTTTTTTATTTTTACCTTGTCACACTCACAAGCTCTGTGATGCAGAAAATAAATAATAATAGAATTAAAAATAGTTTAAGTGGATGAGATGATTTAATGCTTTATAGTGGTACGTTGCTAATAATCTGTCTCATAAATATGCAATAACCCATAGGATAAAAAGAGCACCAGGTTCGTTGAGGGAATTAATTATTAGAAAAATAACAGTAAAATTTAAGTAAATAGGAAAGAATATAGTTCATGACAAACACAATTAACTTGTACAATAATTTATTAAAACTTAACGATGGTAGCGTAAGTTTGCAATTTTTCCCCACTTAATATGTGTTTCAAGCACTCGACTAAATTTTCGTGTCCAGGGCAAGTGCCCAATGTGCCCGTGCGATAATCAGGTCCTGTACCCTACATTTGGAACTAAAATGTCTTAGTGGTTAATTTTTCCGCTATTAAAAACCTTGAATTCCCCCCCCCCTGCTGAATTGATAGATTACAAGGCTAAGTACACAAATTGTTCTCTCCAAAATCAAGATTTACCATTGAAAATTAACAACTCTACTCGGCCAACTTCCTTAAGGCACATTCGCAAAATGCGATGTTCTTTGAAACAGACATTTATATTGAGCGTTTTTAATTGCCTCGTTCGCTGTTAAGATGCTAGCGATTTCTTGATCCTGACGTGTTGGCTTACACGTCGCTTTCTCTGTACAGTTGTCATCACGCAAACGGAGTCAATTTATTGAATCTAACGTCCGATCATCATTACGTCTATTATGTGACAAAATGCAGCGTATATTTCCACGCGAAAATCACATTAGTATCATTTCCTCAGACAATTAATCGACATAAAGGCTTCAACCCCCTCCCACCCTTTTTATGTGCGAATGTCACTCCCCGCCTTTTCCGAAACCACCCCCTCTCATTGGACCTCCCTCGTAACGTGAACCACCCACTATTCTACCCCCCCCCAGACTAAAGCACCGAATTACGGCTAATGTATTGTATACACACCACGGGTCATTACTGAAGTTCCCTAATTTTTTTTTTTCTTTTTTTTTTCTTTTAATGTACATATGTGCGTCTGTAACGAGATTTTTGTGTTTAGCGAGCATAATGATGATGTTAGAATCATTATCTGCGTATATTACATGAACATTACATGAACATTAAATGGACAAAAGCTGCAAAAGGGATGGAGAGGGGAAAATGGAAGCTGTCAACTGTTTCATTAAAAAATTTCCCCCCCTATAAAAAAGACTTTTTTTTCCTTTGTCTCGTATTTATGAATATGAGTATGTTTTTCATACAACTTCTGTTTTTCATTGGACTGTTTCTCTTTATACAGTTGTGTTCCGTTAACGACGGATAATAGCTCCGGTTAGAACACCCAGGCTGTAGATTATGTATTAAAAAAAAGTCATTTATATTAGGCTTTTTATAAGGGGCCATGTGTTAAAGCGACTACATTTGTAGTCCTTATTACGTTCTGCTTTAAAACCAGGAAATGGATATGTCGCTTTTATATACTTTTTCAGTTTTTGTCGGCGTTCCCTTGTGAACGAAAGAACGGATAATGAAAAAGCTACTCGAAAAAATGTTTTTCTTTACGGAAAAAGAAAAAAATGGAAGCGGAATAATGAAGTTTCAGGAAGATAGACATGCAGAGAGCGTTTTAGAATTCAACGACTTTCATAAAAGGCAGGTCTTTGTACCTCTTTATGAACTATTGTGCCCTCTAAATGAAATACAACACCAAACGTTGCGCAATATCTAGGAATGAGGCAAACTTGAAGTACGCGGAATTCCTGAATGCGGTACTGAATTTAGCTTTGAAAAAACATTACATCATTTACGCTGTGCGACAGTTGGCATTTTGACGTAAAGCATTTCTGTCGACTGATTGATTGCTAAAGTGGGCGAGAAATTGTGATTTTATTTCACAGGCAGGTCGAAAAATCTATCTAGTTACTAAATTAGAGTGGAATTTTAACACATTGTATGCGAGACACGTACTAGTACGTCTTCTGACGATTGATACTTGAGCGCGGGTCACGTACTAGTACGGGTTAGTGTAACATAACGTTAATAATAAAGTTTCAGGAAGACAGACATGCAGAGAGCGTTTTAGAATTGAATGACTTTCATAAAAGGCAGGTCTTTGTACCTCTTTATGAACTATTGTGCCCTCTAAATGAAATACAACACCAACAGTTGCGCAATATCTAGGAATGAGGCAAACTTGAAGTACGCGGGATTCCTGAATGCGGTACTGAATTTAGCTTTGAAAAAACATTACATCATTTACGCTGTGCGACAGTTGGCATTTTGACGTAAAGCATTTCTGTCGACTGATTGATTGCTAAAGTGGGCGAGAAATTGTGATTTTATTTCACAGACAGGTCGAAAAATCTATCTAGTTACAAAATTAGAGTGGAATTTTAACACATTGTATGCGAGACACGTACTAGTACGTTTTCTGACGATTGATACTTGAGCGCGGGTCACGTACTAGTACGGGTTACTGTAACATTACGTTTATAACGAAGTTTCAGGAAGACAGACATGCAGAGAGCTGTTTAGAATTGAATGACTTTCATAAAAGGCAGGTCTTTGTACCTCTTTATGAACTATTGTGCCCTCTAAATGAAATACAACACCAACAGTTGCGCAATATCTACGAATGAGGCAAACTTGAGGTACGCGAGATTTCTGAATGTGGTACTTCATTTAGCTTTTATTAATGGGCTAGATTGAAAAAAAACATTACATCATTTACGGTGTGTAACAGTTGGCTGTAACAATATGACGTAAAGCATTTGTGTCGACTAATTGATTGTTAAAGGGACAAGAAATTGTGATTGTCTTTCACAGACAGGTCGAAAAATCAATCTAATTACTAAATTAGAGTGGAATTTTATAACATTGTATGCGGGACACTTACTAGTACTTTTTCTGACGATTGATATTTGAGCGCGAGACACGTACTAATACGTTTTCTGACGATTGATACTTGAGCGCGAGTCACGTACTATTAAGGGTTAGTGTAACAACATGGTTTTTTTGTAGGCACAAAAATAACGGTATATATAGAAAAACGAAGCCGAATGTTCTTGTCTACGACATAGATTTTAGAAAAATTTAGACAAATGAAAATTAGTTTTTACATTATTAGTTTTATGATTGCTCAATTAATTTTTTTATAATGTAAAAATGCTTTTATATAACATAATTCGAAAAAGTTAAAACTGTATATATATATACATATATATATATATATATATATATATATATATATATATATATATATATATATATATATACAATGTTTTTCAGTAAGCTTAGTGTGTGCCAGGTTTTATTTTTGAAGGGGGGGGGGTTCAATTTGGACTGAACCAATTATATATTTTACTAATATTAATAATATATATATATATATATATATAGATAGATAGATAGATAGATAGATAGATATATGTATATGTATATATATATAATTTAATATTGATATTTATTATTCATATTTACGTTATAATACTAAAGAAAATTTAATATTATATGCATATATAACAGTCTATGCACAATCTTGCGTAATAGGTTTCAGTAAATGTATAAAACAATTTGGAGCAAAAATATTAAAATTAAAAAAGCAAAGAAAAATGTTTAAAACTGAAATTTTTGCTATAACATTGGATTTTGATTAAGTTCACACTTAAAAGCATTTCTATTTTAAGAAGTACTTTGGCCTGAAGCGACTTTGGTCTTAATCGGACTAAAGAGAATTTCTCCCTCGGTTTTGTCCTGATTTAATGCAGAGAAATATGCAGCCCGATGGAATCACATAATAACACAATTCACAAACATATAAATTCTAGAATTAATGTTTCTTAAAAAAGGTAATTTCATCTAAAACTTTTTTAACACTGGAGATTATAAATTGTAATACAATAAATCACCAGTTTATTAGTTCGAACTGTATAAATACTCTTCATTACGATTATTTATAGCCATGTTGCTTCAATTTTCTTGTATTCCGAGAGTGGTTAATAAGCCGTCTCTTCTCTTCCAGAAGAGGCCAGCATTTTCATTCAAAGTTCCAACTACACGCGATTGAAAGCAATTACAGCTTTTATTCATGCACCTGAAATCCCATTTTGCATTTATTTGATTTAGGATAGATAAAATAAGTGGAGAATGGCTCAGATGTTGAGTGAGGTGTTTTAAATAAGCAAACCTCATCTTCGCCTGCATTTCATTCACGTTGAAGATTATTCACCCGTTAAACAACAAACTTTTTCTTTTTATTGTCTTGTTAGGTTCTCCCTTTTTTTTTTCTCGCCACTCGTTAAAATTCATAATATGATGCCTCCTTCAGCAATCAATTCGAATTCTCCGTCACACTTGGAATCTTCTTTGAGGAGGTGGGAGGTGTAATTGGAGTTAATTTTGTGTTGTTTTAAAATACGATGTTGCCTTTCGGTAGATTTTGCATTATGGATTTGAACGAGCTTCCATGAGATAAGACCCCCGGTATCAGCTGCCGCAAGAGTGGCGTATCTTTTATTCTCAATGCAAATGGAAGTTTAAACAGCTTCCGTATTGTAGTCTGTTGTATTATTCAAATTAATATGAGCTGAAGTCATATTAATTTAAATATAAGTTATCGCGCACTTGATATAGAAGCATGGGAAGATTATATTTGCATTTGCGTACAAAGAATTGTTATAAATGGATGTCTATTATTATCGTTCATATTTAGTTCAATTTGCGATTCTAAATTTTTTTTTCTTTCAGTACGTAATCTAGGAAATTTTTTATTTTTATGGAAAACGCAATGCTTTATTCTTGGAATTGCGTTTGCACACAGTAATTTTGCTTACAACTTAAACATTTTAATCAGCGTTTATATATGCAGTGCAGTTTTAAATAGATCGTTATGCTTAAAAAGTGACAATTTTCAATTTTTCATTAATTTTTTGTTATTCCAGTACTTTTTGTAGACTTTGCATTATGGATTTGAACGAGCCTCTATAAGATAAGACCCCCGGTATCAGCTGCCGCAAGAGTAGCGTATCTTTTATTCTCAATGCAAATGGAAGTTTAAACAGCTTCCGTATTGTAGTCTGTTGTATTATTCAAATTAATATGAGCTGAAGTCATATTAATTTAAATATAAGTTATCGCGCACTTGATATAGAAGCATGGGAAGATTATATTTGCATTTGCGTACAAAGAATTGTTATAAATAGATGTCTATTATTATCGTTCATATTTAGTTCAATTTGCGATTCTAAATTTTTTTTTTCTTTCAGTACGTAATCTAGGCAATTTTTTATTTTTATGGAAAACGCAATGCTTTATTCTTTGAATTGCGTTTGCACACAGTAATTTTGCATGCAACTTAAACTTTTTAATCAGCATTTATGTATGGCGTACAGTTTTAAATAAATCGTCATGCATAAAAATTGACAATGTTCAAAAAGTGACAATTTTTTTTTTCATTAATTTTTCATTATTTCAATGGTTTTGGTAGATTTTGTATTATGGATTTGAACTCGCTTCTATTAAGATAAGACCCTAGTATCAGCTGCTGCAAGAGTTGCATATCTTTTATCCTCAATGCAAATAGAAGCTTAAACAACTTCCGTATTGTAGACTGTTGTATTATTCACCTTTATATGAGCTGAATCATTTTAAAATTAATTTAAATATAAGTTATCGCGCACTTGATGTAGAAAAATGGGAAAATTATATTTGCATAATGCGTACAAAGAATTGTTATAAATAAATGTCTATTATTATCGTTCATATTTAGTTCAATTTGCGATTCTAGAATTTTTTTTCTTTCAGTACGTAATCTAGGCAATTTTTTATTTTTATGGAAAACGCAATGCTTTATTCTTCGAATTGCGTTTGCACACAGTAATTTTGCTTACAACTTAAACTTTTTAACCAGCATTTATATATGAGGCGTACAGTTTTAAATAAATCGTGACAATTTTCAATTTTTCATTAATTGTTTGTTATTCCAGTACTTTTTGTAGACTTTGCATTATGGATTTGAACGAGCTTCCATGAGATAAGACCCCCGGTATCAGCTGCCGCAAGAGTAGCGTATCTTTTATTCTCAATGCAAATGGAAGTTTAAACAGCTTCCGTATTGTAGTCTGTTGTATTATTCAAATTAATATGAGCTGAAGTCATATTAATTTAAATATAAGTTATCGCGCACTTGATATAGAAGCATGGGAAGATTATATTTGCATTTGCGTACAAAGAATTGTTATAAATAGATGTCTATTATTATCGTTCATATTTAGTTCAATTTGCGATTCTAAATTTTTTTTTTCTTTCAGTACGTAATCTAGGCAATTTTTTATTTTTATGGAAAACGCAATGCTTTATTCTTTGAATTGCGTTTGCACACAGTAATTTTGCATGCAACTTAAACTTTTTAATCAGCATTTATGTATGGCGTACAGTTTTAAATAAATCGTCATGCATAAAAATTGACAATGTTCAATTTTTTTTTTAATTTTTCATTATTTCAATGGTTTTGGTAGATTTTGTATTATGGATTTGAACTCGCTTCTATTAAATAAGACCCTAGAATCAGCTGTTGCAAGAGTTGCATATCTTTTATCCTCAATGCAAATAGAAGCTTAAACAACTTCCGTATTGTAGACTGTTGTATTATTCACCTTTATATGAGCCGAATCTTTAAAATTTATATTAATCTAAATATAAATTATCATGCATTTGATGTAGAAAAATTGGAAAATTATCTTTACATAATCGCACAAAGAAATGTTTTAAATAAATGTCTATTATTATTTTTCAAATTTAGTTCAATTTGCGATTCTAGAATTTTTTTCTTTCAGTACGTAATCTAGGCAATTTTTTATTTTTATGGAAAACGCAATGCTTTATTCTTCGAATTGCGTTTGCACACAGTAATTTTGCATGCAACTTAAACTTTTTAACCAGAATTTATATGAGGCGTACAGTTTTAAATAAATCATGACAATTTTCAATTTTTCATTAATTTTTTGTTATTTTGATAATTTCCGTAGATTTTGCATTATGGATTTGAACGAACGTCCTTAAGATAAGACCCTAGTATAAGCTGCAACAAGAGTTACGTATCTTTTATTCTCAATGCAAATGGAAGTTTAAACAGCTTCCGTATTGTAGTCTGTTGTATTATTCAAATAAATTAATATGAGCTGAAGTCATATTAATTTAAATATAAGTTATCGCGCACTTGATATAGAAGCATGGGAAGCTTATATTTGCATTTGCGTACAAAGAATTGTTATAAATAGACGTCTATTATTATCGTTTATATTTAGTTCAATTTGCGATTCTAAATTTTTTTTTCTTTCAGTACGTAATCTAGGGAATTTTTTATTTTTATGGAAAACGCAATGCTTTATTCTTGGAATTGCGTTTGCACACAGTAATTTTGCTTACAACTTAAACATTTTAATCAGCCTTTATATGAGGTGTACAGTTTTAAATAAATCGTGACAATTTTCAATTTTTCATTAATTTTTTGTTATTTTATTAATTTTTTTTGGTAGATTTTGCATTATGGATTTGACCAAGCTTCCATAAGATAAGACCCTAGTATCAGCTGCCGCAAGAGTGGCGTATCTTTTATTCTCAATGCAAATGGAAGTTTAAACAGCTTCCGTATTGTAGTCTGTTGTATTATTCAAATTAATATGAGCTGAAGTCATATTAATTTAAATATAAGTTATCGCGCACTTGATATAGAAGCATGGGAAGATTATATTTGCATTTGCGTACAAAGAATTGTTATAAATAGATGTCTATTATTATCGTTCATATTTAGTTCAATTTGCGATTCTAAATTTTTTTTCTTTCAGTACGTAATCTAGGAAATTTTTTATTTTTATGGAAAACGCAATGCTTTATTCTTGGAATTGCGTTTGCACACAGTAATTTTGCTTACAACTTAAACATTTTAATCAGCGTTTATATATGCAGTGCAGTTTTAAATAGATTGTTATGCTTAAAAAGTGACAATTTTCAATTTTTCATTAATTTTTTGTTATTCCAGTACTTTTTGTAGACTTTGCATTATGGATTTGAACGAGCCTCTATAAGATAAGACCCCCGGTATCAGCTGCCGCAAGAGTAGCGTATCTTTTATTCTCAATGCAAATGGAAGTTTAAACAGCTTCCGTATTGTAGTCTGTTGTATTATTCAAATTAATATGAGCTGAAGTCATATTAATTTAAATATAATTTATCGCGCACTTGATATAGAAGCATGGAAAGATTATATTTGCATTTGCGTACAAAGAATTGTTATAAATAGATGTCTATTATTATCGTTTATATTTAGTTCAATTTGCGATTCTAAATTTGTTTTTTTTTCAGTACATAATCTAGGCAGTTTTTTATTTTTATGGAAAACGCAGTGCTTTATTCTTTGAATTGCGTTTGCACACAGTAATTTTGCATACAAATTAAACTTTTTAATCAGCATTTATGTATGGCTTACAGTTTTAAATAAATCGTCATGCATAAAAATTGAAAATGTTCAAAAATTTTTTTTTTAATTTTTCATTATTTCAATGGTTTTGGTAGATTTTGTATTATGGATTTGAACGCGCTTCTATAAGATAAGACCCTAGTATCAGCTGCTGCAAGAGTTGCATATCTTTTATCCTCAATGCAAATAGAAGCTTAAACAACTTCCGTATTGTAGACTGTTGTATTATTCACCCTTATATGAGCTGAATCTTTTAAATTTATATTAATTTAAATACAAGTTATCATGCACTTGATGTAGAAACATTGGAAAATTATCTTTACATAATCGTGCAAAGAACTGTTTTAAATAAATGTCTATTATTATTTTTCAAATTTAGTTTAATTTGCGATTCTAGAATTGTTTCTTTCAGTACGTAATCTAGGCAGTTTTTTATTTTTATGGAAAACGCTATGCTTTATTCTTCGAATTGCGTTTGCACACAGTAATTTTGCTTACAACTTAAACTTTTTAACCAGCATTTATATGAGGCTTACAGTTTTTAATAAATCGGGACAATTTTCAATTTTTCATTAATTTTTTGTTATTCTGATAATTTCCGTAGATTTTGCATCATGGATTTGAATGAACGTCCTTAAGATAAGACCCTAGTATAAGCTGCAACAAGAGTTACGTATCTTTTATTCTCAATGCAAATGGAAGTTTAAACAGCTTCCGTATTGTAGTCTGTTGTATTATTCAAATTAATTTGAGCTGAAGTCATATTAATTTAAATATAAGTTATCGCTCACTTGATATAGCAGCATGGGAAATTTATATTTGCATTTGCGTACAAAGAATTGTTATAAATAGATGTTTATTATTATCGTTTATATTTAGTTCAATTTGCGATTCTAAATTTTATTCTTTCTGTACGTAATCTAGGCAATTTTTTTATTTTTATGGAAAACGCAATGCTTTATTCTTTGAATTGTGTGTGCACACAGTAATTTTGCTTACAACATTAAACATTTTAATCAGCATTTATATAAAGCTTATAGTTTTAAAGAAATCGTGAAAATTTTCAATTTTTTATTAATTTTTTATTATTTCAATACTTTCGGTAGATTTTGCATTATGGATTTGAACGAGCTTCCATAAGATAAGACCCCAACATTAGCTGCCGCTTAAAAAGTGACATTTTTCAAATTTTTTATTAATTTTTCGTTATTTTAATTCTTTGGTACATTTTGCATTATGGATTTGAACGTTCTTCCATAAGATAAGACCCTAGTATAAGCTGCAATAGGAGTTACGTATCTTTTATTCTCAATGCAAATAGAAGTTTAAATAGCTTCCGTATTGTAGTCTGTTGTATTATTCAAATTAATATGAGCTGAAGTCATATTAATTTAAATATAAGTTATCGCGCACTTGATATAGAAGCATGGGAAGATTATATTTACATTTGCGTACAAAGAATTGTTATAAATAGATGTCTATTATTATCGTTTATATTTTGTTCAATTTGCGATTCTAAATTTTTTGTCTTTCAGTACATAATCTAGGCAGTTTTTTATTTTTATATAAAACACAATGCTTTATTCTTTGCATTGCGTTTGCACACAATAATTTTGCTTACAACTTAAACATTTTAATCAGCGTTTACATATGCCATGTAGTTTTAAATAGATCTTTATGCTTAAAAATTGACAGTTTTCAAATTTTTTAATAATTTTTCGTTATTTTAATGGTTTTGGTAGATTTTGCATTATGGATTTGAACACGCTTCCATAAATAAGATAAGATCCTAATATCAGCTGCCGCTTAAAAATTCACAATTTTTAAATTTTTTATTAATTTTTCATTATTTTAATTCTTTCGATACATTTTGCATTATGGATTTGAATGCTCTTCCATAAGATAAGACCCTTTTATCAGCTGCAAGAGTTGCGTACCTTTTATTCTCAATGCTAATAGAAGTTTAAATAACTTCCGTATTGTAGATTATTCAAATTTATATGACTTGAATCTTTCAAAATCATTTTAAATTAAATATAAGTTATCATGCACTTGATGTAGAAGCATTGGAAAATTATCTTTACACAATCGTACAAGGAAATGTTTTAAATAAATGTCTATTATTGTCGTTCATATTTAGTTCAATTTGCGATACTAGAATTTTTTCTTTCAGTACATAATCTACTAAATTTTTTTATTTTTCTTCAAAACTCAATTCTTTATTCGTTGAATTGCATTCTCACACAGTAATTTTGTGCGCAAATTAAACTTTTGAATCAACACAATGTAGTTTTAATAAATGTTTAGGCGTAAAAATTGACAATTTTTAGTTTTCATTAATTTTTCGTTATTCCAAGGAAAGTTTATTTTGCTGTTGTGGTTTTTGATACCACTTGGTCAAACCAAGCACGATTGAGTCATACGCTACTAGTACTAAGGTAAAGGGGTATGTCTTTTGTTACTTTTTTAACGAGCACAACAAGGGTGAAAGTACGACTTTTGCTCAAGTAGATCCTCGTAATTTTGAAGCAGAGACCAATTAAAAGACCCATAGGCTTGGCCTACCACGCCCATAGGTATTGATTGACAACTTGGAGGACATTGTGACCACGAACTAATTTACGAGCTCCAGTCACCTTTAATGAACACGGCGAATCTTGAGACGACTCGGGCTCTGAACCAGCAACCCTCTAGTCGGGCACGTTGCCTTTGGTTTGGTTTGATTTAGAGCGCTACGGTCTACTCTTTTGCACACGGGGGCTAATGAGACTGGGACCTACAGCTTAAAGCCAATTCCGGACGGCTACACACATCCATGCCCATATCGGGATTCGAACTCGCGAACTCCGGTTCCGATGAGCAGAGCTCTACAACTCGGGCAACATGCCGAACGATGGTCGAATGGTAGAGCGCTGCTCCTCGGAACGTTTTGACTTAAAGAAACCAAATTTTAAGTACTTACATAATAGTAAAATTGTAGCTATCTACCAACTTTTGGGTTACTTTCAGCAACCAAAAGCAGCAGTTTACTTACTACTTTCGGTTACTAAATGCTACTTGCAGTTGCTATCTGGTTTTCGATGCTGTTATTTAAATTCATATTCCGTAATATGTTAGCTTAACTAAGAAACAGATAGTATTTAAATGATAGTGTAATGATTCGTATGTTTTGTAAGTTAAGAACAAAACCATGAGTAACAAAAATAATGTTTTTTCTTTTCTGTGACTATCCCCTATATAATAATAGCCTAAGTTATCTATTCGTCTGTCCTCGAATTTATGAAGCGGTTGGACCTGGAATGTATAGGGGCATCCGTATTGGATTCTTGAGGAGTTAGGGTTGGTAAAATTCAAAGCACATTTTTAAGACGTTCGAAATCTATTTTTCTCTACCTTTTCGGGCGTTTAATGCCATTATTTCAAGCCCTATTTTCCCCGGCTAAGAGCAGGCCATTAAGTTTATCACATAATAAATAGGTAAAAATAGCATTTTTTTCTAGCATTATGACGTTATTCCTTTAACCATCTCATTGAATCATTTCTTATTTTAAATTATTTAAATATCGTCTGCATTATTTTCATACGTTTTATCACTGAACTGAGATATTACGTAACTAATTTTCTTTCATACTTGGCTTAAATAATAGATTAGGTACATGTGTGATAATTTTAAACGTAATCATCGATTATTTTTTGTTGCAATGAACATTTTATCACCGGTTTAACGACAATTTTTTTTCATAAAAGTGTAGGAGTCTATTTCACGGACTAATAAATATCTAGCGTTTAAGTTATATATCTCTGAAAATTAAGAAGTTTGTTTGTTTGTCTCTTTGTATTTTATACATAACTACACGGTTTGATTCAATGAAATCAACTTGATTCTAAACTGTATTCACAGTATCAGGAGACATCAGAGGAGCATGAAGATAAACAAATTATTGAGCGTGTACCAGATAATTCTGAGCCAAAAAACAAACCATTTTACTATGAGGGGCTATATACTAGTAGGAGAATGTTGAGGAAGGCTTCTCCTAATTTTTTTCCCAGTGAAAAGTCATTTTAGTATTTTATCTTGTTTCATTTTTTTTCCCAGCCGCATTACTCAAAATATAAATCTGCCACAAGTACCTCCTGAGCAGGCGGCATGTTATCCATTTATGCACCTCGATTATCCACCAGTGTTCATACATAATACGGAACACGAAAATAAATTAAGATTACGCGTTCACGCATGATTACGCTCATGTATAAGACATACAGGCTATTAAAAATTATGCGAATAGAACTTAAATGATGATGAATGGCTACGCCTTCCATCACCTCTGCAATGCAAAGTCAACAGTGCAAGCCCGAAGACAATGAATTTCATACAGGTGTTGACATAGGTGCGATTATGTTCCCTGGGGGAGTTTACGCGGTGGAAAAACGTCTGAAGATGCTACATAGCTTCCGGCAGTTCCAAATAAAAAGAAAATGGAGGGAGCTATTTTGCATGTCCAACCATGTGACGCCAATGAATTCCCATGCTGTAGACAGCTCCGAGTGCGAAATATGAATAATGTATCTGAGCAAACTTTATGAATGAGGGTGTTTTTGAATCGTGTCGAAAACGCCTGGGATATTAAGAAAGATGACGTATTAATAAAATAAACAGTCGATTTTTTTATCCCTGTTTTATATGGATCCCCCGTACAGCGGGAAGGGAAAAGGAAGCTATTAGGTACATCGCTTCCACAATTATGGCACTGAATATTAAAATTAGGGACTAGGAGGTGGTAGAGCTAACTAGGTCTAACGAGATGGAAATAGGAAGTTGTTTAACGTTTAACTGCAGTTGTGTGGTCTTACAGATTTCATCCTTAAGCATATTTATCCCTCTAGATCATAACTGATCCTTGACTTTTTCAGTATCTTCCTGAAACGTACAAGCGTGGACTAGGAGGGGGTAGAGCTAACTAAGTTCAACTAGATCAAAATAGGAAGTTATTTAGCGTTTAACTGCATTTGTGTGGTCTTACAGATTTCATCCTTAAGCACATTAATCCCTTTAGATCATAACTAATTCTTCATTTATTTCAGTATCTTCCTGTAGTGAGCAAATATAACTAGGAGGGGTTAGAGCTAATTAGGTTTAACTAGACTGAAAATTACAGTTGTGTGGTCTTACAGATTTTATCCTTAATCACATTAACCCCTATAGATTATAACTGATCCTTGACTTTTTCAGTATCTTCCTGCAATGTGCAAGTATAACTAGGAGACGGTAGAGCTAACTAGGCTTAACTAGATTGAAATAGGGAGTTATTTAACGTTTAACTGCAGTTGTGTGGTCTTACAAATTTCATCCTTAAGCACATTTATCCCTTTAGATCATAACTGATCCTTCATTTTTTCAGTATCTTCCTGCAATGTGCAAGTATAACTAGGAGAAGGTAGAGCTAACTTAG
>CM063509.1:14455605-14463105 GCA_032207245.1 Pardosa pseudoannulata | reverse complement strand
GTCCATTGGAGCAACCCCTCGAGGTCAGCTTGTCCGTCGGACTACTCGAAACTCCAGAATGATACATAGTTAACGAGCCTGAAGTTCAGAGTAACTCTTTAAATATTCAGGGATGCTTCAAGGCGTGTATACAGCTGCTGAAGTAATTCACATGGCTGGGCTTACGTAGACAGATGCATGCTGCTACGTGAATATAATATACGTCGTTATAACGTTATAGATCATAATTTTAATAACATTAGTTGCTTTTTCAGAAGTTAAAATTTGTCTTTAAGGACAACATTACTGCATGCCATTCTGGCACGCATGCCAGGTAGCGTTATACAGCTGAAATTTTTGTAGCCTGAATTGCTTTTTTGGTATACCTTTTGCTACTTTTAATCAATTGAAGAAAAATACTAAAGTATTACAGGAAATCTGATGTATTTTTCTATAACAATATGCAAAATGTTAATCGTATTTGTATAGCGATATCTTAAAGAACAAGAAAGCTTCAAATGGCAGATTTTGACCAAAATATGATTTTTTTCTCCTTTTACCTTTCTTTTTAATGAGGTAAAATTCTCCTAATTTAATGATTTTCTTTATCAAAATTTAGAATTTGTAGTTAAGTTCTATAAGGCTAAGAAGATAAAAAAAAACAGCCTTGAAAATGACAGATTTTGACCAAAAATATTTTTTTCTCTTTTTACCTTGAAAAAGTTAAGCTTAGCATATAATTTTTAATGGAGTGGAATTCTCTTAATTTAAGGATTTTCTTTCTTAAAAATTATAATTTGTAATTAATAGCAACGTTAAGGCAAGCACTACTGGTACATTTACCAGACAGTGCTACATCTGTGAGATTTTGCAGCATATATGCTTTTGTAACACATCCGTTGTTAATTTTAATCTGGAGAATAGAGAAAAAATATTACCGCACTTTGGAAATGTTACGTCATTTTCTTTCAAAATATATGTGTCATAATTTCTATAAGGCTGTGTAAGAAGATCAAAAAAGGCCTTAAAAATGACAGATTTTGAGCAAAAATATGATTTTTTTCTCCTTTTACCTTGAAAAAGTTAAGCAAAGTATATGTTTTTTAATGCGGTAAAATTCTCCTAATTTAATAATTTTCTTTATCAATAATTAGAATTTGTAGTTAATAACAACGTTAATGAATGCATTACTGGTACACTTATCAGCCAGCGTTATATTTTTGAGGTTTTGCAGCATGTATGTTTTTGTAACATATTCGTTGTTAATTATAATCTAGAGAATAGAGAACAAATATTTACGTACTTTGGAAATCTTACGTCTTTTTCTTTCAAAATATGTAAGAGTGTGTCAGAATTTCTATAAGGATATTTTAAAAAGTTAAACATAAACCTTAAAAATGTCAGATTTTGACAAAAATACGATTTGTACTCTATTGCTTTGAAAAAGTATTTGGAATCGGCTTTAAACAGTAGGTCCCGGTCTCAATGGACATTTGCAGCAAACCAGTAGTCCGCAGGGCTCCAAATTAACCCAAAACTTTAAAAAATAAAGTTATGGATAGGCTTTATAAACAAGAGAAATTTTTCTAATAGAATGATTGTTTTATTTTACTAATATATTAAAGATTCATTGTGCGTACCATAAACATAATGATTAAAACTACTGGTGTATAGGAATAGCACTTGCTGATACCGAACGCTACATTGAGTTGATATTATATGGCACAGTACGAAAAAAGCAAAACAACCGAGTAATAAAGGTACATCAGAAGGTTAAGTTAAAATATATTTTTTTGGTTTGTAAACGGAAAAATAAAATTCCCTCACAAATGTCACGCCGGCAGATAAGCCGTTAAATTTCAACTTTTAAAAAAATATAAGCCACAGCTCATCCAGCCAACATTACGGTAAATAACTTTTACAATATTGAGCATACAGATTTAAAAGTTTACGCAAATGTATACAGGGTGTCCCAAAACGACTGCATAAACTCTGTACAGCTAGATTTCTCGTTGGGAGTACATAAAAACTGCCTGCAGAAGCTTTCCTGTACGATCCGTAGTTTACGAGAAAAATACGTAAAACAAAGCATGACGTCACTTCCGGTGCAAGAAAAAACACTTTATTGAACATATCAACAGCAGTATATGGACGGGCATACTCCGTAAAGGTTCATAAAGCATTTCCATTACATCGGCAGTATATCAGGTACATGTCGCAGTAGTCACGAAAGGAATACATGGCCACCATACGAAGACTACCTGTAGCTGCAAGATGCAGCCTTTTAAATACCAGTTCAACAGCGGCTTAACGTTATTCCATGGCGCGCGCGCATGCATGACGCGATATCTGCGAACGTTTTAAACATTATCGTCTGGAAAGCTATGCAAATACTGCTGTTGATATGTCCAATAAAGTGTTTTTTTTTTGCACCGGCAGTGACGTCATACTTTGCTTTTCGTATTTTTCTAGTAAACTATGGATCGTACAGAAACACTTCTTTGGGTAGTTTTTATGTACTTCCAACGAGTAATCTAGCTGGGCATAGTTTATGCGATCATTTTGGGACACCCTGTAGAATAGTTACAACGATAATTTGAACCAATAAAAATAAATTAAATATTTTGACTACACTTGTGTCCGCTTGATATATTTTATGGTTATAAAAGAAATGCATGAATACGAAAAGTATATTTTTTCTTCTTTAATAAAAACCGGTAGTTCTGCAAAACTTTAGTAATGTATTACTTTATGTGATTTTCAGTTTGTCTCTAAATAGTTAATATCATTTATATGCTTTAGTTTTAAATGCGATTTCCACTGGAAAAAAAGGGTTTCTAAGACCTCTTTAATATAAAATTATTTCAGAACGATTTGCATTAAGTATTTTTACTCTCTTTATAAAAATATATAATTTAAGGAAAAAATCTTTAAAAAAAATTTTCTCATAAATTATAGGTGTTTCATTTTTTAATCTAAATTTTTAAACGTTAGTTTCATTTGTTATTCCAATTTTATTTAAACTTTTTCTCACGATTTTTTTTCTGGTTTAATGGGACCGAGATGTTTGTTTTACTAAAATTATGTTTGCTTTAAGGTCTTTTTCTTGTAAACAAGTGTGTATTACTTGTATTGCTAAACATACACGTACCTATACTAGGTGAAAAGTCATTGAGTTCATATTATATGACACAGTAAGAAAAAAGGCAAAACAACCAAGTAATAGAGGTACAACAAAACGTTGAGTTCAAATATATTTTTTGGTATGCAAAAGGAAAAATAAAATTCCTTCAGAATTGTCACGACAAATTTCAATATTTAAAAACGTATAAGTCACAGCTTATCTAGCCAAAATTGTTACAACAAAAATTGGGGCCAATAAAAATAAATTCAATATTTTGACTATACTTGTGACGTCATGTCCGCTCGACATATTTTATGATTACAAAAATAGAGTAAAATATTGAGCTATAGATAAATAAAAAATATATTTATTAAAATATATTGACGTAATACCTATGTGATTAAGCTGTGTAGTTTAAGCCAGCCCAACTAAACCTAATAAAAATCTTTACTTACTTATTTCCAGAAATTAAAATTAATCTTCATTACTACGACATAAAAATAAAAATTTTGTCAATTAAGGTACTGAACCCACTATCCTACCCTTGATGGGTAGAGTAGTATTCGAACCCACTACTCTACCCTTGATGCGTAGTGGGTTGGTTAGTGTGGTTGATTAGCACGTCGCTCTAACCAACCGAGATAGTGGGTAACAGTAGAAACGAGAGAAAAAATTCTGGTGCCATCTAGTGTGACCTAGAGACAGAGCGGCGTTGGGTCCTCATAGGTTTTCATTTTTACCTTTTGTTCCATGAATGTAGACGTGGGTTCGAATATCACTTCAGGCAGACAATTTTAGCGTAGTTGTGGTTAAGACGACGGATTAAAAATCAATTAGAATCTTAGCGCGTATGTTTGAATCCTACCAAATATGTCTATTTGTAACTTCGACTCTTCCTATGTACCAGGTACTTCGGTGGTGGTCTGCCGAGTGGAGCGGTTAAGTATTTGTGGTTTACTAACCACCACCGCGATATTCCTGGCCAAACGAGTCCGGTTTGGTGCATGAATGTCCTCAAGTGTTTAATAACCTTTAAAATCTCCCGAAAAATATACGAAGAAAATAAAAGTCCTGGATAGTAATAAAATACTAAATGTAGTGTTTACTAAAAAATTTGCCATCTTTTCAACTCAAGAAGCAGTATATAATGTGGTAATGCTGAAAACAACTATGTCTATTTCTCACTTAGGCACTTGCGATGCACCGGGTACTTCGAAGGTGGTCTGCCGAGTGGAGCGGTTCAGTATTTGTGGTCTATTAACCACCACCACGATATTCCTGGATTCACGGCCAAACGAGTCCGGATTGGTGCATGAATGTCCTCGAGTGTTTAGTAACCTTTAAATTCGCCTGAAGAATACACTATAAAAATAGAAGTTATGGATAGTAATAAAATACTAAATTTAGTGAATACTAAAAAATTTGCCATCTTTTCAACTCAAGAAACAGTATATAATGTGGTAATGCTGAAAACAAACTCCTCAACTCGTTCATTCGTCAGGTATGTCAAATTATAAGAACACTTCAGGTTAGATAAGGCAAACTGTTTTTAGGAAAAAATATAATCAGTTTAGCATTAAATAAATTGAATTATTAAAAACTAATTCAAAATTTAAAAAATAAGCTTTGTTGAGTTTTGCCCAATTTTACGAAGAACCAATGTTCCAAATTTCATTTTTCTAGGTTGTACTGTTTACACATAATTGTGTATACTGTATTAGGTATAGAATTGTGCAATTGTGTATACATCTAATAAGCAATTTATGTATTAGATATCGTGGTATTATATATATATAACATAGGTTATATATATATAATATATTTATATATAAAATATATATATATATATATATATATATAAATATAATTGAATATATTAAAAACTAATTCAAAATTTAAAATATATAATGACTTTGATTGAGTTTTGAAGGTTTTACGAAGAACCAATGTTAAACATTGTATGCGTTTTTCTGACGATTGATACTTGAGCGGGACACATAATTGTGTATACTGTATTATGTATAGAATTGTGCAATTGTGTATACATCTAATAAGCAATTTATGTATTTTTCCGTGAGTCTGGAATGCATGAGGGAAGAATGAAAAGAAATTGTTTTTTGATCGTTTTTTATGTACTTGAACACTTAGTCAACGCGGGACAAGTACTAGTACGTTTTCTGACGATTGATACTTGAGCGCGAGTCACGTACTAGTATGGGTTAGTGTAATGACTTGGTTTGTTTGTGGGTACAAAAATAGCGGTATATACAGGAAAACGAAGCCGAATGTTCTTATCTACAACATAGATTCTGGAAAAATTTAGACAAACAAAAACTAGTTTTTACATCAGTCGATGTGACTGATGTAAAATTAAATAATTTTCGATCTATTGAGATTTAACTGGATAACTAAATTTACGCGCAAAACTACCGCCCCAGTTACAACTCCGCTGCGAAATGTACCCGCACCGCTTTAGTTTAATGAATTTACTTGATCACAGTTTAGACTTAAGATTAAGAAACAAAACTAATAAACAGGGAAAAAATGAAAGATAAATATACATAAACGATTAAGGTATAGATAATTTATAAGTAATTTATTTGAAATAATCATACCTGAATTTCGTACTATTACTTTGTACTTGTAAAATAAGTCCAAATAGTCATTACAACAATAACAGAAAATATAAAAATCGATATTTAAAATAAATTTCATTTCTTGAATTAAACAAATTATTTGAATACAAGTAACAGATTTTAAATTCTTTATCCAATTCGTTGTCTTGTTAAGCGTAATTTTTATTTATCACTTATCAGTTTAATTTTTTATTACAGTTTTATTTCGATAACGTAATGCAAATAATTGAAATTTAGTTAAATTAAAAAAATATTCCGTGGTTAAAATTTATTCTACTAGAATTTTATTCATCCTGTGTATCAAAGGAATATAATGTACCCACATTTAAATGTAGATATGTCTTTATTAACCCATTTCTATTCATAAATTTTAAATTTATTTCGAGAGTTTAACTATTCTCTGCCATTTTGCTTATATACCACAGTAAATGAATAGAAATTCCGCATACTGAAAACAGAGCCTGATTTTAATACTAAAGGGATTTAATGAAATAAAAGGATTCCAATCGAAAATAAAGAATTTTCGCACTTAGAGAGCGATAATTCTCTTTTAAATAAAAACACACTTTCTTATCTTTCTATACAAACCACATTCGCTTTAATTTTTTTTTCTTTTTACTCTCCTGGCTCTCCTAATAATTGCGGTATCACAGAAAAAGTGAGAAAAAAATTGCCTAATTTTTTTTTCCTTTGGCCTTGTCTAGCACGAAATTTTATGGAAAAGATACTGATTAATTTATATGTATTCCTCCCCCCATACTCTCTCAGAAAAAAAAATCACCACGGCAAAAAAAAAGGAGATTTCTTTATTAACCGCAAAATATTCAGTCCTAAAAGAAAATCTCCGCTAGATCTCCATTAACCAAAACAAATGCGTTAAAAACTCTGTTCCAATTATCCCTTCCCCCAAAAAACATTCGGAAAAAAAAGAACGTTATCTCAGCTACAATATGAAAAGAGAGAAAAAGGAATTAAAAAAAATAAAATAAAAAAAAATCGATTTCTCACAAAATTATCTCCGCGTTCGACCCCCACCCTAATTAGCGTCAATTAATTATGCTAATGAAGCCAATTAGGCCGCGGTAACGCTTTTAATTGAAATTTTAATAAACAACTTAGATTATCGCAAATTTAATGCAAATTTATTAAAAGAGAACAACAACGGTTTTGTGGCCGCTCGAAATTAAAAGCGTTGATTCTTATTAGTGTGATGCCTTGATCTTTCCCTTTTCTGCGGAAAGGGGGAGGGGGGGAAAGAGGAAGTGGATGGGGGAAGAGATGAGTTGCATGGGTGCTTTACTAAATAAAGAAATGCTTTCGGAATTTCCATATTCATTTGGGGAGGGAAGTATTTCGAATTTTTACGAATAATTCTGGAAGATATGTATACAATATATATAATAATACTATTTACATATATAAATACGCCATATATATATATATAATTGAAATTTTAATAAAACAACTTAGATATATAAATTTATATATATTATATATATAAAAATAATATATAATATTTTAAGATATATAGTATATTATATATGTAATATATATTTATATAAATACACACTGCGTTTTATCTGTTTAGTTTGAGATTTTAACACACTGTGTGCTGGTACATTTCGCAGCGGAACTGTACCGGGAGCGGGCGTTTTGCGAGTCAATTTAGTTATTCAGTTATATCAAATGTAAAAAACCTCATCTAACCTACTTTTTCGATTTTATAGAAATATTTCAAATAAAAATAGATAATAAAGTCTA
>CM063509.1:14448105-14450605 GCA_032207245.1 Pardosa pseudoannulata | reverse complement strand
CCTGTGGTGACGAGAATCCGAATTAGAACTGGAACCGAAACTTTCGACAACGATTCTCCGGCCTAGTGAAAGTTCGAATTATTCACATATACCCCATTTGAAGTTTGTCCAACAACTAAAGGTTAGTCATCATACAAGACCAAGTACTCAGAACGAGTATTTGATACGAATCCTTTGGCTTGCAATACCATTATCGATTCTTTCTTCAGTTTTCCTTATCTCTGAAAACGAATCTTTATGAACATTTCCTCTCACATCTCACAAGTTCGATCTGAACAATTCTCTTTCCCCAAACAATGTATACACGATATGCTTATCAGTAAGATAAATCACCTTGGCGACCAGAATTTGAGTCAGAATCTAAACATTCACTAACGGATCTGCCGGCTAAGTAAAAGCCCAAATTATTTCCATATACCCCATTTGACGTTTGCCCACCTACTTAAGGTTGACCATCATCCAGGATTTATGACGATCCAAGCACTTTGAGCAAAGATCATAATTTCCCTTCGAGTCAAATAAGGATCATCATCGAACAGTAAAAAAAAAGAACAAAAATCCGTCTATTTTCAAATTGAAAACTCTACGCTATTATTAAGTTCCTCGCCGGGCACACTTGCTGTGACCGTTTGTTATTATTTTCCGTTTAAGAGCGACTCCTGTAACCAGTAATTGTGTCTCCTCGCCGTTGGATAAGTATCGGTTTGCTCGCTAAGCGCAGTCACAAGGTATTTATCTCATCGTTGGCAGTTCGGAGGACCTTTTTGTCCCTGCGAAGGTGGGATGGGAAAGTCAGGGAATACTTAATGCGTGTGATGGGTTGTTGAAAACTTGGCACAGAAATGATGTGTGCCCCTCGGGTAAAGGTAAATGAGAAGGTGGAGTGACGCATACATCACGATTTACCGCCTAAAAGGTTAAAGTGTTTTCTTTACCGTGAAAGTGGAAAAAAATACAAAAAAACCACAAGTGAAATCTTAAACCCCTCTTTCTAGAAAAAAAAAAATCTTGTGTCATTATATGAAGCGTCAACCTTGTTACTGTATAGATATATATCGGTTTTGGACCATTTAAACGTTTTTTAATGGATAATGATGAATAGGTAATTTTATTTAAAAATGTCAATGTAGGAACCTTTTGAACTTCATTTATGTTCAAAGTAGTTTTATTTACTTTTTATTTATAAATACAGTTTTAGGCAGAAATAATAGCATGTTAAAATTTATCTATTAGTCCAGTTAGAAGAAATGGGATTCTAAAATTGATCTCTAATTCATTTAACACCTTTTAAAGAGAAAATATACAGTGAAAATAATTCTAAGTTATCATGGAATTCTGGGTTTAACTTCTGTTTCTCAAGTTTTTAGATTGGATATGATTTGGTTTGGAGCGCTACGGTCTACTCTTTTGCCCACGAGGGCTAATGAGACCGGGACATACAGCTTAAAGACTATTCCGAACGGCTCCGAACATCCATGCCATTGTGGGAATCGAACCCACGAATTCCGGTATCGACGATCAGCGCCCTAACCAATCAGCCAGTGGTCGGCTAATGGATATTGAAATATTAATTACTCAAGGATATTACCACACATATCATTTTTTATATATATTATCATATATATAAATATCTATATATATATATATATATTATATACTATATTATATATATATATATATTATATAGTAGCTATATTATATATAATATATATTATTATAGTATTTATATATATATATATATATATATTCTAAATATATATATATATTTATATATATATATATTATATATAGTATATATATATATATATATATATTGTGTGTGTGTGTGTGTGTGTGTGTGTGTGTGTGTGCGTGATGCATTGAAAACCATTGTCGATTTCCTAGAACACAGTTTTATTCAACATAATGCTGCAGAGATTTTAAATAAATTAAGAGGGAATTCCAACTTTACTTCTTGAAGAATCATTGCTTTTAACGCTTGAGTCATCTTGTTAGATTTAATGCTTCTACATACAATAATGAACGATAATTGCATATCAGTAATGTAACAAACATATGAAATGGTAGCACTATGTCGCTAAATGCATTTCTATTTGAAAAAGTAAGAGTTATTGCATGTAACCATCTCTATACGTTTCTACATTTCCGCTCGAATAAATCCTAAACATACATCTCCAATCTGTTATCTGGCAGACTAATGAAACAAAAGTAAAGGCCCAAATCAATTTTCGAGATTGAAGTTCGCTTCGGACGATAATGGATTGATGCACGCCATTATTGATGAATGAAAATGCTGTCGCGGTACATGTCAGCCATGATAACTTCAATGCCTCCATACCATGGACACAGAACGTGGATTTACTTTGAGATATCATTAGGTGCCTCTGATGAAGTATTTTGCGACAATCAGGGTCAGAAATATGATTTGCGGCGGTCGCATAACATACGCATGCATGTAACCGTATGCAATTACGTGCGTAGTCTAATTTTATACATAGCT
>CM063509.1:14438105-14443105 GCA_032207245.1 Pardosa pseudoannulata | reverse complement strand
CTTTATCAACTGTCCTGAATTCCCTGTCCCTCTGATTCCTTTGAATTTCACAAATACTTTACAATATCCGAGAAATAGCGACAAAGAGCGCGAAACTGCCGAACTTTGCACTGGAAAGTATCTCCATCTATTGAAAAAATGTCAAATTAAATATTATGAATTGGACGAACTGATTTCAGGTTTCACGGAATTGAAATACCACTTATTCTCTTGCCCGAATTGATAGAGCGCTGCTCTTCGGAACCGGAGTTTGAATCCCGTTGCTGGCATAGATATTTATAGCCGTTGGGAATCGGCTTTAAACTGTAGGTCCCGGTCTCATTAGACCTCGTGTGCAAAACAGTAGACTTTAGCTCTCCCAACCAAACCAAACCAAACCAAACCAACTGTTTATTTTCTTTCTTAATTTGCTTTACTTCATAGATCATAACTAATTTTTTATATTCTGTTGGGATGAAGTTTTTCTGTGATTCTAATAACGTTTGCATAAATTTCGTATGCCTTGCTTTATTACCTATTTTTAGTTTTGTAATAAAAACAACATTGGTGACGATTTGGTTCCACCTCTAGGCTGCACTTTTGTAAAACCGCCTCTGAAGATAATTATACATTTGAAAACTACAGTTAGTCTACATAGTTGAGGCTGCACCAGAAATTCCGTAAAAAATTATCCAAGACGAGAAATGTTCCGTTAGGTTCACTGTGGGGCTATATAAATCGTAGGCTCTCTGTCTCCACATTTAGTCTTCTTTTAGAAGACACTGAGTTCGCTCCCAATGAGAGTACTGCTAACTTGAAGCAGGGAAACAGCTATCTGCAGGGCTATCTGTGTACTGTCTCTCTCGCTATTTGTGCCTTACGATGCTTAGGAGGGGTTTGCTATTTAAGGTACAGTTCAACACAAAGATTTTATCTTTTCGTCCACTTTTAATAGTAGGATAAATTTATTTGTTATTATCTGTTACCCGGCAATGACGGGCACATACAGCTAGTATTTAATAACTGTTCATTCACTGCGGAACATTTTTCTCTAACAAGAGCGGACGATAATTAAGCACTCGTTAACTATAATTAGTCTACATAGTTGAGGCCGGATCATTATCCAAATTAACGATGTTCGACCGCCCGCTGAAGTGCTAGAGACAGAAATTCCGGAAAAATTTACCCAGGGAGAGAAATCGCGGGGTAAAACCCGGCGTCGTCCCAGCCTGACTTTTCTTTGGCGCTCTGTGAAGTTTTAAGTTGCCGCCACTAAAACGGCAGTCGGGTCTCCCGAAAAGTTTTGTTATTTATCACGCGATGGGGACATTTCACGTCGCCGGCCGTCAAAACTTTTATGAATGATGTCGTAGGGGCCCATCGCTCATTGTCTTCTTTGGTCGGGCAAAACACATGCTGCAAAATACACGCCGACGATGTAAAGACAGACGATCATTCAATGGCTCAATTGAATAACGCGGTTATTTATTGTTCGCCCGTCAACCTGAGGGGTGGTGCTTACGGGGCGGGATGGATTCTGGGAGCCGTGGGTTCTAAAAGTGCTTCAGCATTTTTGCAAAAATGCCGGTCTGATATATGGTTATTAAGCTTGTTTTGAAAGGGTTAATACAATTAACGGATATTTAGGATGCGGGTGAAAGAAGCTATTTTTGCGCTGCGGTGAGGTTGCGTTTATGTATGATGTGGCTGCATCCGGGTACGGATGGATCAATTGTTATTAAAGCTTCGTATGAAGATTAAAAGCCCTTACCATAAAATGGAGATATGAGGAAAAATTATGATGACGAGTTATGGGAACTCGCGGTTGATTAAGTACAAAAGGAAGAAATATTATGCAGCAAGTGGAAAGGATCTTTAAACATAAATCGAAATTATCGTTGATTTTCTCTTATATGAGAATGTCACTTCATTCGAGCCGAATGATAGCCGAATAGATAAAGCTATGCCTTTCACTGCTGAAGGCACCTCCAAGATTTACCTCCACAAGGTTTCAATTCTCACTGTTCACATAAGTGTATGTAGTCATTCTACATCAGTTCTAAATAGTAGGGCCCAATCGAATTAGACTTCGATTCGCAAAAATTAACTATAGTACTTCAAACCGAAGCAAATCAAAAATAAACTGAACTGAGTTGAGTAAATTCTCTTCAGTTAATTTTACTTTACATTTATATATGGAAAACTACAGTACTTTTCTGCAACATTAAGACTATTACGACCAGTACCCACTGCTTCAGTTTGATTACAATAAACTATGGATAACCATACCATCGAGTAGCAGAATTTAACCCCTTCCCTGTTTTGCCCGTACACCGTAAGGGCACAGCTTTTGTGCCTTTACTCATTTGCCGGTACGTCTTACGGGCAATTTGATTTCTATTTCGCTTGCACTATTTCAGCCGTATTTTTTCCAATTTTAGTAACAATTATTCGTATAGATGGAAATAGTTGTCCAGTAAATGATGGTTTGCAGTTTATTGTATTTTCTACTCTAATTGGTTCAAAAGCGCGGGTTTTTTTGCATGTTTTGTAACAGAAGACGAATTGTTATCTTTCAGTGTATAGCTTTCTGGTTATATTTTACTAACCTCCTGATAACTTTATTGATGTAAGAGTTGAATAATATATTTTTACTTTTAAATAATGGATAATTCAGAGAGTATGGAGCTAATTTCTTGTGATTCGAACTGTGACTCGGAATCAGAAACTGATTTATCTGTAAATGATAGTCGCAAAAGTGTACTAGGTAACCTGGATAGTAGTGACTCAGATAGCACTACAGATGGAATCAGTCAAGCAAGACAATTTTTTTAAATTAATTGTGATAATCCTTCGGATCCGCCTCCTAGATTTGCTCTCACTGGAATTCCAAAAATTAACTTGGATATCGATGAGACTAAAGGTAAACTTCAGTTCTATGATGCTTTCATAGAAAGAAAAAATGTTGTAATAAATGCTTAAAAATATTAGAAATGTTAATTTTAATAGCATATCTTTACTTATAAATGTAAAATGAACAAAAAAATGCATTAAAAAAATGTTACATTTTTTTTGACCGAATTCAAAATGAAACTGTCAAAGGGTTAAACCAATATAATTCGTTCTTTCCGTGGATAGACATTCCATGATTACAAGGGCTACGAATATTCATGCCACTACCAAAATTTAAACCCACAGTTTTCAATGATGGATGTACTCCAAAAAGGAATACAATTTTACGATTTGTATATGTATGAAACACATTCCAGATTTGACTTATCTAGCTCACTGCGTTTAGGATTTATACTGTTTATATCTTCATTACCAGACTTGCAGATGAAATTCTCCCTAAAATTTTTTCTGCTTTGTAGAACTTAAAACTTTCGACATAGATGAAAATCGAAAGAACGACTTTTTATCGAACACAATAGTTTCTCTATGTATACTACTTCTTCTAAAAGCGGGTGAAAAACAGATAGTTCCGTATTCTGTCAAATACAAAGCCTACACATGTTAGTAACAACGGGGAAGCGATCGCTTGTCAGGAAATATCCGTAGCAAGCCAGTGACGTTAAGCTTCTTTGATGGACATGCGTGGTAATAGGTCATTTTATGTCAGATATACCGAGACTGCTTTTCGATTCTTCCTTTTTTTTTCGGGTTTTTAAATTGTCATAGACGTTACAGAGTAACATTTCATTTAGTTCACTTTTTTGTATCCAGCATTTCACATCTGAAATGTAAGCAAATATTAAGTTAATTTTCACTGTGAACTTGAAAGTACAGTTTTGTTGATCGTTATTGTTTTACTACACTATGGGGTAACTTAAATTACTCTTAAAATCTCCATCAAATGGTGAAACTAAATTTAATTTTTGTATCAAAGATTCATTTATCCCTTGATTAAATGCATATAATGATTACCGAAATAAAGTTTGGATTTATTGTATAAAAAAATGGAGCTTCACAAGTAAATTTCTCTCAAAGATAGTTTAAAAATTTTTATGTAGAGATAATTTTATTTATTTTTTTAACCCTATGTGGTAAACAGCCTTCCGTAAGGTTTAGACTTTGATATGTTACCCCGAAATAGTTCACACCGCAACAGTTAAAAAAAAAAAAAAAAAAAAAAAAAAAGAGAGAGAGAGAGAGAGAGAGAGAGAGAGAGTGAGCGAGAGAGAGAGAGAGAGAAAGATATAATAGTTTTGAGTAACAAAGATAATTTTAATACAACTAGTTCATAGTATCCCTATCAAATGGTGATTTTGGATCTAAATTTTAACCAAACCAATTAAATAACTAATTAAAAATGTCTATGAAATCTCTTAATATTCTAAATCAGTGTGATCAATAAAAATATAAATCATAAGCACGACATTCAAAAACCATACAACATAGAATTACTTAAAAATTATTTATTTAGAATGACGTGTAGTTACAAATACACCAGACATTTTAATGAATACTATAATTAAGTTGACCGTTTATATAATATATTCTGCTATACCGTAATTTGGTGGAATAGATGAAATGACTAACATACTATTAGAAAGCATTGTTTCTGTAATGGTAACCCACCCTTCAACGTATCAGTTCTAATGTACAATAACAGAAAACAACAAAAAAATTAATACAATATTTTTCCATTCTGAATTATTGCTTTGGGACTTAAACGATGGGCGTATTTATCAATTGAAAACAACCGGTACCACATCAATAAACAAGTAATAAAAAAAAACCTCGCAAATCCACCGCTATAAGGAATAATTAAAAAGCAACCAATTTTTAAGTAGCTTTGTATAATGTATTCAAAAGTTTTGATTGTTTGTTACTCTTTCAAAATTCTAATTACTTGTATGCTAATACGCCGGTATAGAAAACGGGGGAAAACCCGGCGGCCTATTCTTATTGATTATGCTAATGAAGGGAGTAATGATGCAATAAATCATTCCTACAAACATTCGACCGCATTAAATTTCGCCAGTGATTAATTGAAAAAAAAATTGTATACGCTATTAGAC
>CM063509.1:14393105-14420605 GCA_032207245.1 Pardosa pseudoannulata | reverse complement strand
ACAAATAGTTCGTATACGTAATATGTTTTTCCTATAATTTTAATCAAATGTTTAGAGACAAGAGCATGGAGTATGTTTACTAATGCTATTATAAATTTATATTTTTGAAATTTAGTCAACAAATGTGTCATTTAGTCAACACATTAAATAGCATGAATGTAATTTCAAAAATGGACTACGCTTGTTTGATCAGTAATATCGAAATTGCATGGATATATTAGTGGAAAGAAATTTCTGTTGTAATACCTTCAATATAGAATTGTCTTTTTAAGTAATTCATTGTTCTTTAGAGTAATATATAACATGTTGTAAAAAGTAGCATATAAATAAATTACTAAACGGATAAAAAATCACCAATAAATGATCTAATACATATTGAACTATTTTTTTACTCGAATCAAAGATCAAAAGCTTTTAGCGAAAGCAAATATATTTTATTATATTTTTTAAAGAATAGAGCCAGTACATATAAGTTTTGCAAATTTGTTATGATGCGATATTGAATGATAGTTTTAGTGTTTTAAAAATGATTTAGGAATACCGGGGATTTCGTCAACTGTACTCTTGTATTTAAAGGAATTTTTTAAAAGTATAACAAAGTGCGTAGCTAATAGTAAGGACTATTAATCAATTTTTGGCTTATCTGAATAAGTTTAATGAGTAAAAAATACGGGTAGCAAAATTTTTACAGTGCTACACGTATTATACACACACACACACACACACACACACACATATATATATATATGTATATATATACATATATATACATATATATATAAATATATATGTATATATATGTGTGTATATACATACATATATATATATATACATATATATATACTATATATATATATATATGTATATATATATATATATACATATATATATATATATATACATATATATATATATATATATATGTATATATATGTGTGTATATATATATATATATATATACATATATATGTATATATATATATATATTATATATATATATATATATATGTATATATATATATATATATATATATATATATATATATATATATATATATATATATATATATATATATATATATATATATATATATATATATATATATATATATATATATATATATGCTTTCGAAATGTCTAGAAGGTTCTAGAAGAATCTGGATTAGGTACAAAGAGCGTTTCCAAGGATGTCGACAAGTTTACCGAATTTGGAAAATGCTGGCGAAATTTATATATATATATATATATATATATATATATATATATATATATTTATTTATATATGTATACATAATATATACTATATACATTTTATCCAGGCTATTTAACCATGAAAAAAAGACATGTTCGTGTTCTGTAACATTTTTACAGATACACAAATTAGTTTTATATTCTACAAACGAAGTTTTAGCGTTCAGAATTAATTCCCTTTAGAAATTAGAATATTTAATTTAGTGGAAGGTATATCTGGGCAAATCACCTGTATCGGGAATACACGCTCTAATTCAAACATATATTAGCAACATGAACAAACACATAAAAAATTCAAAGAAAATTAATGGTTTTTAGATGCGATCCATGTTTATTTGAAAGACCTCCTCAGATCAGCTAACAAAAAAGAAAAAAAGAAAATCATTTCCAACTGAATTACGTATTGATGGCATACTTCATGACTCCCAGATCTGGAGTAAGGAAACACATGTAGATATGTAATAAGTGTATCAATAATGCACCGGACATCCCTCCTTGTTCAAAACGACTTTTAATGACCCCCGACTTCCAATTTCCGATTTCATTTCCGGAAGCTTTCCCGGCGAACCTCTTCGACTTGGAAAATTTAGATTCAATATCCTCTTTCTTGTTTATCTGACTTGTCTCTTTTCATATTCCAATCGCGTGATGGACATTGAATCTCATTCTTTACTCTAATGGATATACTTCTGCCTTATGACTCAATCCACCAGAAGCTTCCTATTTTAGGAGACGTTGTTTTTGAGCAAACTTCTCTCTCCTACAATATTCTTTATGGCCCAATGTATCGGGAAGGGTTTTGGTTCTTAGTATAATAGAGGTTTTTGACTGTTCAGTCAAGAAATATAAAGGAAAAATTACAAAACTAAAATTTCAATATTGATTAAAAGTAACCGAATTCTCAAATTAAAGACATTACCTGCAATCATTTCTAATTTCACTAAGAAAGCATACAGATTCATATTTATTTATTTATACAAATTCTAGAATTGGTACCTAAGCCAGTACCTTGATTTTGTTAGGGTTTGTTACCAAAATTGCTTTTAGCCTTCCATATGCACAGTGAAGGCAGAATGTGTTTGCAATGGTATCTAGAAAGATGGAACTGAGCGAAAGAGGACTGGATAAAGTTATGTAGTCAGATGAATTCGCTGTACCTTGTCTTATACGTCTAATTTGTCAAGAACACTATGAAGACATGAACTCAACTTGCTTTTTCCGCAGTGTGCAAGGTTTTGGTTAACATATTGTGAGGCATGTTTTGCTTATGATGAAGTGGACCCTATGTTTGTTGAAAGCAAATAGAGCCGTGCAATACCACGATATACCTGGACATATCCTAAACAACAGTAATGATGAATATTTTAAAGAATTGGTTCAAATTTTGTTCATTATTTTATTAATGCTGATGGATCTAAAAGGGTTTTTCTTGGTAACTAGGGAGAAATCGGGATAAAAAGGATACCAATAATTTGGAAACACAGAAGAACTTTAAAGACAACACTACAATCGTTCCTTTACACCTTTTTTAAAATTTGGTTTTGCCTTTTTAAATTCTTTAAAAAGTGTGTTCCTTTTTTGTAATCATTACTTCTCTTCTTTTATCTTTATTTCCGTACGTTTAGAACAAAAAATAAAGGTTGAAGTCAAAAACTGAAATCTGGGTGGTAAACCATGAATTATTTCACCTATTATTTTGTTTCATAAATTTCACTTAGATATTTATACTTTATAATTTTATAAAATTTGCTCTCTGTCTTATGATAGAAAATAAGAAAGTAAAATATTAAAGCTTAGGTTAATTAAAAAGCCTTTGTGGTTTAGTATCTGACCTGTAGGTCATAAGTTCGCGTCCATTACTTATATAGGATAAAATTTTCTTCACGATAACCCTTTCTAAGACCGAGGCAAATATACTTATCTCCAAAGTCACTATTTTTAAATGTCTATATGAACCATTTTACCACATCTCAGTAGATTTGTCATTTATTAATAACTTCAGAAATTACAAACAAAATTAATAAATGTTCTGAGCATGGTTTTAGCAATCAAGTTTAGCTTTGGGAGAAGACAACATCAAGAAGTCTGTTTCTTTTGTGCTTGATCCTTCTTTCCTTTGCTTCATTTCCTTTAAATCTATAACATTCTTATTTAGATTATTGTATCTGCAAAATATGCTTGTGGAATATTATATACTTCAGCGTAAAATGAAATAACATAAAAAAAATTCATTCCATTTAATAGCAGCGGATGGAGCTGATAAACATACTTTGCACCATTAATTTATAAAATTCTTAATTTAAAAATCGAAATATTTATTTTCTTAAATTAATATTTTGAAAATTTTAATATACCATTGCTTGAAAAAAATAGCCTTATAAAGTTTAAATAAAGTTTCCGATTGTTTTCCATCAATTTTATTTTTAAAATAGTTTAATATCTGAGCCTATCTAATAGTTCGGGACTTATACCCACTTTTAGTATCCTTTTAGTAGGATTCTTCTGACGTGTCTTGAAAAAATAGCCTTATAAAGGAATAATAAAGTTTCTAATTGTTTTTTTCCTCATTCAATTTTATTTTTAAAATTGTTTAATATCTGAGCCTATTTAATAGTTCATGACTTTTTCTCACTGTAAGTCCTTTTAGTAGGATTCTTCTGACGTGTCTTGAAAAAATAGCCTTATAAAGGATTAATAAAGTTTCCGATCATTTTTTCCTGATTCAATTATTTTACAAACAATTTAATATCTGAGCCTATTTAATAGTTCATGACTTTTTCTCACTGTAAGTCCTTTTAGTAGGATTCTTCTGACGTGTCTTGAAAAAATAGCCTTATAAAGGATTAATAAAGTTTCCGATCATTTTTTCCTGATTCAATTTTATTTTTAAAACAGTTTAATATCTGAGCCTATTTAATAGTTCGAGACTTATTCTCATTGTAAGTCCTTTTAGCAGGATTCTTCTGACTTATCTTGAACAAATAGCCTTATAAAGGATTAATAAAGTTTCCGATCATTTTTTCCTGATTCAATTTTATTTTTAAAACAGTTTAATATCTGAGCCTATTTAATAGTTCGAGACTTATTCTCATTGTAAGTCCTTTTAGCAGGATTCTTCTGACTTATCTTGAACAAATAGCCTTATAAAGGATTAATAAAGTTTCGATTGTTTTTTTTTCTCATTCAATATTATTTTTAAAACAGTTTAATATCTGAGTCTATTTAATAGTTCGAGACTTATTCTCATTGTAAGTCCTTTTAGCAGGATTCTTCTGACTTATCTTGAACAAATAGCCTTATAAAGGATTAATAAAGTTTCGATTGTTTTTTTTTCTCATTCAATATTATTTTTAAAACAGTTTAATATCTGAGCCTATTTAATAGTTCGTGACTTATTCTCACTGTAAGTCCTTTTAGCAGGATTCTTCTGACTTATCTTGAACAAATAGCCTTATAAAGGATTAATAAAGTTTCCGATCATTTTTTCCTGATTCAATTTTATTTTTAAAACAGTTTAATATCTGAGCCTATTTAATAGTTCGAGACTTATTCTCATTGTAAGTCCTTTTAGCAGGATTCTTCTGACTTATCTTGAACAAATAGCCTTATAAAGGATTAATAAAGTTTCGATTGTTTTTTTTTCTCATTCAATATTATTTTTAAAACAGTTTAATATCTGAGTCTATTTAATAGTTCGTGACTTATTCCTACTGTAAGTCCTTTTAGCAGGATTCTTCTGATTTATCTTATCTCCGTTATAAAGGATCTACTCGCCATTTTCAGCTTCATGGCAAACTAATCGATTCATCACTGCTTCTCCGCATATCGATTTCGTTACAACATATTTCTTGCAACTTATATCACAAAACCTCTTATCGATTTTTTTTGTATATCTGTTCTTTACTTTTGTTTTCTCCAAGAACTGTAAAATTTTTAGCGGTAGTATTTAGAAACTTAAATTAAGCTTTATTCAATTCTCTCTCTTGCGTTTGTAGTCAACGTACACGCATATTACATAATGGTTTGGTTTGGTTTGGTTTGGTTGGGAGAGCTACGGCCTACTGTTTTGCACACGAGGGCTAATGAGACCGGGACCTACAGTTTAAAGCCGATTTCGAACGGCTACAAACATCCATGCCAGCAGCGGGATTCGAACCCGCGAATTCCAGTTCCGAAGAGCAGCTCTCTACCATTCGGGTATCGTTTGGCCATATTACATAATGAAAAGAATGTGTAAATATTTTAAATATGTTTATACAGACATATGCATACACCCAAATATAAAATTTCTCCTTAAATCAATTAAATCGATGTCCCAAAATCTTTTATGTACCTCAGAATCACTTTGTGTTCTATCCTGTAGTATATCAAAAGTTATTGCCCTGTATCACGGCAAATAATATTACAGTGGTTCCGCTTAGTGTGATCCATTTGGAATACCGTGATTTTGATAACAATAAACGATATGCAAAATTAGATAAATTTACCCCACCCCTGTAATTCACACCTTATATTTATGTACGGTATATTATCCTTTAACACATAAGAATTGTATATGTAATTAAAAATGATCATTTGTTGACTGTCTACAATTTTTTTAAGAAGCTCATTGATAAATTGTTCGTAATTATAATGTTTTTTTAAGTCATCGGAGTAGTGTTGTACTCCACGTTTCAACAATTTCAATGCTTTTCTTATTTGAGCACTTATAGGAGGGGGCTCGATATCAAGAGATTATTCATGTGACTCATCATTTCCATCATTCGTCTATTTTCCTATGACAATCTGACAGACTTCAGATTCTGTTAATGTGGAAGCTACTGGAATGTGTCTCCGTATTTTCCTATGCCGAACGATGGCTGATTGGTTAGGGTGCTGGCCTTCGGTACCGGAGTTCGTGGGTTCGAATCCCACTGTGGCATGGATGTTCGTAGCCGTTCGGAATCGGCTTTAAGCTGTAGGTCCCGGTTTCATTAGCCCTCGTGTTGCAAAAAGTAGACCATAGCACTCCAAACCAAATCCGTATTTTCCTTTTCTTTATTTCTTCTAGTAAGATCATCCCGAGTTTTGAAAATTTTGCACATTAGAGGCTGAGAAATGTTTCGCTGACTCATTTTTGGTCACCTGTCATACCGACATTAAAACTTTGATCTTTTATTTTAATGTTAAATCATATCGATTTCTGGCTTCCATATCGACAAGCTGCATGTAAGCGAGCAAAATTCTGGCGAAGTGTAATTTCCCACTCTTTTGTTCATTTCCCAGTTCCCTAGGAGGAAGATGGAGAATTCTCAGAAATTCAAACAACAGCGATCTGAAAGAAAAGAATGGGTTCCTTCTGAATACATTGTGAATATTCCTTTGCCAGTTAGTTCGGAAACTGATAACATTAACCGATGTAACGATCACAATTATCGATAATTTTAACATACAAGTGGATACAGAAAATCAGGACCAAGTGATTTCGATAACAATAAGCGATTGATAACATTAACCACGATTACATTAAGCGAAGTCCACTCTATATTCAGTTCCTAAATTTTGTCATGAATTATGAAATAACAGAGAGGGAATCTTGTAAAAGTAAATTTAAAAAGATAAACTGATAACAAAATCAATAAAAATGTAATGTTTATGTGATCAAATTAAACAATTAAAAAAAATCAGATAATATAATTAAGTACTTTAAAATATGTAAAGTAATATTTTGATAATTAAAAAAACAAATATTTAAACCTAATATATATGCAAGAGATTTCAGAAATATGGAGTCTTGAATTTGGAGACAGGCGTACCATGTTCTCCCAAGCTTAAATTAAATCCAATCTATGAGTTGGTAAAATACATTTATGCTTTCCAAATACTGAATCTTGTTTCTAATTTTAAAGTTAATTTATTTCATATCATAGGTTTATTAAGTAGAGAAAACAAACACTGTATGTTTCTACAAGGCACTGAGAAAAAAAAAAGAAAGAAAGAAAAGGTTTGGGAATGTTTTTAGCGTGTATTTAATGTGATAGGTAAGTGCGAAAAAGGTAACTGCTGTTTACTTTTATATTCAACTTGATAAGATGGGTTTTGCCTGTAAATTCGTGACTGTCAGTTCCCTGGTAATAAGTGCCTACTGTAAGTCAGGGACTAGCCTTTCTCGCTTGCTGAGATAGGGAAAACAGCTGCATCTTTATCCCTTAAGTGGTTTTTCGTTTCTTTTCCCACCCCATTCGAGGTTTTTTTTTTTTACCTTAATATTTCGGAGAGCGATCAAGGCTATAAGTCTGAAGACACGAACCTTTGTGTATATATTAAGGAATAAACACTTTGATTGCAAAAAATAAATAAATAAATAAAATAAAAGGAAAGTTTATTCGACACTGATGTAAGATTACCTTTTCCTTATAAATATAACTTAATCCTTTTAATTTTTAAAGCGAATTCAAGATTAAGGGTTTAAGTAAATAATTTATAGATTATGTAATGTAATTTGTAACTAAGATTGGTTATATAATAATGAATTATAGTAATGCCGATTTGTGTTTGAATACTGGAAAAAAAATTAATGGTTAGGTTTGGTTAAGAACCCAGACATCTGCACCCTTAGTCTACATGAGTTGAGATGTTAGTAACTGCTCAAAGATACATAGAAGGCGAGGAACAATCTCGATTACTAACCCCTGACAGTGGTCAAATCGTGGTTAAGAGGACCGAGCCAAGCTACACAGTGTTTATTAAGTTTCGCCAGCACAGGTTTTCTTAGTCAAAGACTATTACAAACTTATGTGTACAACATATAAAAATGACAAGGAAAAAAATGAAGGAAAAATAACAAAATCAAATGTAGCAAATAAAAGAAGATATGATCATAATTCAGAACTAAATATTACACAAATGTAAACAATTTCCAAAAAAATTACTATTGTGCAAAGTATAGCTTAAAAAGAACTAAAAAACACTTTGTTTCTTTTATCCCAACTATACATTTACAACTCTTAAAAAGAAAGTTAAGCATACTTTTAAAAACATAATATATTCAATTCAAAATTTTATTCGATAAACCCTTCAAAAGATCACTGCGAAAACATTAACTCCAGTGAGACAATCACAAAATTGCATAACTTGTTTTCTATATGAAACCGGGATCTACTACTATTTGATACCAAACGGTTACGAACACCCATGCCAAATCGAACTCACGAACTTTGGTATCGAAGAACAGCGTTCTATTGCTTTGGCCACCGTTTAGTAAGTTTTAATGAAAGTTGTACCTTGTGTACAGTAATTTAATGCTCGCTTTTTTAGTAAATGGGAGATTTTGATAACATGTTAGATTATTAGAGAAGGAGCTTTAGCTCGAAGAAATTACCTAACAATAAGTAATACAATGTTTTGAGAACATTGATACGATTGATGAAAATTCCAAAACTAGTACTAGTAGTAAAACTACAATTGATTTTGTAGTAAATAATTTTCTAATGCTCTTTTAACATTACATACGTGTTTAGAATAACTTGTGTTGACTAAAGGAGGAAATTTCTGTAAGTTCTGCACAGTGGTACATTTTGCGTAAGGTACGATAACCAATGAATTTAACCTAGTGCCATGAAGACCCTGAAGTTCGTGTATTCGAATCTCCAAGATTGCAGGGATGTTCGTACTTAAGCAGTATGTCCGGGCTCATATAGCGGAATAATGGACCGTAATGCTCCGAACTAAACTAAGCCAAACCGAAAAAGCTTCATTTCATTTGGTATGAGATCATATTTCGAATTGTGCATCTATATGTAGTCGATAAATCTATTCTACTTAAAAGGAATTACAATCAGTTGCAAATTCATATTGTAAAAAATTCAGAAAAGTTTAAAGCGTATTCTATATTTTCCAATAAATTGGTAATTTTTTTTATTATGCAAATATGAGTTGAATCTTAGAATGGTCAATCATGTATCGCAATTAGGTAATAGGAAATCGCAATAAGTTGACGGGAAAATATGGCTAAGTTCTTTTTGACAGTAGATGTAATTTTTAAATGATTAAAATATTTTGAATATTTTAACATGAAAAATATATGTTTGGCTGTTAATTTTTTTTAGAGTTAATAATGTAGTATGCTAAAAACTACTTCAATAAAGAGCTTACAGCACACTCGAAATTATGTTTAATTACAGCATAATGCATAAGATGTCTTTAAAATATTCACATCTCATCTAAAATTTTTGGTACATTATACTCTGGTGAAAATAGATCATGGATTTTTCTGAAAAACGAGTAATAAAGAGTATGCTTGTGAGTATGGTACCAACTAAAGTGTCTACCAGAGTTGATGAGTTATCTGTTTTGGATGATGATAAAATTAAAAATCGTTAACATATTTTCTTTAAAGAAAAAATGCACCACACTATAACTTACGCCACAGTTTTATATTTTTCTTGGATGATGAAGCAGTATGTCTTTCAATGAAGTAAGATAGCTCAAAACATTGTGTAAGATTGCTACTGAAGTATAATTTTAATTATACTTCAATTTTACACGATGTTTTAAGCTATCTTACTTATTTGTTTTGGATGATGATAAAATTAAAATTCTTTAACATATTTTCTTTAAAGAAGAAATACACCACACTATAACTTACGCCACAGTTTTATATTTTTCTTGGATGATGACGCAGTATGTCTTTCAATGAAAGTAAGATAGCTTAAAACATCGTGTAAGATTGTTATTGACTTATAATTTCAATTATACCTCAATAACAATCTTACACGATGTTTTAAGCTATCTTACTTATCTGTTTTGGATGATGATGATAAAATTAAAAATCTTTAACATATTTTCTATAAAGAAAAAAGGCACCACACTGTAACTTACGCCACAGTTTTATATTTTTCTTGAATGATGACGCAGTATGTCTTTCAATGAAGTAAGATAGCTTAAAACATCGTGTAAGATTGTTATTGAAGTATAATTTTAATTATACTTCAATAACAATCTTACACGATGTTTTAAGCTATCTTACTTATCTGTTTTGGATGATGATGATAAAATTAAAAATCTTTAACATAATTTCTATAAAAAAAGGCAGCACACTGTAACTTACGCCACAGTTTTATATTTTTCTTGGATGATGACGCAGTATGTCAGCCAGTATGTCAGTAAGCCTCTTTCAACCTCTAATCTATGAGTAATAAATTATCTTCTTTATACGATGACAATAGTCTACGTGATTTCAGTGAGCAGAATGTGATGTAGAATCTGCGTAAGCTCTCAACTAAACATCTTCCAAACTCAGATGTGTCTCTAAATTATCTTCTGGAGATGATAGCGACATGTAATCTGTATTCAATGATGAAAACCTATATGAGGAATACTGTGTTAGCAATGAGATCGTTACAAGGTATTACCTTCTCTGCAGTCTATTTCAATTATTTCTTGTCGTATATCAATAAGTCCTCTCTCCGCCCTTATGTCGCCATAGGGTGCTAGAGCATTTTATATAATCTGTTCCAGATTGCCGAACAATCGAAACTGGTCTCGAGAAAAACCATCGAAAGCAAATCTCGCTTTTTACCCCGAAGCTCCTTGTTAGACTGTGTTTTTTTATTATTATTATCATCTCGGGAGAGAGTAGATAACATTTAGGAGAATTATCGGAGACATCAGAATCGTATGTGCAAAAAAATTTATCGCGATAAATCAAAATGTGCTCGTCGGGGGGAAATAATAACAAGATTAGATAGACCGAAATGGCAGCGCTGCAATGATAACTATAGCGACGTCCATTTATACATATGTATACATTTTATCTATTTTCGTTTCGTTGGCAGCTGTTTTTGTACCGGAGCGGACCCCCAAGGCGCTAAGCGACGGACCCAAATTATGCCGTCAATGATGAGGGACCCAGGCCTAATCAGGCATGCAGCGATGACATACGCCTGCAATTTATAACCCCCAATAATTGCTGCGGATTTTTCGGGCGCGAGTTTCTTCTTTTCGGGAGAATAATTCAACGATTACGCAAACATTAATAGGGGCCGTTAATGGTTTAGCTTCTTTTTATTATTATTGTTTTTCTTTCGATTCTTAGCAGCGTAAATGGCGGAAAGGAGCTTTGAAAAATGACACGGGGAATGGCGGGAAATCATTACGCTGGCATAATTCTTGTCAGAAATGGCTCCGAATCTGTATATATATGTGGCTTTTTATGTGTAGGTTTTTTTTTTCTCGTCTGCTTGGAAGTGATTTTCTTACTGTCGAAAATATACCCTCCTGAGGCACACGTAGGATGTTTAAATAACGGCTGTTTCTGTGGTAACAGATATCGGAAAGTGCTTATTAGTAGATGCAAGGCTTCATGAGACTTACTTATAGATTTTTTTTTTCAGGCATGACGACCACTTATTGAAATTACATTTTCGGCGATTGATAGTTTCTTACTATTTTTTTATTTTGAAAGCATCCCACGTTGATCGAGGTAAACTATTCTTACCCTAAACCTAATACCCTACGGCTGGCATTGCTCTAAGAAAGCCTCGGAAATAAAGGTATGAGAGCTGGATTTCAAAAATGGAAGAATGTTGGCTCGTGCCTTTTTTTGGGACAGATACTCCGAACGATGTCACTAGACCGTGTACATTTACTAAGTTTTCATTTACTTTTAAATCGGTAAAGGAAATCTAAATACTAATTTACTTTTGATTTGCCAGCATATTTTCCTTGAAATTAGTATAAAAAGTAGATAACTGGTGCTAAATATATATATATATATATATATATATATATATATATATATATATATATATATATATATATATATATATATATATATATATATATATATATATATATATATATATATATATATATATATATATATATACACACACATATATATATATACATATATATAAATATATATACATATATATAAATACATACATATATACATATATATATATATATATATATATATATATATATATATATATATATATATATATATATATATATATATACATATACATATATATGTATATATATATATATATATATATATATATACATATATATATATATATATATATATATATATATATATATATATATATATATATATATATTTACATACATATACAAACATATTTTTATACACATACACACACGCGCATATATATATATAATATATATATATATATATATATATATATATATATATATATATATATATATATATATATATATATATATATATATATATATATATATACTGAGTGACTATGTTATTCAGTCCTTATTTTTTTTTTTTTTTGCTTTTTTACATCTACTGCCATTGTGAAATATGGAAGAAATTGATTGTCTGATCACAATAATCTATCAGCACATCCTAGTTTTTTTTCCCAATTTTGAAATTTAAAGGGGAGAAATATATGCTTGGAATTACACTTTTCTCCAACTAATTATCCTTTCACAGTGAATCTTCATTTAGAAGAAATTTGTGCAATTATCCCCTTTGTGTAGGGTATATATGTGAATCCGTCATGGTTTGTTATTGGTTTGGGGCGCTACGGTCTACTCTTTTTGTAACACAAGGGCTAATAAGACCAGGACCTACTGCTAAAAGCCGATTCCTAATGGTTACGAACATCGATGCCACAGTGGGATTCGAACCCGGTACCGAGGAACAGCGCCTTTATCATTCGCCATGGTTTGGCTTGTGAATCGGACATGAAACAGCTTTCCAGCAAACTATATTTTTCTAGGTTATTAGGTTTGGTTTGGAGCGCTACGGTTTACTGTTTTGCACACCAGGGCTAATGAGACCGGGACCTACTGCTTAAAGCCGATTCCGAACGGCTATGAACATCCATTCCATAGTGGAATTCGAACCCATGAATTCCGAAACTGACGATCAACCCTAACCAATTGTCCATCTTTAGGCCCTTTAGGTTATTAAGGAAACAATTATACTGTTGAACTAACTTTCTTGTGTGAAATACAGGAATTATTGCAATCACGAAATCACCCCTAAATTAGAAACCATTTTTCTAAGAAGAATATCAGTCGCACATTTTTTTAATCACATTACATGATAAATAAAAAAAATATTTCCTTTTACATTTCATTATAATAAGTTATAGTAGCCTCTTATTACGTTTATTTCATTTTAATCTTGAAAGCATTTTTATATCTATAATCTGTTAAAACTACATTGTATCGTCATAATCAATGTGATCGTGTGCTTTTTTTCCCTTCAATTGCTCTTGCATTAATTAAGGTATTGTCTCCTTTTAAATTAATGCATTAAGGCAAAAATAAAGTCAACATTTTTCTGTCCGTAAAAAAAAGTTTATGTCCATTTCTCTGAGAGAAATCCAAACTTTTTTTTTATTCTTTTACAAACGCTTCCCTAATATGCTGACTTCTCAATTCATTTCCCTCACTTTCTTTCATGCATCCAAAAAATTTGTCCGTCTCGAAATTGAAAAGAATATTATAGAATCCTCTCCGAAGCAATGAAAGGGAGGTAATAATAATAAGAAACGACATCGAACGACGTGGCCTTTTGAGAAAAGGCGAGAACAAGAAAAAAAAATACTCGAAAAGAGAGAGAAAAAAAATGGCGAGGTGTTTAAAAAAATATCCGAAAAAATGAATATGTAATCACTATGACAGGCATCGTAAAAACTAAGTAGGGGTGGGAGAAACATTCGTAAGAAAAAAAATGGTTAAAAAAAAAAGAACTGATCGTGTTAGTAGGGGGGAGGAGAGGTGTCCTCGACGAGTGTTCACTTTAATTTGTCTGACACAAATATTTCATCGCAGAATAATTTGTACCTTATAAACCTAGCCGGCTTTTTTTATTTCTCTGGAAAAAAATATGAAAAAAAAAATGGCCAGAGAAAAAAAAACTGTCATGCTTTACACTATATACGAGCGAAAATGGCGCATTTATATGCAAGCCATTTGTGTCGCTGAGATAGAAAAAAAAACATAACGAGGGGACAATAAATAAGTGGATGAAAATGTCGGAATGTATTTTTCTTTTATTATTATTATTATTATCTTCATCCCAAGTGTCGTATTTTTTTACGCCATTGTTTTTTTTCTCAGTAGTTTTCTTCGCCATTTTTTCCCCGACCTTCTTTTTTTTTCTCGGAAAAAAAACAACAAAAAAGCAACTCTGGCTAATTGCATTCGAAGCTGAGTGCATTCATTTTCTTTTTCCCCCCACCCCCTCTCTGCGAATTTTTCATTAATTAGGCGATTTAAATTCGCACGTTCTACGCGAAATATCAGGTTTGTAATTAAGTGTAAATATTTGTAATTATGACAGTGAGATATGCTCCGGCTGTATCCCCTGTTAGAAATGAGATTAGCTGTGTTAATTGTAATGAAGGAAACGAAGCAAAAGTTTATTAGAATAAAAGTCTTCAGAGGAATTGTTAACAAACCCGGCCTTATGTTCGGACAGTAGAGGCGGAGGTAAAAAAAAATGTTTTTTAAGGCTTAATTAAGCTTCATTAACAATTCTGTAAATATATAATTGGAATTTTTCAACTCATTTTTTTGTTATTTATTTATTTATTTTAGTTAATGTTCAGTACCTAAAGAATATTGGCTTATACCGCATTAAAGGCTAAAATCAAAGTGTAGATAGTGATTACTAAAATTATTTTTTGAGATAAACATTCATGTAATCATTGTTTAATTGATCTTTTGAGAAAAAAACGAAGGTATAATAGTTAGGTAAAGTTGAGAATAAAATAAGAATTTAAAAAATAAAACTTTAAGAGGGTAATCATTACACACACACACACACACTCACAATACACATGTATATACTATATGTACTATACATATATATGTATATGTATATATATATATATATATATATATATATATATATATATATATATATATATATATATATATATATATACACTCTATCTATCTATCTATATATATGTAATGAGACGGACTTCTCGATGGGTGGTTGCAGTTATGGCCATAAAAATGATACCGTTTCAGCTAAAGACCTTTATTAAGATAACGTTGAAGGACGGGTTCCCACTTCATCATAGGGACAGGACAAACTGAAGGGTCAGCTAGCATGAAGTTCTATGTATAAGACACGTAACACCTGGGTCAACATCTGTGGGAAAATATCTGCCTCCGACAGCGTGTATCTCCTTTTTATTTGGAAATTTCCTAAATTGTCCGTTAGGGCCATGTTTTAATTATTTATAATTGGTCAGGCCCCTTCGCTGAGGGCTTAAACTGTAGCCCCAGTGGTCCATTTAGGTTAAGGGTTAAAAATGGGAATGCAAAAGGACGAGGGAATTTTTAGCCCTTGATTTAAGTTTTGAAAACCCCTGAGAATTTTCCTTACATATATATACTCTGTATCTATTTCTCTCTTCTTCTCTTCCTCTCTCTCTCTCTCTCACTCTACTCTCTCTCTCTCTCTCTCTCTCTATATATATATATATATATATATATATATATTCACATTCATAACACACATATATATACTATCTACTATACACATATATATACACTATATCTATATCTATCTATCTATATATATATATATATATATGTATATATATACTATATGTACTATACATATATATATATATACATTATATCTATCTATATATATATTATATATATATATATATATATATATATATATATATATATATATATATATATATAGATAGATAGATAGATAGATAGATAGATAGATAGATAGATAGATAGATAGATAGATAGATAGATATAGATATAGATATATGTATGTATTCACATATATACGTACATATTTCACACACACATGCATATACAACATGTATATAACTGTTATTTCAAATGCTGTTCCTATGTATAGATGAGGAGAGCTCCCAAATTTTTAAGCATGCAGACACTCTGTGTGTTTTTCATCCTTCTTTAATAAAGAGATATGAAATGAATCCTGGTCTACAACTGTGTAATTCTAAAGTCGAGGAATGTTCATATTTTTAGCCAAGTAAATAGGCCAATTTTCCTTTTAAAAAATCTCTAGGAAGAGTAATTTAAGATATATTGTTTGAGCAGCAATGAACTTCTGTATGTGTATGCGTTTATATGTAAATATGTTTCTTTGTTGTCAATAACCAAAATTATATTCCCATATTCAACTAAACAAATAGTCATTGTAAATGCATTTAACAGATAATATTTTTATGGCATCTTACAGGATAAGGAATGTTTTGCTTTTCTTTCAAAGACTGGAAAGATTAATTTCCTTGAATGACATTCCAGCGTATTAAAAATGAGAAAATAATTGAAGTGCTGTATGAAAACTTCACATTCTCATATCTCATAAATCTTCTCCAATCATATTTACTCTTTTTTTCCCTTTTATTGAGAAATAACTCTTTAGTGGAGATTTAACTTGAGTCTGTGATTAATTAAACGAGCAGTTCTTCTTTTCTGTAAAGAAAACTTGCCAAACTTGTGGAAAGTGTAGATAAATAACACAAAAAAATTTAAAGATGTCGTAACCTATTTAAAAATGAAAGATAAAAAACCCCAGAAATTATAATCCAATAGTCAACTCAGTGTTTAAGCCGTTATGAATATTTATTTATACTAAATGCTTGATATATAATTGTTTAAGAGGACTTTTATATTGATTTGAATTAGTTTTTAACTCCATATTTATCTACCACTATTATCTTATTTCAAATTTAAATAATTATATTTATTATTATTTCGTCAAAATTAACTTAGCTTATTAAACTAAAATTCACTTGTTATATCTCCTAACAACAATTCGATTCTTGTCCTCATTATCGTGTTGCAATATATCAGTTATGTATCATTCCATGCATTCACAGTAATATGACTTAGACGGCTTGGCCCAGGAAAGTCAGGTACGAGAGCTCCAGAGCGATGTCGTCAAAATTATATAAAGCCGTAGTTTTAGCATAACCATTAATAGTTACTCCAGTACTCGAGGGCTTGGTCCCCCCCCCTCTCTCTCTCTCTCTCTCTCTCTCTCTCTCTCTCTCTATATATATATATATATATATATATATATATATATATATATATATATACTTACATATTCCCATTCCCAACACACATATATATATACTATAGGTACTACACACACACACACACACACACACACATATATATATATATATATATATATATATATATATATATATATATATATATATATATATATATATGTCAGGATTTAAATTGTAGATTAATTTTAAAAGATTTTAATTAGGGATTCTTTACTGAGAGTGACGCGGAGGTGAGGAGTTAGCCACATAAATACGGCTCACGTGCATTGATCTGAGCAGTGAGCAGTGTGCACATTCCACGGACAGAGTTGTGGTTACCCGAAGCAGCTAAGCCTGCCTTTGTTAAAAGTTGGGCGCCAATGTGAGACGCCATTGAAGATGATTAATGAGTAGTGTGATCTGAGACTTGAATAAAGGATGAAAATTATGTCAGGACTCTAGTGTCATTTAGTGGAACGTGTCACACACACACACACACACACACACACACATATATATATATATATATATATATATATATATATATATATATATATATATATTATATATATATATATATATATATATATATATATATATATATATATATATATATATACATATATATATACACACACACACACACAACATATATATATATATACATATATATATATATATATATATATATATATATATACATGCATATTCACATTCACAACACACAGATATATATGCTATATGTACTACACATATATATACACTATATCTATCTCTCTATCTATCATCTATCTATCTATCTAAATTATATAATAAAGTGAAAATTATATAAAGTCGTAGTTTTTGCATAACTATTAATAGTTACTCCAGTACTAGAGGGCTTAGCCCAGGGAGTACTGTTCTGAAATCTTCCTGTGAGATCGTCAAAATGGTATGTTCCATCATTTCTTTAACCCCTCCCCGGTTTTTTCCGAACTGGACTCGGGCAGGCGAAATGTACCATCCTGGTTCATCCCGAGTGTAGCTCGGAGACTGTGAAATTTCACACTGTGCAATCAGTCTTTCCCGAATTATTTCACATGTGCTTTTTATGGTTTCGAATGCTTTTGTTACTTTTCTGGCTACTAGATTATTTGCTGCTCAAAGAGAGACAGTAGAGGGAAGAAAGTAAGGAGAGAAACAAGGTTCTACTGTCCAGTTTGAGGTGTTGGACTCTGTGCAGCACCGTGTTTTCGATTGTATCATACACGACCAAATTTTGATAAATAATGTCATAATCATTTATGTAAATGCATAGGATATAAATAAAATTTAATTCAAGATAAAAGCTAGGTATTCTAAGCTTTATATTTATAGTTAGTGTGAATTGACTCCAAAGTCTAATGATTTCTGCCGTACAGAAAGCCAATTATACATGTAAATTACTCATTTATTTAAATTGATTTTTTACATTAATTTTTAGGAAATTTTGTATGCGAATGATACTATTATGTTTAAAAAGCTATGTATGTATAAAAATAAGCATAAAAAATTAACATTTTTTGACCCATAATCCCGAAATAAAATGAACCTATAAACGGTTAAAAGTATTATAGTTTTCTTTGATAAGCTTTATGAAAAATCCCTCAAAATACAGGAATTTTAACATAAATTTTGCTTTTACTAACTGCGTAAAATAATTTAATCAATCTTTCAAATTTAAATAAATAAATATATTACAGCAATATAAAAATCTGTTCCGTTATTCTTTTATAGACGGCCTATTTTTCTTCGATAAGTTTACGAAAAATCACTTGAAATAATGAATTCAAAATAAAATTTGCTTTTACTAATAGTGGTAAAAGGTTTAAGTAATATTTCACGTTTAAATAAATATATTTATTACAGCTATATCAAAATTATATTTTCAGCCATACCTCTAAAAGCAATCTAATTTCCTTTCGTAAGGTTTCGAAAATTCACGTGCAATATATGAATTTTAAAATAAATTTACTTTTACTAATTGAAGAAAAGAGTTTAAGCAATCTTTCATAACGCTATCAAAAACCATTTTGATGGTATTACGAAATGCACGTAAACAAATATCTTTATTTTTATAAAAGATTCTTTCATTATATGAGTGGACATTTATCAGTGATTATATATATATATATATATATATATATATATATATATATATATATATATATATATATATATATATATATATATATATATATATATATATATATATATATATATATATATATATATATTCTAAATAGTTAAACTTGTGCATACTTAAATACATGCAAACATAATTTTATGTATTCGGATGAAATCAGACATGTATGTATGAATTTTCGTTATTTTATCTTTATCTTTTATTTAAAAATAAGAAAATGAAATGCAGAGTGATATTCTAATCTTCAACACGCTAAATTCATGTATACGAACGCACTCAAACGCATGCATATATACATATATATGTATGTTTGTATACATATATATACATATATATATATATATATATATACAATATATATATATATTTATATATATATATGTATAGATAGATAAATACATACATACATTCATATATACATACATAGATACATAGATAGTGTTCATGTTTGACGTTTTTGATAGGACGTTGCGTTATATCCTCTTTTGAATGCCTTTGCTCTCAACGCTTTATCAAATATATTTATTCTGTAACCTGTAGTTTTTCAAAAAAGGACTCCTTTTTCCACATATCCTTTCCCCACGAAAACACATATGATGTATAGACAATTATTATTTAATAATAGTACTCTTTTACTCAATAAAAGTTCCATTTTTGATAAAGGTATCCTTCTACGTTTTTTTAAAATTGTGTAACACTTATATATATATATATATATATATATATATATATATATATGTATATATGTATATATAATTCTTGCGAAAATTGATCTCTAAAATGTAGGAAGTTATATAAAATTGAAAATTATTTAATTGGTTTACCTTTCCAAATATAAAAAACACTTGGGAATGTATAGGTTCTCAAAGACATAATTCACCAAACTTCTCTTTAGTACCATTCCAACATTTACCACTTATGATTTTTGTTGAGACATGTGAACAGCAAAACAAAACCTTTACTGGATTTTGATGTGTTTGGTGATGTAGATGGGTCAAAGAGACCGATGTCCATATACGTTAATACGAGCTTACAAATTGAAGTAATTCTGAGGGTAGAATGAGAGGTACAAGAGACGGAAAGCAGTAATGTAATGGTAAGAGGTTTAGTGTGTTCTCTCTATGTTCTTAAAGAAAAGAATTGAAGAAGATGTTGTACGTATTTTCCAAAAATTGCACTTCGCTTTTACCATTCCAAACCTGTGTCAAAGTAGATAGACATCGATGTCCTCATACGTTAATACAAGCTTACAAATTAAAGTAATTCTGAGGGTAGAATGAGAGGTCCAAAAAACTGAAAACAGTGATGTAATGGTAAGAGATTTAGTGTGTTCTTTATATGTTTCTAAAGAAGAGATTTGAAGAAGCTGTAGTACGTATTTACCAAAAATTGCACTTCGCTTTTACCATTCCAAACCTGTGTCAAAGTAGATAGACATCGATGACGTTAATACAAGCTTACAAATTGAAGTAATTCTGAGGGTAGAATGAGAGGTCCAAAAACGGAAAGCTCGATGTAATGGTAGCAGAGGTTTAGTGTTTCTTTATATGTTATTAAAGAACAGAAGAAGAAGTTATAGTACGTATTTAATAAAAATTGAGCTTCCCATTTTTGCCATTCCAAAACCTCTGTCAAATAAACAAGAAGCAAAAAGAAAATTTTCAATGGATTTTGGAGTTTTCGGGTTGGCGATGGGTCACAGAGACCCATGTCCGAATGCGAGCTTACAAATTTAAGTAATTTCGTGGATAGAGTGAGAAGTCTAATAAATGGAAAATGGTAGTATAGCAGTAACAGGTTTACTGTGTTCTTTATATGTTCTTAAAGAAGAGAATTAAAGAAGCTGTAGTACGTATTTACCAAAAATTGCACTTCCGAAACCTGTGTCAAAGTAGACAGACATCAAAATAAAAAGTTCAATGGATTTTGATGTATTCGGGTTGACGATGGATCACAGAGACTGATGTCTGGATAGGATATTGCAGTTTTACAAATGAAGCCAATCTGGCTGCAAAGTCCAAACTAGTAGGATGAAATAAAATAAGCGACAGCTCGCAACATAATGGTAGCAGGCTTATTGTGTTTCTAATAGCTTCTCAAAGAACAGAAATCAACAAGTTATATTACATTATTATTTAAAACTCCTCTTCCCATTTGCCATTCCAAAACCTCTGTCAAATAAACAAGAAGCCAAAAGAAATTATTCAATGGATTTTGGCGTGTTCGGGTTGGCGATGGGTCACAGAGACCCATGTCCGAATGCGATTGAGTAATTACAAGGAAGAATGAGAATAATGGATAGCTGAAATAGGTTAATATAAAGAGAAGAATAAATCTACAATAGACAGACATCAAAACAAAAAGTTCAATGGATTTTGATGTATTCGGGTTGGCGATGGATCACAGAGACTGATGTCTGGATACGATAATGCAATTTTACAAATGAAGCCAATTTGGCTGCAAAGTTCAAAGGAGTAGAGAAATAAAATAAGCGATAGTCGGCAACATAATTGTAGCAGACTTATTGTGTTTCTAATAGGTTCTCAAAGAACAGAAATCAACAAGTTATATTACATTATTATTTAAAACTCCACTTCCCATTTGCTATTCCAAAACCTCTGTCAAAGTAAAGAAGTAAAGTAAATTTTCAATAGATTTTGGTGTGTTCGGTTTGGCAATGGATCACAGAGACCGATGTCCTTATACGAGCTTACAAATTGAAGTAATTCCTAGGGTAAAATGAGAAGTATAATAAACGGAAAATGGTAATATAGTCTTAACAGGTTTACTGTGTTCTTTATATGTTCTTAAAGAAGAGAATTAAAGAAGTTGTAGTACGTATTTACCAAAAACTGCACTTCCTCTTTACAATTCCGAAACCTGTGTCAAAGTAGACAGCAAAACAAAAAGTTCAGTGGATTTTGATGTATTCGGGTTGGCGATGGATCACAGAGACTGATGTCTGGATACGATAATGCAATTTTACAAATGAAGATCTGCAAAGTCCAAAAAGTAGGAGTAAATAGATGATCGCAACATGATGGTAGCCGGCTTATTGTGTTTCTAATATTCTTTTACAATTTATATTACATTATTATTTAAAACTTCTTATAAAAAACTCTGTCAAAGTAAAGAAGAAGCCAAAAGAAATTATTCAATGGATTTTGGCGTGTTCGGGTTGGCGATGGGTCACAGAGACCGATGTCCGTACACGATAATGTGAACTTACAAATGGAAGCAATCAGACTGCAGCATAGGAGGATAAAATAAAATATAACGAAAAGGTAATATAATGTATAGGAGATTAAAGCCATATAAAATGTAATATTTAGACAAAACTGTTTTCTCAGATTCAGATAACAGGACGGGGAAATAGGATTTTGTATCGCTGCCTAAATGTTTCTATTTAGGAAACCTTTTAGGACTGACTGCAGCCAGAAAAGAGACTTAGATGATTGCTCCCTTTCTTCTTTATCTTTTACTTTTTTCTTGGACGGTATCATTTCTTCTGCGAAAAAAATATATGAAGAAGTCGGTGAAAAGTTTTTTTTTCTATTGTTTTTGTAAAATGTTTGAAATGCTAAAAGTTTATTTCAGTTAAGCTCAGGAATTTTTTATGATACAGAAATGAAATTATTACCATAATTGGTTTAAAATATAAAGTTTAACTACCCTGCTCACTTGGACCTAATATGAGGCTACTAATTTAAAAATTAAGATGCAAATTATAAGTCCAGTAGAAGTGGTATATTTCTCTTTTCTATTCACACACACACACAACACACACACACAATATATATATATATATATATATATATATATATATATATATATATATATATATATAATATACATATATAATTATATATATATGTATATATATATATATATATATATATATATATATGATATATTATTATATATTTTATATATATTATATATATAGAGAAATATTATATATAATATATTTATTAAATATATATTTATATGTATATTAAATATTATATTTATTAATGTATATAAATATGTATATACAAATATTATGTATTGTATATATAAATGTATATAAATATATATTATATATATATAATATATATATATATATATATATATATATATTTTATGTATATATATGTATATATTATGTGTATTATATATATGATATATGTATAGTTTCTTAATTATATTTTTTATTTATATATAGATAATATGTATATATATATATGTATATTATATTATATATATTATTTATATATATATATATATAGATATATTAATATAAATATTATAGATATTGTTCTAAATTGGCTAAAATTATAACTATTAATTCACTAAATATTAAAATACACAATGTTAATCCACTCTTTACGTGTATATCATTTGTGCAAATTTTGATTGTTGAACAGAAAATTGAGTTCAGAAACTTGGATGCTATTAAAAGCAACCTACCACTCTCCTACACCCTGTATAATAATAGCCAAAGTTCTCTGTCCGTCTGTCCTAAAATTTTTGAAGCAGTTGAACCTGGAATGGATAGAGACATCCATATTGGATTCTTGATGAGTTAGGGTTAGCAACGTTCGAAATTCATTTTATTTCTAGTGTATTATTTAATCAACCTAATGTTAACAGTATTAAATTTATCAATTTATCACAAAATAAATAGACAAAAATAAAAAAAATTTCTTGCATTAGGACGTCATTCATCTCATTTAATAATTTCTTATTTTAAATTATTTAAATATCGTCTGCATTATGATCATACGTTTTATCAATGAACATAGATATTACGTCAATAATTTTCTTTTGCATTTTTCTTAAATAATAGATTAGGTACATATGTGATAATTTTAAATTGAATCATCGATTATTTTTTGTCGAAAATTTTATCACTGGTATTAACAATAAATGCTATCTGCCTCTATTACGTATTGGAAAGGATTCCTTTAATAAAGGAATTCCTTTATTTCCCTTAATTGCTGTGGGAAAAAATGGGAAGAATTACCGATAATTTTGACGTAGCTAAAAGAACTTTGAATTAATTATCTTTCTAAATGAACAATGATTTAACTGCATTAATATAAATGTTTAAGACAAACAAATTATTGAGCGTGTACCAGATAATTCTTAGCCAAAAAACAAACTATTTTTTTACCTTCTTTTTTTACAATTCTGGAAAATTAAAAATTTTACGGATCCCGTCATATGACGGGATATATGCTAGTTTGTCATATTTAGTCTAATTTAATTTAATGTATTTAGTATGGTCCCAAAACTCTGCAAAACTTTTGTTTTGGTATTCTTGGAAACTATAGTTTCCAGTAAAACGAACTTTAACCAGGCTGTTCTGGGAAGATTTTTATTAACGATTGATCTTTTATATTAAAGTACGAAATTTATTCCACATCTTAACGTGTATGACCTAAATACTATTCTTAAATATAAATTGGGGTACTATTACAAAAAAGATTTATCTGCTTAATTTTTGTTATATTTCTACCTAATTTAATCTAATATATTGAATGCAATTTCAAAATTTTTCTTTAAAAGATTTTCTTGAAACAGAAAATTACTATTTACCAAACATTTTACCATACTGTTTGGGTAAGAGGTTTAATAACGATTTATTTATTTATTCTTAAGTAAAAATGTATAATCCACATGTGCATGACCTTAACGCAGATTGAGTCTTAAACAGAAATGTGGGTACTGTTACAAAAATCCTACCACCCTCTCATTTGTCTTTATCTGTCTAATTTAATCTAATATATTGAGTACAATCCCAAAACTCCGCAAAACTTCAGCGTGGAAGGTCTTGAAGAAATAGAAGATTGCTTGTGACCCAAAGTTTTACCAAACTGTTCAGCGAAGAGGTTTAATTACGATTGATTCAGTTATAGCTCCCCGTGATCAGAGATGGAAAAAAAGAGAAGGAAAATACGACGACCCAATGGATGAAGTGAGGGGGTGGAGACTGGGAAATTGTCTCTGGACGAGATCCTATCATGAGATGGACTAATAGGAGCCCCGCGATAGAGAGGAGTGACACACACAAAATAGGTCTGACCTGCCGAATCGCTTTCCGGTAATGCAGTTTCCGAGGCACAAACTTTTCTCTTTTATTTTATTTTCTCTGATTTTCTCCTGGACTTTATTCTTCTGGAATTGGAGAAAGTTGATTGAGGTTTCTCCGGAATTGTATTTCAGGAGTTGTAACGACAGCGTTCTTTATACGCTTCCGGAATTTGCCGGGGTTATCGAGGTGTAGGGAGAATAAATGGAGATTGTTTTAGTTCGGGCACATACTTTTCGAAAATTGGTTTCTTACTCCTCCTCGGGTTGGGAGGTTGAATGAATTAAGCTGTGGGAGGGAGGGAAAGTTTATGAACCAGAGTTTCTATAGATATGGGAATATATCTAGAGTCCGGTTTCATTTTTATCCGGAGCAAAATTTTCATTTCTTTCGATTTGGGAGTATGGATTTGGAATCCAGATTGGGCATATGGTGGAGACTGGACAATATTTTATCTATTCCACCGATTCCTATCTAAAGAAAACGGAAGTTGTAATTTAATTCGGGTATTAATATGAAATCCAATTTATCGATCTAAAATCAGCTGTATAAAACTCAAAGAAAAGCAAATCTACTTTAAATCTAGACTCCATTGCTATTTAAATTAGAAATTTTACATTAATTTATCTGAGCTAAACAAAAGTATTTGTAAGAAGAACTTCGTTTAGTATGTGATATTGTTTATCATTTATTTCTTTTCTCAAATATTTTTTCGTAATATGTATTTATAATTTGACTAGATAAAGATTCATTCTAGTTCCAACTACATTAAATCCTCATCAAACCCCTAGTATAATATAGGACGAAATCGAATGGGGAATAAGATTTAAAAGACCAAATAATTCCAATTATATTAAATCCTCACCAAACCCCTAAAATAATATAGGACGGAATCGAATGGGGAATAAGGTTTAAAAGACCAAATTATTACAATTATATTAAACCCTCACCAAACCCATAGAATAATATAAGACGGAATCGAATGGGGAATAAGGTTTAAAAGACCAAATAGTTCCAATTTTATTAAATCCTCACCAAATGCCCGAAATAATATATGATTTAATCGAATGGGGAATAAGGTTTAAAAGACCAAATTATTACAATTATATTAAATCCTCACCAAACCCCTAAAATAATATAGGACGGAATCGAATGGGGAATAAGGTTTAAAAGACCAAACTGTTAACAATCATATGAAATCCTCACCAAACCCCTAGAATAATATAGGACGGAATCGAATGGGGAATAACGTTTAAAGGACCAAACTGTTAACAGTCATAATATTATATTACACGTAGAGACTTTTTTCCCTTAAGATCTTTTATAATAATTTTAATGTAATCAAAGAATAACAACTTAACCTAATATTCGACAAAATTCATTAAACTTTAAAAAGAAGTTGTGATTATTACTAATACATAGATGTTAGGAATATCTTGGCTTGTTAGTGCACTTCAGCACAATCGATAGACTCGTCAATTTCTTACCAAAGTTTTAAGTTCGAAGACTCTCGAGCCGGTGATGCTCTACGGAATTAATGGATTCCAATCCCACTACTGGCATGGGTACTCATAGACATTAGGAATCTGCTTTGTGCATTAGATCTCGGTTTTAATAGACCTTATGTAGCAAAAAAGTAGACTGTTGTGTTCCAAATCAACCAACTGCTTAATTGTCTTGATCAATTCCATTTATATTGAACGCTGTTTTCCTTTTTCAGGAGCAGATTCAGACTGTGAAAACGACGCTAGTTCTGGAGGGACTAGTTGCGGGACCAGCAAAAGGCGGCGGACACGGACCAATTTCAACGGTTGGCAGTTAGAGGAGCTAGAAAAAGCCTTTGAGGCTTCACACTACCCAGATGTCTTCATGAGGGAAGCCTTAGCGATGAGGCTGGATCTCGTTGAGTCTAGAGTCCAGGTAAGCTTTATCTTTTGAATAACTGTAGTAAAAGCTGGGAACT
>CM063509.1:14370605-14375605 GCA_032207245.1 Pardosa pseudoannulata | reverse complement strand
TTAAATGCGGGTCGGTATCTGTCATAATCGATCTCACTAACTAAATATTAAACTATGAAAAATGTAAAATTTTCTCTGGCTGACTCACATTTTAAGAATTCTTTAAAAAAATATTAGTGTTATGACCAGCAATTCTTTAAGATGTCATCTTTTAATTATTTATTTATTTTTAATGTACGCCCGTTAAATGTTCTTGTAAACGTTTGAAAAAATAGTACACAGAAATTTCTCACAAATAATCAAAAATTAAATATATTTTTCTCGATTATTTTAAACGGAAGGATAGCATCTGAGAGAACTTGCTGTTCTATCACGTTGTATAATTCGTTTAAATTCTTAAAATGTGAGGTGTACAGAGGGATTTTTTTTTTCATTGGATAACATAAGTAGAGAGGAAATCAATATGGCAGTTACAGACTCAAATTAAGCGTTGTAGGATGGCATTTATAATAAAATAAAACTTCATGATGACAGATTTATTTGATATCACGTGTAAACATATTACTGTAAAGGGAAGTTTTATAATATATAAAGCTATCTGTCATGATTTCAGTCAATGTTCCTTCCGAAAATGCGTGCTTGCGTTTTTAAATGATCACAATTTTTTTAGGAGTGCTGTAGATAATTTTAGATGTGTTTAAAGTGCAGTCAACCAAAAAACGCTGAGAAACACTGGATAGTGCCCCCCCTGGATGAGTTAAGGTTCGAGGATTGGGTGTATCTGTTATATCCTCATAGGGATATTGTTTTCTAATATTGGTCTTTATGCTCCTGTAAAATAGATAGTCAACAAAATCGGTAGCATTGGGTAGACGAATGTTAAATAAAGTCAAGTGCATTGGGAGAAAATATTTTATTTGATAACGTGGACTGATTTGTTATCAATCTTGGCTCTAAATTGGCATTATTCACCTAAGACGGTAGCTCAATGAAGCCAAAAGAGCGGCAGATAACTTGTAATTTTCATATCTTTCATTTATCTTCTTTAGTGTGAGAGATATTAGTAACATAAAGTAAGTATGAATTGAAGAAAAACGCCCCTCTCCCTGGTTGATATTTGATAACTTGACTGGTTTGTTATCAATTTTGGCTCTAAATTGGCATTATTCACCTAGCACGGTAGCTAAATGAAGCCGAAATAACGGCAGAGAACTTGTAATCTTCATATATTTCAGATATTTTCTTTAGTGTGAGAGATACCACTAACATAAAGTATGAATTGGAGAAAAAAAAGATATTAAATATGAGAGAGCAAAAACTCTTCATCATAATAAGTATACTTCGCTCTGCATCTCTATGTGTACAATGCATGTGACACTAGGTAAATATGCAGTGCCACTGACATCGTAGTTACGCCCTTGTAGAATCATAAACATAAACGCAACGAAGAAAAGTTACAGACAGAAATTTGTATACTCCCCGAGATGCACAACACGCGTTGCTTGTGAAGATATCTGCTGATCAAAAACCAGAGAGGTTGTGGGATCCTTGACCTTAGACTATTGGTCCGGGGTGGAGTTGGAAAAAGATGAAGCTCCCTGATTGGAAAAGAATTAAGTTTGCCAAAATAGCTTGGGGATGTTTTCACGCCTTTTTTAAAAGCGGGGGCGTAGCTCTGAAAGTCTCACACCTTCTAGAAACAGTTTCTAGCAGCGATCTTACACATCTTAGACACTGTAAAGAAGTAATCTCTACTTGGTACGTAAACATGGTACACACTCTAGATATGGAGCATGCACACTCTAGACTTGGATCGTTTTTCACAACAGCTTCTAACAGCGATCTTAAATGTCTGTGACACTCTAAAGCAGTAATCTCTACAATATGGGTTTGCATCTCTGAGACCTAGAGCAGTAATCCATACAATACCGGGTTGCATAGTCTCTAGACTAGACATGGATGGATCATTTTTCCAAACAACTTCTAACGCTGATATTAAATATCTATGATACTCTAGATCGACAATCTATAAAATAATGGATTACATAGTCTCTAGACATAAATTGTTTTTCACAACCTCTTCTAATAGCGATCTCATACGTCTATGAGACCTAGAGCAGTAATCTCTACAATACCGGGTTGCATAGTCTGTAGACTAGACATGGATTGTTATTCACAACAGCTTCTAACAGCCATCTTAAATATCTATAATACTCTAGAGCAGTAATCTGTACAATACCGGGTTACATTATCTGTAGGCTAGACATGGATTGTTATTCACAACAGCTTCTAACAGCCATCTTAAATATCTGTAATACTCTAGAGAAGTAATATGTACAATACAGGGTTGCATAGTCTCTAGACTAGACATGGATTGTTTTTCACAACATCTAATGGCTATCTTAAATATTTATAATACTCTAGAGCAGTAATCTGTACAATACCGAATTACATAATCTATAGACATGGATCGTTTTTTCACACTGTACATATTTACTTACAAAATAAACCTTTTGATATAATTATGAGCTTTTTACAATCAATGATTTAGAAGCGAAAGACCTATATGAAATAGAAATAAAAATTGTTACTGAAATCTAAGAAAATATAACTAAATTTATTAATAATATGCTACAAATATATGGAAAATAAAACAAAATAATTTGTTTTAGCTAAACATAAATTTAAGTTAATAATATATATATCTTGTCACCAAGTAAAAAAATTCCTCTTCAGTTTAAAATTCATAATTTATTACCATTATACCCTAGTGAGAATTAAAAACTATGAAACGTAGCAGTAATGAAGCATATGTGAATTTTTATTTCTTCTTACATTATTTGCTGTTATTTTGTTAAAAACAAACCAATAAAATTTTGTGATAATAAAAACTGAAATAAACAGTAAATCCAAAGATCTTTAAAAAGGAGCCCAAAATTAAAATTTCATCGCCTGTAATCTCTTACGAAAACACTTTCAATTAGGTGTTTGCTTTTGAATTTAATCAAATTACAGAAATTTCTTTGATATGATTATATTTATACGTTTTCAGCAAATATAAGAAACAGTTTTAGTGATTTTGTTAGATTTTTGGATATTTGTTTTATTTTTCATGATGCTTTAATTCCTGATTACATGCATCTACAAAATCACTTTAGAAGATATAGGTTTTAAATTGTTTAATAAAAAAATATTTTACTTCCATCGCATTAAAAAATAACACTTGCTTTTGTTGAAATAATTATTCTGCTACTTTTGTTAAATGTGGATTTTTAAAAAATGTTTCCCTGTTGAGAGCATTCTGTTAATCAATGCAAGAACATTTTTCAGCCATGCTTGAAAAACTGAAGAGCAGTTAATTTTGAAGCAATTAAAACATGGAAAATTAATCAAATATATTTTCAACATACGTGTATAAATTAAACTTTCCGACTTATGTTTTATATCATTTAATTATTTTCATTTATTTCTTATGGTCTTCAAAAACACAAGAGTCTATCTACTACTAATAAGATTAAAGTTTTCGTGCTCGAAAATAAAAGTTTATTAAAATTATATTATTTAGAGGTATAGTAATGTTTCCTATAATGATTCTTGATTGTTAAAGTTACTTTTGCTGAAATAATAGTTCTACTACGCTTTTACAAAGTGCACAATTTTTTAAAAGAAATTTCCCTATGGATAAACAATACCTAGCACATGATAACAAAGAAAAATTTTTAACAATACATGAAAATTTGAGTGTGATTAATTTTGGAGCATTTAAAAATTAGAAAATTAATCAAATATTATATTTTTAGAAGATATTTATAAATTAAATATTTTGGTTTACGTTTTCTATTATTATTTATCTTTTAATTTTGCTCTATCATTGCTTTTAAACATTTTTGCAAATATATGCTTATCCTTTTACCAGCTAATTTAATAATTATCGCATAGAAAAATTTTCTATTTCTACATGATGAATTTTTATAAAAAAATTGAACTTTCCCAGAATATATTTTTATTAACTTAAAAGTCGTAACTTAATATGGATACATATATTTATTTTCCTGTGTGTTATGAATGTTTGATAAACGCTCCTTTTTGATTGAAATGCTATTACCTTTATGATTTTATGATACAAAAATTATTTTCCTGCTTCGGATAGCTGTGTGGGGATTCATTAGTTTGATGGATTTGATTTTATCGGAGTGCTACGGTCTACTGTTTTGCTACAAGAGGTGCGTGTGAAACCCACATATAAAGGATTCGTTATTGTAGGTAAATCTACTTTTCATTCTCTAATTAATCCTTAATAATGATGAATGACAGAAAATCATTCTCGTCATTCATCATTAACTCGACATGACGATTCCTAAGTTCAATACATATAGAAGTAGTATCTTACAGAAACCTGTAAAAAAATTAAGTGTAACATATTGTTCACTAAAACTAAGATCGTCCATTTCATAGTGACACATTGAACTGATTGTCACACCCGTAACAGCATATTTACGATATTTTAAACAAGTAAAAAAGAAACGGAAATTCTTTACTTTCTACAAAAATCTTCCTTTGGTGTTATGATTGTTTCACAAAATATATATATTTGAAATATTGTATTCTTTAAAGAAAAATGATAAAAAGTAGTTCAATGTGTCACAAACGTTTCTATGGAATAGCCGAGATACAGATTAGGCTTTCTGCACCAAATAACAGTAAAATTTTTAATTTTCCAGAATTGTAAAGTACCCTATGAGGCAGGTTAAAAAATGGTTTGTTTTTTGGATGACGATTATCCGGAACTCGCTCAGTAATTTGTTTATATTCATACTCCTTTAAAGTCTCCCGATACTGTGAATGCACTTTAGAATCACTTTGAATTCATTTAATCAAACCATGTGGTTATGCATACAAAACAAACACACAAACGAACAAACTTCTTAATTTTCAAAGATATATTTTTTAAACGCTAGGCATTTATTAGTCATTGAAATAGATTCCTAGGCTTTTATGAAAAGAATTTGTTGTTAATACAGGTGATAAAATTTTCATTGCAACAAAAAGTAATCGATCTT
>CM063509.1:14355605-14365605 GCA_032207245.1 Pardosa pseudoannulata | reverse complement strand
GGAAAGTATATAGTTAAATCACTATAATTTTTTGTAGAACATTTCAGTGATTTCACATATCATTTAAAGATTTTATGGGTACATTGCAATAAAGGAAAATAGCATTTTAATTTTATTACTTCAAGCGGAGATCGAAAAATATCGATTGTATTGCTATAAATTAATTAATGGTGAAGTTGACTAATACCATTTATTTCAGAACAAAGTGTGGAATAATTTCACAAAATAATTACTAATAAGCAGAAAAGTTTTTAAATCTCTAAAATCTTCTACCTTGCTTAGTACATATTTAAAATTTTACGTATCAATCAAAAGTTATTATCAGCACATTGTAATTAAAAAAATATCTTTACTTCACTGATTTAAGTGAAGATAGCAAAAATGTATTGCATTATTATAAATTAGTTAACTGTAAAGTTAACTGATGTCATAAATTTCAGAATAAAGTATAAATAATTTCACAAAATAATTACTAAAAGGCAGAAGTGTTTAAATCACTAAGATATCTCTAGCTTAAAACATTTCTATAATTTCACGTATCATTCAAAAGTTATTATCAGCACATGCAATAAAAACTATTTTCTCTCCTTCATTTTTTCGAGTGAAGATCGCAGAAATGTATTGCATTACTATAAATTAATTAAGGATAAAATTGACTGATGTCATTTATTTTAGAACAAAGTATTAATAATTTCATAAAATAATTACTAAAAGGTAGAAATGTGTTTAAACCATTATGATCTTGCTTAGAGTAGTTTAATGAATTTACATATCATTCAAAGGCTGTTATCAGAACATTGCAGAAAATGAAAATATTATCTCCTCTTTATTACTACAAACAAATATTGTAGAAGCTTACCTCATTACTACAAGTTAAATAATGGTTAAGTTTACAAATCACGTTTGTCCCAGAACAAATTATGGAATACTTTAACAAAATAATTACTAAAAAGCCTAAATGTTTTTAAGCCAAAAAGAGATTCTAACCTAACTTGTTTGGAACATTTCAGTGATTTAACGTATCATTCAAAAGTTGTTATCAGCACATTACAGTAAAAGAAAATAATATTATCAAATTAAAAGAAAAAACATTACCAGTATATAAACCACATCTAACGAATACAAAAGGCTTCTATTTGAAGATAACACTTATTACGGCAGTTAGCAAATTAGTCATGGCTATTTCAGAGCTACTCTACGATTCAAGTAAGAGAAAAGATTCTGTTCAACCCCTCCCTACGTATAATCTAGAAAATTCATTCCCCATTGTAAAAGTAAACCCAAGAGTTTAATAATTCACGCAATTTTCACAGCAACGCTTGTCAGCAGTTTTAAAGACGTTATTTCATTAAATTACGCCGCAAACAGCCTGTTTTATCGCGGGGAAAACTCAAAATTTGGAATATTTATTTAATAATTCACATCCAGAAAGCAGCGGAGAGGGAATGTGTGGTAGAAAATTTTAGATTAACAAATTTTATAACGTATCCTCAATTCAGTTTATGCATATAAATTCTTTACCAACGTATTCTATATTGTGTCTGGTGAATTCCAAAGCCTTTTTTAATTTGCACGCTCTGAGAATGCTCGAAAACAGTATCTTTGCATAATTAAGGAACGCGTCTGATAAAGTTAGGATTTCTATAATGTTGGGTAAGGAATTTAATTAGCATTTTTGTCTCCATGTTTCGCTAGCGTTGTACAAGTACCTTTCAGCGTTTAATAGAATGAATTCACACGAATCGGGATAATTTTTATACATTTTAAATAATTAAATACATATTCAGTTCGGGGAAACAGTAGTCAGTGTATGTGCGTTGCAATTTGCCAAGAATGAATCTGAATTATTAAAGAATTTACGATTCAAAATTAGCTTTTAATGAACATTTTGAATTACAGCTCTTTTTTACCCCTCCGGTTTTGAATGTACTTTTTTAGAAATAATTAAGAAGCGAATTGTCAGGAATAATTGTGTAATGTTATTTTCAAACACTGGCGAAATGAATTTTGCATCCAAGTTTACAACTCTTTATGCTCATAAAACATGCGTAATGTAGGTGTAATTTTGTATTTTATTTTCCTTTGGGATATATGGAATTTCATTTTCCCAGACAAAGCATTTTATTTACTCTCCATTTAATAAACAAGTGGATTGCCATATTAAGATTTCTTTATTTCTATCGAGATAACTTAATATTTAATTTAATGCAACTGTATTGGGTACTGACTGTTAGGAAAGTAGTAGTAACATTATGTTTTGATGCTCAAATATAAAAAAGAAATCTTTCCCAAAAGCTTAAAAATCTTTATTAGATTAGTATAGTTAATTTAGAGTAACTTCTTTAAATAAAGTTCTTATTTTCTTATGTGTTTATGATAAAAGATTTTAGTACGTATATGTTTAAATATTCTTAGTAAATAAAATACATTTCGTTTCCTGGTAAAATAAATTACAAATTACTTTGTGTGTTTGCATTCTAAAACTTGCTATACATTCTTCATTTTTGTTCCCTCTTTCAATTTGCTAAGCATTACGATACATTTGTTCTTTAATAACATAGCTAGTTTCTTTTAAAAAAAGTAGGTTTGTGATGTTCTAAGGATTAAAAAAAGATATGCATGGTGTATACCAGTGGGGAGCAAACAGAAAGCTAGAGTCGCATATTAGTTTCATGTACTTTATATTTGCTTTTTATGTGGCTTTATATTCTAAAACTTACAATTGCTATACATTCTTCATTTTTGTTCCCTCTTTCAATTTGCTAAGCACTACGATAACTTTGTTCTTTAACTACACTGCTAGTCTCTTTAAAAAGTAGGTTTGTTATATCATAAGTCTTAAACAGATGAATGGTATATTAACCAGCAGTAAGCAAATATAAAGTTAGAGAAAGCTGCATTTCAGTTTTATATACTTTATATTTACTTTCTGTTATGTGGATTTATATTCTAAAACTTGCTTTACTACACGTTCTCCATTTTTGTTTCTTCGAGTTTTCTTTCAATTTTTTAGCATTACGATAATTTTGTATTTCAATTACAAAATTAATCTTTAAAAAGAGTTGTTTTGTAATGATAAAGTATTAAAAAACAGATAAAAATACAGTATTCGAGAAATAGCTTCAAATGACGCGAAACTGTCGAATGTATCTATTACTATCTATTAGAAAAATGTCAAATTAAATATTATGCATTGGATAAACAAATTTCGGGCTTCACGAAATTGAAATACCATTTTTTTCTCTTGCCCGAACTAGGGTCGGGCATTTCAAAATCGGCACAAATGCGTTGCCCGTTCGGGTGTCTCAGGCAAGAGGATAAAATATACATAAGAAAAATACGTGTTAACTATTGTGGGTTTATCTTGAAAGAAAATTTTAAGCTTTCTGTTCGCTCAGCAGCCTTTTGCAGCTTTGAGAATTCATAGATTAGTGCAAAAGAAATGCGTTGCCAAGAAGCCTTCTGTATTAAGCTTAATTTATTGCTATCCATTGTATTTCATCTGAAACTAAGGTTCAAACAACACCAGATCATAAAGAAAAACCCCGACTGTTTGCCAATAACTTCTGGGGATGCTTTGCTACCGAATTTGATGCGATAATAAATACACAGCGAGTAGAGGAAAACACAGATATCGACCTGCGTAATTACACCCATGACAAATGAATAGCCCAAGAGAAACGCAAAATTCTTCGCTCTAAACCCTAAAAACCATTTTTCAGTGATCGTCCATTAATAACAGACCACCAGATCCGAGCCGTTTTCTTGTTTCAGAAGTCGAGCATGCACATTGGTCATTATAACATCCTCAGAGCTTCCTCTTCTTCCTAGAAGTTGTTCAAGCCATTGCTCATTGCTTTCTTCTCCAGAGACATTAGCCGACAGATGTTGTGCACCAAACAAAAACTATAGAAGTCACGTGTTTGTTTTTGCTTCTTTCGTCCCCAACTGTATCTTCGGCCGGGGAATCAATTTGTCAGTTTTGAGCGAGTAATCATTTGCAGTAAGGAAATTATGCTATCAGAATAGTAAATTGTTACGTATGAGCGATTTAATGTGATCTCTTAATATCCGTAATATTTCTTTCTCTGTGACATAGACAGTTTCTGCAGGGTGAAGTATGTATCCTGACTATGAGATATATATTAAAACATGAATTATGAGATCAAAATAACGTATAGCTGTTTAAGTCATCTTTTAACATATAATTTTTTTCTTCTTGGTGGTTGTTAACGTTAAGCGACTGACTCATGATTTTTTTCCGATAACATCACTGCACTTTTTCCTTCTATCGATCGCACATTTTCCCAATTATCATTTTCATTGATTACTATCGATAAAGGTTGAAATTAAGGTTACTCTGAGATTAAGTATAGCTGGTATGATATTAATTTTGACTTCAATATACTGGATTTTATCTGTGTGCATATGCATGTATATATATATATATATGTGTGTGTGTATATATATATTTGTATATATATATTATATATATGTATATATATATATATATATATGTGCATATGTATATGTATATACGTATATATCTATGTATATATATATATATATATATATATATATATATATATATATATATATATATATATATGTATATATGTATATGTATGTATATATATATATATATATATATATATATATATATATATATGTATATGTATATATATTATATGTATATATATATATATATATATATATATATATATATATATATATATATATATATATATATATATATATATATATATGTATATATATGTATATGTATATATATATATATATATATATATATATATATATATATATATATATATATATATATATATATATATATATATATATATATATATATATATATATGTAAAAGTAAAGTAAAAAACCCTCAATTTTAATAAATTAATAACCATAGTTTTTTTAATTAAGGTTACTGTAAGATCAAGTATAGCCGATATGCATATTACTTTTGCATCCAGCAAACTACATTTTGTTTGTGTGCATATGTATGAGTATATTTATAGTTATAAGCACATTAGTGAGGATATTGTTAGAAGTTTCTATATGTATTCCTATAAAAATAAATTAAAAATATCCTTCACATTAAGAAATAAATACCTTAATTTCCTAAAATTAAGCTTTTCCCTTTTTTAAAAAATTCCGACTATCATATGAGTATATTTTCATACCATAGAGATAATTAACTATATAAGTTCAAATAATAATCCAATTAATCCCTTTTAGAGTAACCTCATTAGGAGAGGAAAGCTTAATATACTTATTCCCATTATAGGTTTATTATTTAATACCTCCCACCACATATAACTTATAAGTCAATCTTTTACAATAAGTCTGCTTAAGAAATTTCTGGAATTTTATTAAATATAATAAGATACTGTATCTCACAGCATGCGAGGTACAATATTTTAAAAGATGTAATTCTTCAACGAGTTTCTTTTGACCAAATGCACTCGAGGACCGGTTTCTCTAAAACTAATAAACATGAACTTTTAGAGTTACCTTTATGATAATTAATCTCTAGAATAACCTTTAACCAATTAGCCTTCACAATAACCTTTAACCAGTACAGCAAAACTATAATCTTTACATACAATGATTAAACTGTAGAGTAATGTTTTGGATTTAAGAAATAATCAATATGTAAAAGATATCTTTACATTTCATTTCGCAGCATATTTACATAGAACAACAATTATTCAGATCCAAAAGGATGTAATAGCTGACCATTACAATTTTTTGATTTCCATGTCGTCATAGCTGACCATTACAATTTTTTGATTTCCATGTCGTCCTCCTGGAATTTATTTAATTGAATTGGAATTTTTGTCAAATTTACATTAATTGATTATTTGCCTTTATTTCAATTAAATTCGTGACTATTACCAGTCACATCTTTCAGAGATTAGTAAATATGAACGCTTCTGATTAGTAAGTAATGTCTACTAAGGAATATGTTTATTTGTTCTAACATTATCTCCTCTATGTTATATACCATGCGATGATCGTATGGTAGGTTGCTACTCATCAGAATCCTTGGGCTTGTATCTATCTTCTAGCACGATTGTTCGTACTCTAAGAAGTTTAAGAAGTTGGTACAGTGTTATTAGCCCTAGAGTAGACAAAAAGTAGATCGTACCTCTCCAAACCAAACCTTTATGCTGTCCTGTATTTGACTAATGGAATATTCAGCTTGTAGTACATGAAATTAATGGTTCGATGAGATTGCTGCAATGGACATTTTGATACTGTCGAACTAATTACAGCTGGACTTATATATTAACACATTGTATGCGGGACATGTACTAATACGTTTTCTGACGATTGATACTTCAGCTTGGACACGTGCTAGTACGTTTTCTGACGATTGATACTTGAGAGCGGGTTACGTACTAATAGGGTTAGAGTAACAACATGGTATATTTGTGGGTACAAAAATAACAGTATATACAGGAAAACGAAGCCGAATGTTCTTGTCTACTACATAAATTCTGGAAAAATTGAGGCAAAAACTAGTTTTTACATTATTAATTTTATGATTGCTCTTTTCATTTTTTATATTGTAAAGATTTTTATATATATCATAATTCGAAAACATTAAAACTATATACTACTATTTCTATTTGATTTTTCATATTTACGAATGGATATAATGAATTTCATGCTACGAATTAAGAATGATTATTTATATCAAAATCCCGTAAATTAATCACATATTTTAAGAAGTGTTATTAATCATATATAAGGATATAACTTATATCATGAGTTTAAAATCTTAATTGATATCTTAACACATTGAGTGCGGGACACGTACTAGTACGGGTTAGTGTAACAAAATGGTTCGCTTGTGGGTACAAAAATAACGGTAGATACAGGAAAACGAAACCAAATGTTCTTGTCTACTACATAGATTCTGGAAAAATTTAGATAGATAAAAACTAGTTTTTACATCTGTCTATGCGGAACTGCAGAACGGGAAGGTTGATTAAAAAAATCAGTTTAGATTTTAAATTAACTTTTTGTTTAACCTTTGAGAAAATGATATTATATATATATATATATATATATATATATATATATATTTTGTATTATATTTATATATATTTTTTTATATTGTCTATATTATATATTTGTTTATATATTTATATAAATTATTAAAAGTTGGTTAAGATTCGTATATAGAACTTATAATCTATATAATATTAAAATATTATAGCTTTATATAACATATTCTTTGATTTACACATTTAAATTATAATGACTGGTAGATTTTCATAAATGTTTATATACTTCTTCAATATTTGAAGTAGCAATTAAATTGAATATTTTGCTTGAAACTTAACAAATTAACGCTATTGCCCTATTTACGAAAATTCTTTAGAATTATAACATCAGAATTCGTAATGCATGGTAGATATTCAATCCTTTATGTTGTCAATATGAAGTACAAGCTATTGCAGAGCTAATTTGCTAAAAGACACTACAACATAGATTACGATCAACACTCATTCTTTAAATTACACACAGAATCTGATAATGTACTGGAAGATTATTCATAATCTTTTATGCTTCTTTAATCTTTGAATGTAGACATACGTATTGCAGAGCTTATTCGTCGCTTATAACTTGCAGACACTGCTTCCAAACGCTATTATCCTAGCTTTACGACCAACACTTAAACTTCTTTCAGAATTCTGATAATAAACTGGAAGATTATTCATAATCCTTTATGCTTCTTTAATATTTGAATGTAGACATTGTGTATTGCAGAGCTTATTCGTCGCTTATAACTTCCAAACACTGCTTCCAAACGGTATTGCCCTAGCTTTACGACCAACACTCGGACTTCTTTCAGAATTACACACTTTCAGAATTCTGATAATAAACTGGAAGATTATTCATAATCATTTATGCTTCTTCAATATTTGAATGTAGACATAGCGTATTGCAGAGCTTATTCGTCGCTTATAACTTCCAGACACTACTTCCAAACGCTATTGCCCTAGCTTTACGACCAACATTCGGACTTTTTTTAGAACTGCACACTTTCAGAATTCTGATAATAAACTGGAAGATTATTCATAATCCTTTATGCTTCTTTAATATTTGAATGTAGACATTGCGTATTGCAGAGCTTATTCGTCGCTTATAACTTCCAGACTCTACTTCCAAACGCTATTGCCCTAGCTTTACGACCAACACTTGGACTTCTTTCAGAATTCTGATAATAAACTGGAAGATAATTCATAATCCTTCATGCTTCTTTAATATTTGAATGTAGACATTGCGTATTGCAGAGCTTATTCGTCGCTTATAACTTCAAGACACTACTTCAAAACGCTATTGCCCTAGCTTTAAGTTCAACACTCGGACTTCTTTTAGAATTACACACTTTCAGAGTTCTGATAATAAACTGGAAGGTTATTCATAATCCTTTATGCTTCTTTAATATTTGAAGGTAGACATTGCGTATTGCAGAGCTTATTCGTCGCTTATAACTTCCAAACACTACTTCCAAACGCTATTACCCTAGCTTTATGACCAACACTTGGACTTCTTTCAGAATTACACACTTTCAGAATTCTGATAATAAACTGGAAGATTATTCATAATCCTTTATGCTTCTTTAATATTTGAATGTAGACATAGCGTATTGCAGAGCTTATTCGCCGCTTATAACTTATACCCGCGACAGGGAACTGTCCGGAAACGACGCCTGTGTGTCGTCTACCCCCCCTCCTGTCTTGTGCCCCTTGCACCTCCCACTAAAAATCCATCTTTCACAGAATCCGGCCCATTACCCTTTCAGCCCTTGGCCGAGCATTGTAAATGACTTTAATGTCCTTTTCCCTAAAAATCGGAGAGCTCCACTTCAAAGTTCGGCAAATTAATAGCGAACTAATTAGCGGATTAATTAAGGAACCGTCCGAAGATTTTAATGGAAATTCTTGGCGGAGTGGGGATTACTTAGAGGGAATTTCCGTCGGTAATTATGAGGGAGGCGACAGTTTAGAAATCCGGGGGATCATAAGTAGGGGACTTTAAAAGGATGAGGCTATTAGAAGAGAGGACATCAGCGGGGGTGGGTGGAACACTGGTGTATGTCCGAAAATTCGGAGCTTTGCCCGGAAAGTGTTTTAAAGCTGTCAGGCGGGTATAAAACGTTTTAAAATAAGTGCTAAAAATATAATAAATTTCCTGACAAATAGTTTCGCTTTCCGTTAACAAGGAGTTGGGGTTTAAATATTCTTTTTTATTTAATATTTATTTAATGAAATTTTTATCTTCATATTTACCCCTTTTCATGATTTTCAGGAATAAAATTTTAATAAGTGTTATCTGTTAAATTATTTGAAATTCTTGACATAATGTAGACTTTTTATGGATAGTTAAACTACAGGTCAGTATGTTTCTAATATCATATTCAAATATATATTCATCGTAATTCTCAAAAAATATAACCTCAATTTATGTGTAAAATTATATAAAATATGTATTTATATGTGAAAGTTTTTGGCATTCTAAATACAACTATGTACGCAAAAAGCACAAATTGACATAAGTTAATTTAAAGATTTCAAATTGAAATAAATTTTTTTAAAGATAATTGAAAATGTTAAAATTTAACATCCATTAAATATTTTGTTATATTTTGTACTAATAATTCCAATTTTTTTTTTACAAATTTAGCTAATTTTATATTACATTATTTAATGGTATTTTTATATACTTAAGCAATGCAGAATTCTCTAGAAAAATTTGTCAAAAAGCAAAGCTTATATATATATATATATATATATATATATATATATATATATATATATATATATATATATATATATATATATATATATATATACATATACATATATATACATATATATACATATACATACATATATATACATATATATATATATATACATATATATATATATATATACACATATATATATATACATATATATAT
>CM063509.1:14340605-14345605 GCA_032207245.1 Pardosa pseudoannulata | reverse complement strand
AAAACAGTGTTATTTTTTTTATTGGACTTCTACAATAAAATGATTAAAAATTTTAGAAGAAAAGGAATTGAAAATTATAGTTTTCTCTTTTAAATTACTGATTAGTTTATTGTAACTAATTATTGTCTGAAAATCTAAAGTAAAAAAAAAACATTAAATATTTTAAAATTCAGATTATTACTTTTATTTATTGACTAGACATCTACGCATTAATTAACTACAATAAAGCAGGTAAACTTCCAGATGAAAAACGAAAGTTTTAATGATCACTTTATAAAACTATTCCTTTTTAATAACTGCTGATTGCGTGAACTCTTAAATAATCACTCTCTTTTTTACATTACAAAATACATGTACCTTATCGGTTTCTCGAAAAATAAATGCAGCTTTAAAAAATTGAGGATTTATACGTAACATTTATTGATTTCAACAACAAAAAGAACGACAAGATAAAAAAAAAAATTTTACTAAGCGCTTGTCTCTGAAAAATTTCGCTTGGAAATTTTATTTCGAGCTGTCGAACACTTTCAGAAAACAATTTAACCAACACAGCTGCATGCTTCTTTAAGAGCCGCTTTTCTTTTTTATTTATTTATTTATTTATTTTCACTGTTCTCCTATCTTCTTCTCAATAATATTTCATATAAGGCCGGGATACATTTTTTTATATCTCTTGTCCTTGTTATTTGCTACAATCATTTTATTTCTGCACTCTACCGTTAAACCACCATTAGCAGGGAAAAAATATAAAATCAAATTTAAGGGTAAGAATAGTAGGGTGGTGGAGAGAAAATAAATTACGTTCCCGAGAAACGCAGTCTTAAATGATAAACAAGACCACACATACCACATAGAAAGGAAAAAAAATATTTAAAAAAAAATAAAGCGCAGGAGCATTATTTTTTTGAAGAAAATAATTCAATCTTGAAATATAATTCCATCTTGCTAACAAAATAACGTTAAAGAAGTGAATAGAGGCAAGAACTAAGCACCCCCTTCCTCCCTACTCATAGTTCCCCCCCGTAAAAATTCGATAAGGCTGAACACGGAAAGAAATGTTCCACAATCCTCTTCCTCCATCCCTGCACATCTCCGAGAAATGAATGAGGTAGGCGTGTTTTGGTTATACCCCCTCCCTTACCCTTGCATTCTCCGAATGCAAATCAAAGGGAATTTTACACGAACCTGCGCAAGCAAACCTCTTATTTTCTGCTCAATAATTTGAGATGACGGCTTGAGAAGGGGAGAAAGGCAAATTAATGCCCCTTCCGTTAAGGGTAAAGGGAGATGGGATCGTCTCCGTTACATTTTTTGGGAGATTCTTACAGAAAGTAGGCACAAGATGGAATTGCGTGTGAGTACGATATCCAAATCACGCTAACCAAATGTTATGTTAGCGGTTTATTTATTCTATTTTTTTTTCTCGCGTTCGAGTAATGGGTAGCTTATACTTATGGCTTGGTTTAATAAAAAGGATCTTCGTTAAGGTTATGCAAAGTATTTATGCAGTCATGCCTTATTTATTATGCGCAAATAAGCAGGCATTTGATGAAATTAAGGGAAAAAATATTATTTAGTTTAGAACTTTTTTTAACTTTTCATTTCATCTAATGTTAAAAGATTTCAGTCATGAATAACAGTGGTTTTCGCTTTATATTTTAACTTTTAATTTTGGAAATAGTTACTATTTATCAGTATTATAAAGTGTATATAATGAATAGTAATAGAGACAAAAAGCTCATAATAACTATAACGGGAAATTATAATTAACTACAAACGAAAACTGTTAAAAAATGCAGCCATCAATAATTGGTTTTCCGTACTAAATTTTAATTCTTAGTAACTTAAATAGTTATTATTTATCAGTATTATAATTTTGCCGAACGTTAATCCTGCGTAACAGATAATTGCAGGTTACAGTGGATGAAAATCTTCTCTGTTTAACCACGCAGGATTAATGGGTTTTATTTATTATTTTTATCTGTGATAAAACTAAAAAAAATAATTTCTACGGTATGTCTGTTGGCATATAGTAAAAAAACTGAAGGCTGTGTTATTAAAGGGTAAGAAAAAAAGAGGTTTCATTTAACATCTAATCTACATCATTCCCTAAAATGGGTCTTTAACTAGGTCCTTATCTGCTATTAAAATCCCAGATAAATCCGAGATAGCTGACATTCAGTAGACATTAAATCAATAAGATTTAATCTCTACCGAATGTCAGCTATCGAAGTGAGTAAAAATATATGTCATGTTGCTACTGATATTTTTAAAAAAATATTGCTGTTTAACTTAACATCTAATGTAAACCACATAGTTAAATGCTTCTTTAATTACTGTTAATACCTGTGACTAAAACATAAAGAAATATTTAATTTTTACCGTATGGCAGTTAGCGTAAGGTAAAATGAAAATAATAGAGAAATACGGTTTAGATTGTTTTTGGAGACAGGGAAGATACCACAAACTTGTCCTTCAAACAGGTACATGTCAAGAGATTATTAAAATACATTTTTTCCGCAGATGAACTTAGTGGGCAGTTAGATGAGTTTACCAAACCAATACGGCTTAGATAACAGTTGAAAAAGTCTCGGGATGTAATTATCCTGAAGATTGCAGTAAAATTATGGCGAGGTAGTTCCATTGTCACAGGATAATCTAACAGTTGCAAATATGCAAATATGAGTCTGTCTGAGAAAGTTCTTAATGTGTTTTGCAATAGTTTTTCATGCAGAGGAATAAGACACAGTGGGAGTAAGTTGTGGGGGAATCGTAACCCCTCTTAGCAAGGGTATCTGCTTTTTCATTGCCACAGATGTCACAACCACTATTTTGGTTAAACCTTGTTGCTTAATTGACATCTAATCTAAATCATACGTTTAATCACTGAACTCGTGAATCTTCCGCTTCTTACCTAGTTTGTAACTTAATTTTAAATTTGTAATTTTTCTAACTGAGTTAATTAATTTCAATCAGTATCTTCAGTCCTCATCGTGTAAAAAATCGTCTCATTACATCGTGTTTCATTACTTTCATGCATCAAAAAATTTCTTTTTCATTATATCCAGCAAGGAAGTTAGAACACGAGCTTAAAAAAATTGCGATGTCCCGTGCGATGTCATACGTTTAAATTTTAATCATACTTATATCTGTTATGTCCTTACTTATAATGAAAATCACTGATGAACAAGTTAAGAAATATAATCAATGAATGTAAACTAGCGTATAGTAAAAAATTGTGGGTCATGCAATTATTAAATTTTAAAAAAACCTTTGCCAAGATCTAATCTAAACCATGAAATTAAATGTGTATTTAATTGACAATAACATCTGGGACAAAAACAAAATTTAAGCTTTATGTCAATTTGCATGTAGCCAAAAAAATTTTTTAAAAATTGCAGGCAATGATGTTATTAAGAAAAAAAATTCACTATTTAACTTAATAATCAAATCTACATTATAACATTTACATAACATCTGTGACTAGAATAAGGAAAAAAATATTTAATATCTACCGTATCTCATATGGTATACAGCAAAAAAAAAATGTAGGTTATGTCACTAATTAAAAAAAATAAAAAGCTGTTGTTTAACTTACTAATAATCTACACTACACAGTAAAAATTTGTCTTTAATTGCCATTTACGTTTCCGATAAAATAGGAAGTTTAAAAAAATTGTTTTTTATTATATCCAGCAAGAAGTTAGATGAAAATTTTTTTTAAAAATTGCAGGTTATGATGATATTAAGAAAGAAAAATTTAATATTTAACTTAACATCTAATCTACATTATACAGTAAAATGTGTCTTTAACTTAGAATAAAGAAAAAAATATTTAATATCTACCGTATCTCATATGGTATACAGCAAAAAAAATGTAGGTTATGTCATCGATTAAAAAAATAAAAAGCTGTTGTTTAACTTACTAATAATCTACACTACACAGTAAAAATGTGTCTTTAATTGCCATTTACGTTTCCGATAAAATAGGAAGTTTAAAAAAAATTCTTTTTCATTATATCCAGCAAGAAGTTAGATGATAAACTAATTTAATTTCCGAAGTCTCTCCGGTAAGGGATGAAAAGAAAAATAAATGTGAAGAAATAAAGCAAAATAGATAAAAAAAGAAAATGCCTAAACGAGATGCCAAAACAGCGTTACATTACCCGTCTTCTACAAAAACGCGAACTGTTCTTACCGGGCGGGCAAAATTTAATATAAAACACACTAATGCATATTTTTATTCTGCTCTTCTTCTTTTTTTTTCTTCTTTTTTCTTTCTCTCTCTCTTCAATAATATTTCATATTATTTTCGTCTCTATCATTTTATCTTCTCTTATGCCGTTAAACCACCATTAACGACGTAAGAATAAAAAAAAGCAAATAAATAAAACGTAAAACTCCCTCTAAAAAAATAAATAAAAATAAAAATAAATTACTTAGCCCCGTACACTTAAAAAAAGAGAGGGGGAAAGCGAGAGAAAGAGCAGGGAAAAAATATTAAAAAAACCATTTTCTTTTGCAAAAATAATTCAATCTTGAAATATAATTCTGCCGCGGTAACAAAATAATATCGAGGAAAGGAAAAAGAAAAAAAAATAGAAAGGAAAGAAAAGACCCCGAGAAATTTGATGAAACTAAACTTTGTTTCAGGGAAGCAATTTCATTTCCCGGGGAATGCCGGGAACGAGCGAGAGTGGGCGTGGTTTTTTTGCTCCCCGTGTTCGAAATGCAAATGAAGGATATTTTACCGGAAAACCCGGAGCATCGCAAACCTCTTATTTTCTACTCAATAATCGCGTCAGTGTGGGGGTCGGGGGAGTGTTCGGGGGGGGGAGGGGGGCGTTAAATATCGGCTCCATTTCGGGATCACGTTCTATTACATGTTTGGGGGAGGGAGTGTATGTTTTGGAATCGCCGGTCCTTAACGTGGGAATGAAGCACTGATTCATCAGCTGCTGCCATAGTACGCTTGGGAAGGGTTGCATAGCTCGTTTGGC
>CM063509.1:14333105-14335605 GCA_032207245.1 Pardosa pseudoannulata | reverse complement strand
TAAACATTTTACTGATCCCGTCATATGAAGGCCTATATGCTAGTAGTAAATAATCATCCGCTTTTTTTGCGAAACATCAAAAATTTTCCACCGAACTCTGGTTGTCCTTTGACCACCATTTGTTGACTGTTGGTCTATACAATAAAGACAGCTTGATTTGAAAATTGCAGGTTATGATACTGTTGCTTATGATGTCCCAAAGCAATGCTTTGTTTATTCTATGTAGGGCAATGCTTTATTTAATCGTCAATGATTTTTCCCTAAAAACATATAACATCAGTTTCCACTGGTAGCATTTTCCGTCGTGATTTATAATGCCTCCTACTATGGGGCTCTTAAAATTCCTTTAAAAACATTTTTCTGCCGTGTTCTATTTTTCATACCGAGAGAGAACAAACTGCGTTCTGGGGAAGAAATACAAAAAAAAAAAAATAATAAAATAATAAATAAATAAATAAAATCACCAAATAGTTTCTGGTTGCAACTTTAAAACACCTTCATCATTTCGCGCCAAGCAGGAAAACAAATTTAAATAATAAAAAAAAAACCTCCTGATTCATCTCCCATCCGTAAACCGCAACAAATAACAGAGCAGACAAATCGAAAGCTGCCGAAAATCGAAAACAAAAAGTGGAAGAAATCTAGGTAGTACGCATACAAAGCGGGGGAAACATTCCTTTTTTTCGTTTCTTCTGTAAAATCACTCCAGAAATTCACTATGCAAATTTCCGAGTATATATATATGTATACATATATTTTAACCCTACGGGCCTCTTTCTAGACGTATAGCCGTGAGGCTTTTCCTTGGCGAAATGCTATATATCTTCCGCTAGCGGTACAGGGGAAGAAGCAAAATGCTCAGAGCGAGTGAGAGAGAGAAAGAGGGGCATTGCTTGTAGAAGAGAGAGGTGCACGCCAACCTCACATTAGACTTCGACCAGCTCATTTGAGAGTGGTTCCAATTTTTGCCAGCAGAGAGGGTGCGTGAACGATGTTAAATCAACGCGAAGGTGGGTAAGAAGGTAAAAAAAAAAATGAACATAAACAAAAGTTTGTGTCCTTCTGTGGCGTAAAACATTTGGGATTTCCAATACCCAAAGGAGATGGATGTTGGCGATTTTTCATACGGAAAAATTTAGAGGTCATTTTTCCTTCTCCGCATCTGCGAATTGGTAACTTTATGTTACTTTGGGGGGTTGTGTTATCCACATTTCGATTATAGGCCTGAACTGAGATCTAAAAAGAAAACTGACTGCATAACCCTCTTCCATCAGTAACAGCACCCAGAAATTAGTTTTTTTTGAGTGGATATCATCAATGCCATCAAAGAAGCAATTTCACTGGAATTACCACTTGATAAAAACTTAAAGATTACGCTATATTAATCAACACTATATCTATACATTTCAATCTTATTGTTTCTGTTTAAAACTATTCGAGAATTATTATAAATATTATAACAAATGATATATATATATATATATATATATATATATATATATATATATATATATATATATATATATTTTTATAGTTTTAAAATTAATGTTATTTTAGGAAAATAATAAAGATACCAAGTAAACAGACTATTTACTTCTATTTACTACAAACGTTGGAATCCAACAAAATTGTTGAAAGAGACTCTTGAAAAAAAAAACTGCTTCCTCAGTTTTTGTGAGAAAACTATTTTTATTAACTAATAAAAAATAGTTAATGCGTAATAATGTCAGGCTGTTTGTTTAACCCTTTTACAGTTCAAAATTAAATCGCTTCCTTCAAATATTATTGTCATTTATATAACCAGGGGCGGGCCTACAGTCGGATAAACCAGATGTCTGTCCAAGAGGGCAAATTTTAGAGGCAGCAGTTTGGCTTTATTATAGGTTTAGTCTGGTTTGGTTTGGAACGCTAAGGTCACCTTTTTTGATACACGAGGTCTAGTGAGACTTGGATCTACTGCTTAGCCGATTCCGACTACGAACATCCATGCCATCAGCGGGATTCGAACCTGTGACCTCTGGTACCGAAGAGCAGAACTCTACCATTTCGCTATTATTTGGCAGCTTTATTATAGGAGGTCTGTGAGATCTCCAAGCATACCATTGCTATCTACTACTGATCGTTAAATAGTTTCTTTTTTTTCTACATTCGGCTTCCTTTCCGATACCCCGTAATAACAACGGCAGCTTTATTATAGGAAGTCTGTGAGAAGGCAAACTATCCCATTGTCATCTAAATATTGATCTTTAAATAATTTTTTCCTTTCTACATTCAGCTTCTTTTCTGATACCTCGTAATACCAACGGCAGCTTTATTATTGGAGGTATGTGAGAGGGCTAAGTATCCCATTGCCATCTATTACTGATCCCTAAATAATTTCTTTTCTTTTTACATTCAGCTTTCTTTCCTATACCCCGTAATGAAAACGGTAACTTTATTATAGGAGATCTGTGACAGAGTTAAATATCCTATTTGCCATCTATTACTGATCTTTAAATAG
>CM063509.1:14298105-14323105 GCA_032207245.1 Pardosa pseudoannulata | reverse complement strand
GTGTGTGTGTGTGTGTGTGTATTATCTTGGGTAACATTGGTTGCTTCAGTTACTATAAAATAAAATATTACAATTCTTATTATCTTAAGTACTTGTACCATGCCCAAGCACGTAACTGATAAAAAAAATCCGGTATTTAATCACCTGGCGTGTTTTGTCCGTGGCGAAATTTTAATAAACACTCCATGGAAATCCATTTCTAATATTTCTTTCCACTGCAAATCCTCAGTCGTTAATCATATCCCCAACTAACTAGATCTGGGATGCATGCCAACCCCGATACCAAAACAAAGATACTCTATCAGCACATGTCATTTTTAAGAGTTATTAAGTAACACTCAGTTTGATAACATGCCAATTTTTCCCTTCAAAGAAGTAAAAAAACCGTTAAGATCACAATAAAAAGCTACAATCACGATAGTGGCCTTACAACGCGTTAGGAAGTGGAATAATTGACTTAGCTTTTTATTCTTTTATTGCTTCTCTGGAATTGATTGAATTTTCACGCAATAAGTTTTGTTCCGGGCTTGTAGTAAGAGTAGCCATTTCCGTATATTTTTAAAGGAAAAAAAATGCATTACTGTCCGTCTGTCAGAGGTGCAGTTATTGGAGCCAAAATATTAGGGTTACTCGGAAATTAATATTTTTTAGAGTCTAAGGAGATTAAATAGATTTTAAATAGAACAGTGACGTAAGGATAGGGAGGATGATTAGATATTCAACCTTGAACAGACTCAAAGAGGGCCTTACGGTCGAACAAACCGGACTCCTGTCCAGGGCGGCAGATTTTAGAGGCGGCATTTTGGTTTGAATTTATAAAATACTATTTTTTACTGGGAAAAGTGTGTATACATTCTTTTACAAGATATAATTCTTTATTGAGGCCTAAAACCACAGTTCTTAAACGGAATGCTTTGGTGACACCCTGGGAAGCCGCAAGCATATGCTAAGGGGGCCGTCTCAATGATTAAGAATAATTAAAAATTCTTCCAAATATCTCATCATTGCATTAAAAGGGCATTGTTTTTCTTTTTTTTTCACATTCAAACAATTTCAGGATAAGATTGGTGGAACACAAGACATTTTTATCTCGATAAGGGTGCTGCGACAAAGAAAATTTGAGAATCATTGGTATAGAACAAAATTTGTAACGAGTATAACCTTTTTTAACATTTACTAACTTATGTGAATGTTTTTTATGAGATAATACTCTCCGTTGATGTTCATTTCAATTAATTTTTTAATTAACTTTGTAATAATTTGTAAATAATCTTGATAGCATGCTGTAGAAAATGCTCATAAAATTATTTTACCTTCTGCAGTCTATAATAATATAGATTTTAAGATATCAGTTATGAATTACAGAAGTAGAAATCTATACGGCTATAATATAACAGTTAAAGTAATATGATAAGAAATTTTTATATAAGAGTCACTTTGTTGTTAGCAAAAATGATATCAAGTCTAACGCTCATGATTACTAAAAATATAATTAATTTTTATACAAACTTATTGTTTTAAAACATACTACAATATTTCAGAATAACTTTGAACCTAAACTTGTATATATTTAAGAGTTATGTATATTTGAAAAAAATATTTGAAAAAAAAAGGAAATTTTTTTCTTAAAAAACAAAAATTTATGTTTACAAAAAAAGACATTATGGGAAATATACAAGAAAATTTAAATTCAATCGGATGAAAATTATATTGCATACAACCTGTAAAAATTTCATAAAAAAACTAAAAAGTTTTTAAGATAACACGCTAGTTACTAGACCAAATTAATACCTTTATGCACATATCTCATCTATTTATGAAATATAAAAAATTTTGTTAGAAATTTTTATATACCAGATATTTTGTTGTTAACAAAAAGGATATCAGGACTAAGCGCATGATTATTAAAAATATAATTACGTTTAAGGCAAACTTATTGTTTTAAAACATAATAAAATATCTCAAAATAACTTTGAACCTAAATTTGTATATATTTTAGAGTCATATAAATTTGAAAAAAAATATTTGAAAAAAAGATAATTTTTTCCTTAAAATTTAAAAATGTATCCTTGCAAGAAAGCATTTTTGGGGAAATATACAAGAAAATTTAGGTTCAATCGAATGAAAATTATATTGCATACAACCTGTAAAAATTTCATGAAAAAAATATTTAAAACTTTTTAAGATAACATGCGTGGTACTAGAATAAATTATCATCTTTACACACATATCTCATTCATTTATGAAATATAAAAAATATTTTGTTAGAAATTTTTATATACTAGATACTTTGTTGTTAACAAAAAGAATATCAAGGCTAACGCGTATGATTACTAAAACTATAATAACGTTTAGGGCAAACTTATTATTTTTACAATATCTCAAAATAACTTTGAACCTAAATTTGTATATATTTAAGATTAATATATATTTTTAAAAATATTTGAGAAAAAGTAAATCTTCTCCTTAAAAAATAAAATTTTATCTTTGCAAGAAAACTTTGAGAAAATATACAAGAAAATCAATTATCAATCATTAGCTTCAATCGGATGAAAGTTTTATTACCTACAACCTGTAAAAGTTGCACACAAAAAAAAACTAAATTTTTTTTTTAAATATAAATATATAAAAACTAAATTTGTATATATTTAAGATTCATATATATTTTTAAAAATTATTTGAAAAAAGTGCATTTTTTTTCCTTAAAAATTTAAAATTTATTTTTGCAAAAAAACATATTTTGGGAAATATACATGAAATTTTAAGTTCAATCAGATGGAAATTATATTGCATTGAACTTGTAAAAATATCATGATAAATATTTAAAAAGTTTTTAAGATAACATGCGCGTTACAGGAAAAAACACAATTGGAGAAAAATCAAGTTAAAGTTTTGTAAGTTTAAATTTGTTTATAGTAAACGGCTGATACGTTTTTATTCATATCTTCTCTCAAGATCAGAAATTTTACGCGGATTGTTTTAAAATGTTCAGAACTGAATTCTTTTTCACATATATTTTTTTCTGAAAAATCGATTTTTTTGTCGATTTAACAATATGACTCCTTGATGAGATAGAATTGTTACATTTTCAGTCGAATGTAGCCCAAATTAAATTGTCCTGCCTCTTCAAGACAAAATTCATCTCAGAGACCATAAATGGCGCCTATGTGAGTTCAACCTTTTCCTCCCCCAAGTATCCTAATTCTGACTAATCTCGCCCCAGGTTTCATTTGACATTGAGCTATGGCTGTCCCGTGACTTGCGTGCTCGCGTGATTAAAAAATCGGGCGCAACCAAGGATTGGAATTGAAAAATCAAGGGCACTTTAAGAGGAGAATTCCTTTTTCATTTACTTTGCTAATAATTTATCGATAAAAATGAGAGAAGCCTAATTAAAGAGAGAACCGAGTGGCATAAAATTAATTTTCCTGACCGATCGATTTTTAATTTGTTGCATTCGCTTCAACATTTGCTCAAGAAGTTGAGTTTTTTTTTCTTCCATTCTTTCCAGTGATATAGGACAGTATGAAAAACGCTGGTAAAGGCGTGAATTAAAAAAATTCGCATGAGAATAAAGTAATTACTTGTGATATCATAGTCCAACTAGTGGGTATAGGGTAAAAATTTGTTTCTGTGCATATTTCCCCCGAGAAATTAAAAATTCAATGTGCTATACTTTGACACACATGAACTTTTCGTAAACTATACACATACTTAGAAACTAGTATGTAATCGCATGTAACTCTTAATACACCTGCACTATAATATATATAATGGGTGTTAAAGACCAATAGAAAGTTGAAGAGTATTCGTGCTGGATACCACGTTGTTAGGCTAAATAAAAATCCACGAAAATTTGGATATAAAAATAGCAGAGTTTATTCAAGCAGTTCCTCTTTAATGCTCCCTGTCAACAAAACGATTTACATTCGCTTATATAGTGCTGTCAGGATGCAAGTAAGTCAGTCAATGAGACTTAAGAATTTTTCAGGTGGGAGACGCTAGAATTGAAACTAAGTTAAGTATAGGAGTTATATAAGAATAGTTCAGCAAAGCAGAAATTAATTTTGGGGTTTTGAAGTTGAAACAGGTTACCATAGTTAGAGGAGAGAAACAAAGTCTCCAAAACTCGTACTTTTATTTTATAGAATGATCAGCAATTTACTTTGAAATATATTTTAAGTTAATTTGTTTGGTTAAAATATCATTTTAAACACACACACACACACACACACATATACACACACACACACACACACACATATATATATATATATATATATATATATATATATATATATATATATATATATATATATATATATATATATATATATATATATATATATATATATATATATATATATATATATATATATATACTGAATATATTATTGATCGCAATGAATAACAGAAAAGTTATACTTTACAGCATGTTTTATTAACATTACTATTCTTAGTTCAAATTTGGGGAGTCTTAAGATATATATATATATATATATATATATATATATATATATATATATATATATATATATATATATATATATATATATATATATATACATGTTTGTATGGTAGGTATGTAATTATGTATTAAGCCATATGTGATTTACTTATAAACAATTATTTCTACCTTTTGAATTTAGATTTATTTTTAAATAAACTCAGTTAAATTTTTCTTTTTTATATTTTTTAATTAAATAAAATAAAATGAAACAAACACATATATTTTCAAACTATTTCCACACAAATTTATGTACATATATATATATATATATATATATATATATATATATATATATATATATATATATATTTGCGTGTGTGTATACGTACTACGAATTTTTCTTTGGGGTTTAAGCTATTCTACATGAACATTTATTCATCTATACAATATTTATTAGAATGATAATTAATTGTTTTCTTAAACTTTTGTTATTACTCACATACTCTACAGACATTGCTGGGTTAATTTTTTGACTTCTGCCTGCAATGTTCTACGTACACTTCAGAAGATATGCGTAATATGTATATGGAACGCGAATTTGTTTAATTATACTTGTTAATTTGACTTTACTCCCGATATGCATAAAAGCTGAAAGTAATTCAACATGTACTTCTAATCTTAGATTTTCCAATACATTTTCAGTATTTTTGAATTATTTTGATAGTTTAAGTCTCAATACTTAATTAGAAAAATTTTTAGAAGGGCATTTCAATTAGTCATAATAGAAAAGTTTTATTTCATTAAAGAAGAATATTTTTAAGAAATTTTATTAAAAAAAAACTGTGAAATACAGAACTAATAGGCAAAATTAAGTATAATACATAAAAATTTGGTACATTGTTTTATTTGATTGATTGCATCCTACCTACGTTAAAAAGGAAATAAATCCGAAGAAAATATAAAAAAAATCTACAAACTATGTATTACTTATTGTTTTAGTTTTCTTTTTAAAGGGATGTTAGCTATCAGGGCAGTAACTAGGTCCTTTAGCGCCCGTAACAAAAAAAAAAAAAAAAAAAAAAAAGATCTGCACCCGTATCACCATATATAGGGAGAAAATATGCAAACATGATTTTTTCCATCTTATATTCATAATAAACTAACAAAATATTTTGTTAATTTTTAAAATGTTCCTAGTACATTAATTTTTAATTTTTTTCCTATTTTTACCTTATTAATACTTAAAAATATTTTTAAACTCTCTGTATGTATTATTTTGCTAATAGACTGAATAATTTTTTGAGGGAAATATTTTTTACCTGAACGTTGGTTTGGTTTGGAGGGCTACGGTCTACTTTTATGCAACACGAGGGCTAGTGAGACCAGGACCTACTGCTTAAAGCCGATTCCGAACAGCTATGAACATCCATGCCACAGTGGGATTCGAACCCACGAACTCTGGTTCCGAAAGCCAGCACCCTAACCATTCGACCATCGTTGGCACCTGAACGTTGAATTTTCATAGGAAATTGGCGAATTTTTAAATTTAAATTTAGTTTTAATAACTTTAAAATTTAAAACGAATACTCGGGTTCGTATTAAGGCATATTAGGAGTATTTGCTAAACATTTTTTTTTAAGAATATATAACAAGTTTAGTTTCTAGAAGCATTTAAAAAAATAAGAAAATTCATTAAACAATCATTTATAAGCACATTGGATTTTATAAAAAAAAAGAACTGTTTTTCAATTTTTCCTTATTTCTATTAGGGGCAAATCGTTCTCTTTTGGACCCTATTTTCTTCATGGTGTGGTTGTCCCTGAGACTCAGATGCCACCTTTGCCATGCCCTAGTTACGGCGTTGCTAGCTGTTAATGGGTTTGAATTAAACCAAACAAGATTCCGGGTTAGATATTACTAGAGTGGCTTCATAAGACTTGTGGGTCGCTAGTTTGGCATTCCTCCAATATATCATACTTTGTATGATTTTCTGTGTCGGAATAGCTCGTAAAAATCGAATTTACCAGTAAATATTCTAAAAAATTTGTTTGACTATTTGCTCTTTAACAGTAACCAGCTTACCGGTATTGCAAACCTTAATATAGACTCGGGTATATATATATTCATCATGTAGATAATATTCAAGTGAAACTCCAATGAATAATATCAACATATGACACAAATGAGCTGAACAATAAGTATAATTAATTTGTGTGTCACTAGTTTGGCATTCCTCTCATATATCATACTTTGAATGATTTTCTGTGTAGGAATAGTCAATAAAAATTGAATTTACCAGTAAATATTCTAAAATATTTGTTTGACTATTTGCTCTTTAACAGTAACCAGCTTACCGGTATTGCAAACCTTAATATAGACTCTGGTATATATATTCATCATGAGATAGTATTTTAGTGAAACTCCAATGAATAATATCAACATATGACACAAATGAATTGAACAATAAGTATAATGAACCTGTGGGTCACTAGTTTGGCATTCCTCTCATATATCATACTTTGAATGATTTTCTGTGTAGGAATAGTCAATAAAAATTGAATTTACCAGTAAATATTCTAAAATATTTGTTTGACTATTTGCTCTTTAACAGTAACCAGTTTACCGGTATTGCAAACCTTAATATAGACTCTGGTATATATATTCATCCTGAGATAGTATTCTAGTGAAACTCCAATGAATAATATCAACATATGACACAAATGAATTGAACAATAAGTATAATGAACCTGTGGGTCACTAGTTTGGCATTCCTCTCATATATCATACTTTGAATGATTTTCTATGTAGAAATAGCCGATAAAAATTGAATTTACCAGTAAATATTCTAAAATATTTGTTTCACTATTTGCTCTTTAACAGTAACCAGCTTACCGGTATTGCAAACCTTAATATAGACTCTGGTATATATATTCATCCTGAGATAGTATTCTAGTGAAACTCCAATGAATAATATCAACATATGACACAAATGAATTGAACAATAAGTATAATGAATCTGTGGGTCACTAGTTTGGCATTCCTCTCATATATCATACTTTGAATGATTTTCTGTGTAGGAAATAGGATAAAAATTGAATTTACCAGTAAATATTCTAAAATATTTGTTTCACTACTTGCTCTTTAACAGTAACCAGCTTACCGGTATTGCAAACCTTAATATAGACTCTGGTATATATATTCATCATGAGATAGTATTTTAGTGAAACTCCAATGAATAATATCAACATATGACACAAATGAATTGAACAATAAGTATAATGAACCTGTGGGTCACTAGTTTGGCATTCCTCTCATATATCATACTTTGAATGATTTTCTGTGTAGGAATAGTCAATAAAAATTGAATTTACCAGTAAATATTCTAAAATATTTGTTTCACTATTTGCTCTTTAACAGTAACCAGCTTACCGGTATTGCAAACCTTAATATAGACTCTGGTATATATATTCATCCTGAGATAGTATTCTAGTGAAACTCCAATGAATAATATCAACATATGACACAAATGAATTGAACAATAAGTATAATGAACCTGTGGGTCACTAGTTTGGCATTCCTCTCATATATCATACTTTGAATGATTTTCTGTGTAGGAATAGTAGGAATAAAAATTGAATTTACCAGTAAATATTCTAAAATATTGTTTGACTATTTGCTCTTTAACAGTAACCAGCTTACCGGTATTGCAAACCTTAATATAGACTCTGGTATATATATTCATCCTGAGATAGTATTCTAGTGAAACTCCAATGAATAATATCAACATATGACACAAATGAATTGAACAATAAGTATAATGAACCTGTGGGTCACTAGTTTGGCATTCCTCTCATATATCATACTTTGAATGATTTTCTATGTAGAAATAGCCGATAAAAATTGAATTTACCAGTAAATATTCTAAAAAAATTTATTTGACTATTTACTGTTTAACAGTAACCAGCTTACCGGTATTACAAATGTTAATATAGATTAGGGATAAATTCTTCTTCTTCTACATTACAGCTGAATGTCTCCGTTATATGATCTATTGACGCAAGTTCATGTTTACTAATCCAATAAATTTCTCCACTTGTCAAATCTTGTTCTTGGTCTACCTCTTCTCTTTCTTCAGGTGTTTAGTCATCAAATTCTCCTAATATCAGATTTCCTAGACCTATTAGGCCTTTATAACTTTTACTAAGTTGCTTGTATAGGATTCGTGATTATAAATTCCATACCCCTTTCTCTCGTTGCTCCAGATTTTTCAAGATCTTTCTCTAAAGTTAACTTCCTCGTCTTCTTAACATATTCATCAGGCAGATAGTATGCAAGTGAAACTCCAATGAATAATATCAACATATGACACAAATGAATCTGCAGGTAATTATACCCATAATAAGCTCTTAGTGTAATCATATCATATCTTAGCACTGAAGAAAGACTTGCATAATAAATGAATTAATTGCGAAGAACAGTCCTAATGATAGTTTCGTAATGCTCACCAACTACTTCAAGTTGTGTTGTAAATGATGATGCGGATGGAGTTAAAATCCAACTTTGTCCTTCGATATATTCGCCATTAAGCCCCCATTTTCTGAAAGTGTCTCGCCAGTGAATCTTATATCATGTCGACTGGAAAGGTTGGTATAACCATGCATGTCTCCAGTGTCCATCCTCCAAGAAATATCGATAACGGAACGTTAAGACGTCCCTACTCGAACAAAAACCGAAGTCTCTCTCTCTCTCTCCCCCACTCTTTCTCTCGTGATTAATTAGCACCGCAAACAATTAGCTCTGCACAAAGTAATTTTCACTAACACCCTTCGCTCTTCAAAGTTTCATTAAACCACCCACCCGCTTGCTTACAAATCGCGTGATACCAGTCTTATCTGTACTAACCTTACTGGGAGACTTAATCTCAGCTTGGCACGCACACTTTGCAATTAAATCAGGTTGCCAGGAGGTTGGGGGGAGGAAAGAAGGGGGTTCTTACCTGATTTATGGATCGGGTCCAGCCCCCCGAATGGAATTTCGCGGGGGCGGGGTGTGCGGTAACCATGGAGTTGGGAGATAGGGGTTGGAGAAGACTGGTCGCCAAGGAGATGATTGTTCGTCGCCAATATGGGGTAACAATACGATAGGATGATAGTCCATATTGTGTCCACTATGGGAAATAATTATACGGTTTACTTATTCGAAAACTGCAACTACAAGGAAGAATCTGGGAAAGAATTCCAAAAATTCAACACCATGAATCATGTCAATGATGTTCTGGAATAACAAATTTCAAATGGTAATCAATGCAACACCAATATAATACTTTCTCGACAAAGTGCTAAATAAGACATTGGATAAAAAAGAGCATATTAGAGTTTACCAGAAACTATAGATAGAAAATCCAAGACGAATATTTATTACTCTCTATGTTTCCAGAATGTTCTTCTAAACGAGGGGATGCAGCCAAACGTTAGAATAAAAAAGAGGGGAAAAGGTTTCTACTGCGATTCTAACATTACAGCTGCAAGTTGTAATCATGATGTGGAATTTTGAACTAGATGTCATTTTAATCTCGCAGAAAAATTTAGATGTCATCAACTGCGTTATCGTATTAGTTTAGCAATTTATTCAATTTTGCATATCCTTGGGGAATTGATAACATAGCTATTATTCAAATTAGCTTTCATTGCTCTACTTTTTATTCCATTAGTCAAAATTAGCTGGAATAAATGTTTTCCTTTCCTGGTAATGAACAGATCAAGTAATCTACTAATTAGTGTGATTAAGGTTTTGCAGAATTTCAGTCTGGGATTTCAAATTCTATTACCTCTTTGAATGTTTGCTATTTAATCTATTTATGATATCCATGCTTTATGTAACTTTCCTTTAGTTCCTAGTTTGTATAACTTTCACCGATTTTCTACAACGTAGAACAATAAGGAACGAATTTGGGAGCCCGTATGCCTGCAGTGGAATTCAGAAATATTGGGGGTTAAAAGAGAAATTTTCCAGTTCACTGAAGATGGTGATTTTTTAACTTAAATCTTCAGGGAATAATATTTATGTTGTAAAACGCACCAATGTCACTTTAATGACTGCTTTATTTTAACAAATTCAAATTAAAAAAATCATTGACTGAATTAGTAGATATAGGACGCCGTAAAAAAACAAGAATTAATCACTACTATGCTTTGCACTCAGCCTTCGGTCTGGGTAATTGTGCCTCTCAAATAGTCTTTAGAACCACTACAGTAGATAAACATAGAAATAAAAATGTTAAATAAACCTCCTATAGTAAAAATTGTAACTTATTAATATTATGTAATATCAGTATTAAGTATGTACGTGCACGATATTAACTGTGAACCGCAGTGTTACTATGTTAAATTCCTCCAATCTTTCCTCTATAGCATGACGAAACTGTGTGAGATTTCGGATTGATGAGTTGAGATATCTGGATATGTTAAGCGGGTAAACATTTTTGGAAATTTTACTTTACATAATAGCTAGTTATGTAGCCTGGTGTCACTTGGTCTTTTGCATTATTCCCTGGATGAGAATAAGAAGTAATTTCACGGAACACATGCCCAAAACTCTCTTCTAAAAATAAGAAAATTCAATCCTCCATACTGTGGGATGCTCAAAGAAATTTAAAATTTTAAAATAGAAACTTCCAAATTTCTCCTCGATAACTGCTGTAAGTTACTAAAATATGTAACTTACAGCAGTACTAAATATGTAAGAAACCTTACATACTTAAAATAGTAGGTGGCAGTAAAATTAAAGCAATATATCTGTGAACTAAAGTAAAATTAATAAATAGTTCGATTTCGAGGCTTGAGACGACGAAAGATCCACCGTCTTCATTAATGGTGGCTGGGACAAGTAAAATAGGGTCCTCTTAGCAATGTACTCTAAGTTCCTAAATAATACCACTGGAGGTGGCAAACCAAACCTGGGGGTTCTTCTTGGTCCCTGTTTCTAAATTACAAGGACCTACTTTATTTGTATTGTCCTAGGGAGTAGTGTTGTCCGCCTTCATAATATAATGACTAGCTCCATACTAAAACGCCAACAAATATTTACACAGAATTAGACGGCGAAAATTTTGTTCGTCTACATTGTTCGTTTTAAAAGACATAACTGTTCTGTCTTAGAAAAATTCTTAAAATATGCAACTAAGAGAATTTTATGAGATTATTTAAAATTGAAACGTGATTGTACTACTAGATTTCCTACTGTTATTTACTATATATTCACTGTACTTATACTGTACTGTATATTTACTATATTCCTACTGTACTGTATATTTACTGTACTACAACTGTACTGTATATTTACTGTGCTCCTGCTGTACTGTATATTTGCTGTACTCCTACTGTACTGTAAATTTATTGTACTCCTACTGTACTGTATATTTACTGTACTCCTAATGTACTGTATATTTACTGTATCTATATGTAGCTTGATAGTGAAGAATGTTATAAGACAAGTGTCCCTACATTTGAAATAATAATAATATTTTCAGTTTCCACTTGGGGATCAAAATTAACTCTAAATATACCAACACTTAATACATACCTATTTCTTTTATTTTTTTATTTTTTTTATTTATTTTATTCACTTAATACATACCTATTTCTTTTCTTTATTTCTTTTATTTATTTATTTTAATCACTTAATAAATGCCTATTTCTTTCTTTTCTTTATTTATTTTATGCACTTAATACATACCTATTTCTTTTATTTCCTTTATTTTCTGTATCTTTCTTTATTTTCTGTATTTATTTTATTTATTTATTTTAATCACTTAATACATACCTATTTCTTTTTTTCTTTTCTTTATTTATTTTATTCACTTAATTCATACCTATTTCTTTTATTTCTTTTCTTTTTTTCCTTTTTTTATGTTTTATAATTACTTATTATATTCACTTAATATATACCTATTTCTTTTATTTCCTTTCTTTTCTTATATTTCTTTTATTCACTTAATACATACCTATTTCTTTTATTTCTATTTTAATTCATTACCCATCTCAATTTTTACTTATACATTACCGATCATTTGACCAGTTAGAGTATGTTTAGTGTTAAGATTAGCAATAAGTTAATATTTGACATTGTTCGTTTACAAAGATGTTTATAAGTACTCTATCGTAAAAATATCCTTAAAACATGCAACTGAGAGAATTTTACGAGATTATTTAAAATTAAACGTGAATGTACTACTAGATTTCCTACTATTATTTGCTGTACATTTAGTGTACTCCTTCTGTACTGCATATTTACTGTATTTATAATGTACTGTACTGTACTGTATATTTGCTGTACTAATAACGTACTGTACTGTATATTTACTGTTCTAATAATATACTGTACTGTATACTTACTGTACTAATAATGTATTGAACTGTACTGTATATTTACTGTACTCCTATCTGAAACAGATAAGAAAAATATGGTATCGTAGTATACTGTAATACGAAATACCCAGATTTGTCAAGAATTCCAATCCCGAAATATATCTATAGACCTGTATATAATTATATGGAATTATGCGGTGGAATTATTTATTTATTTGAATCTCAATACAGTATAGCATTTATATATAGTAATATTTTAAACATAAATGATATACATAAATGCAGTATAGCATTTATGTTTAAAATATTTGCTCAATAAATTAATTAAATAAAGTAAAACGACATCTATAAATATATATTCAATATAGGCATACTGTACACATAAATACTGGATGTAGTAAATACCCATACGATATAATGATAACCCATGTATAACGATATTTTTCTAGGTCCCTACAGTGTTATTATAGGCAGGTTTTATTATATATTATATCTTGATTGACATAAAACTAGGCACTGAGTATGACTGTGATACGGTCTCAACAATTGTTTTCATATCTGCCCAAATATCTCATATTATATTGATTTATATAGAAGGCAAAATAAAGCTGGATATATCAAGTTCCATACGTTGAATTATAGCGTACGTTATAGACAGTGGAAAACTATGAAATATACTGTAAACTAGCACACATTATCAGTAATTGAGGGTCACTCTGAATTTCTACTTATTTCAGAAGTCATTGGGAATTTAAAATTGCTTCCATGGAAAGTGGCTTCCACGGAAACGAAATCTGTTTTCACTCTATCCCTTTTTGAAAACTCGCAAAGGGCCGCTTACCATGAAGGGTGTAAGGCTTTCTTGTGGTGATGCTGGAAGTTTCACTCAGTTTTGATCATTCTGAAGATGGAGATGTGTCTTTTGATTCTGTGCTTTTCTCCCATCTGTTTATCTCCAAACGAGAGGACATCTATACCAACACACTTATCTTGCCCGTTCTCTGAGCATACAGGGAGATGTTTTCTATCTCGTTCACTAATGTTTATAAATAAAGAATTGATTGACATAAAAACATTTTCAGAAAATTCCGTTCAATGAACTTTTTAATTATATACTATAACGATTTAAAAATTATAAACGATTAAAAATTAAAGATACAACATGCATAAAAGTACTAATTATTGCATAAAGAAAAGAGAAGTTAATATTCCCATATTTACATATTCTATGCATACATATTTAATTGAAAGGTGTTAATTAAATGAGAGATAATGAAAGTATGAGAGTTTAAACAAATTTTTTATTTAAGGTAAAGTTTCTATTGAGAAAGCAGTAATGTTTATTACTTGCTTTTTTAATATACACTGTTATTGAATAGGCAAAAATATATATTTTTATATAAATATATATTTATATAAATATATAATTTTATCGATAATATATAATACATTAAATATATTATATATTATTATTATTGTTATTGTTATTTATTTAAATATATTTTTAATCGATATTTGAAAAACGTCTTGTCAAATTAAGGGTTAAGGAAGGAAGTAAAGGCGAAAAATAAAATAATAATTTACTTGGGAATTACCAATTTTGCTAACCAGTTCTTGGATTAATTACCTACGTGGTCCGAAAGGTCTTTACAGGCACGCCGTTACTCTGAACCTTGCAGTTCGTTCCGAACTTTTGTTTGACGTCATTTTGACGTCAGCTTGCGGACATTATGCGAGCAAAGGATCAAGCTGACGTCAAAATGACGTTGCAACAAACGTTCGACCCGACTCGCAACGTCCAGAGTAAGCCCCGCAGACTTAGGGCAGGTCTTACCAAAGTTGTTTAACTGTTAACCGCGATTAATCTCTGTTTAAGCGAAGAATTGCATCCATGGGTAAATCGCGGTTAGCCGTTGAATGACTTTGCTGAAACCGACCCATACTCTTTATACCATAGCTAACCTAGCAAGGTTTCTAACTGTCGAAGCAAAAGTGGTACAACTGACTCCATTCGATATTACAGTCGATTAAACGCCGGCTTGTTGGTTTAGTTTGGAGTGTTACAGACTACTTTTTTGTTACATGAAAGCTAATGAGGCTGGAACTATTTGCTTAAAGCCGATTCCAAACAGCTACGAACATCCATGCCAGCAGAGGGATTCAAACTCACGAACTCTGGTAACTATTTGGTCATCGTTCACCTTAACCGCTAGGTGATTAAACCTTAAAAGTGAAACATCATATGTTTCAGTAAAATACTAAGGGCCGATCTCACCAAAGTCGTTTAAGGCTAACCGCAATTAATCTCTGTTTAAATGAAGAATTCCGTCCTACTATTGGTTGGCTCCATGGGTTAATCGCGGTTAGCGGTTAAACGACTTTGGTGAGACCGGCCCTAAGAGTTTCGATGAGGCTTAATCGTAGTACAACTAAATTTTACAACATACCTTTTACGTACAATTCAGTATTTAAATTGCAGTCATAATTTGGCTTATGGGAGGAAGCGTACTATTATAGAGCCTCAAAAATTATGTATCTGAGCACAGCCCAAAATTTTAGCCATTTCCAAAAATCCCCCCATCGAAAGAAAAATAACCCATTATAAATTCGGAGATGCATAAGGGACAGCAGACGAACCGGGATAGTTTTTCGCCCCCAGGCCGGGGGAAAAAGGCGCGATCTCGCCAAATGTGTAGACGCTCCCCCAGTAAAAATAATCGCCCCTCTGAGGCGCATTTTCGTCCAAATCTCCTCCAATCGGAGTCCCATTACGAAAACCCCAGGAATGCTAATTTTATTTGCGCCCAGAGACTCGTCTGCCGGGAATGAGCGGGTGATTTAATATCGCGAATAATGTCTAATAACCGACCACATCACACACCAACCGCCACCCCCCCTCTTCTTCCTCAAGAACCTCAAGTGAGCAGTCGGGAATAAGGAAAAGAGTGGTATCGAGGTGCGAAATCTTTGCTAATGCTTTAGGAAAAGGGGTCGGGGGCGGGAGGGAGAAAAATAAAAAAGCAATTTGGAGAGTGAAGAAAATTTCGCTCTTCGCGTTCTTTGAAGTTCGTTGATTTTTTTCTTTTTCTTTTTTTTCTTAAAGGGGACGCGTGCTTTCGGAAGACGGAATCTTAATAACGCGTTGATAATCACAGAATGATCGCTTTACACAAATGCAGTACTGATAATAGGTCGAGTTGAAATGCTGGAAAATATAGCCAATATAGCCGAAAACTCTCAGCTTAACACATTGTGTGTGGGTACATTTCGCAGCGGAATTGTACCGGGAGCGGGCGTTTTGCGCATACATTTAATAATTATTCAGTTAAATCTCAATAGATCGAAAACTATTTAATTTTTTAACCAACTTTTCGTATTTTATATTGAAATATATAAACAAATGTATAAACAAATAATCATATATATATATATATATATATATATATATATATATGCATATATGTATACATATATATACGTATATATATATATCTATATATATATATATATATATATTATATATTTATTATAATATATTATATATTTCGACATGTTTTCACTTTTTCATTATTTTACCACATTGTGTGCGGTACATTTCGCAGCGGAATTGTACCGGGAGCGGGAGTTTTGCGCATACATTTAATAATTATTCCGTTAAATCTCAATAGATCGAAAATTATTTAATTTTTTAACCAACTTTTTGTATTTTACATTGAAATATATAAACAAATGTATAAACAGACAAATAATCATATATATATATATATATATATATATATATATATATATATATATATATATATATATATATATATATATATATATATATATGTATGTATATATATGCATATATATATGTATATATATGTATATATATATATATATATGTACACACACATATATTATATATATATATATATATTATATACTATAGTATTATATATTTATTATAATATATTATATATTTCGACATGTTTTCACTTTTTCATTATTTTACCACATTGTGTGCGGTACATTTCGCAGCGGAATTGTACCGGGAGCGGGCGTTTTGCGCATACATTTAATAATTATTCAGTTAAATCTCAATAGATCGAAAATTATTTAATTTTTTAACCAACTTTTCGTATTTTATATTGAAATATATAAACAAATGTATAAACAGACAAATAATCATATATATATATATATATATATATATATATATATATATATATATATATATATATATATATATATATATATATATATATATATATATATATATATATATATATATATATATATATATATATATATATATATATATATATATATATATATATATATATATGTATATATATATGCATATATATGTATATATATGTATATATATGTATATATATATTATATACATATATATATATATATATATATATATATATATATATATATATATATATATATTATATACTATAGTATTATATATTATAATATATTATATATTTCGACATGTTTTCACTTTTTCATTATTTTACCACATTGTGTGCGATACATTTCGCAGCGGAATTATACCGGGAGCGGGCGTTTTGCGCATACATTTAATAATTATTCAGTTAAATCTCAATAGATCGAAAATTATTTAATTTTTTAACCAACTTTTCGTATTTTATATTGAAATATATAAACAAATGTATAAACAAATAATCATATATATATATATATATATATATATATATATATATATATATATATGTGCTTATATATATATGTATATATATGTAGATATATATGTATACATATATATATATATATATTATACTATAGTATTATATATTTATTATAATATATTATATATTTCGACATGTTTTCACTTTTTCATTATTTTACCACATTGTGTGCAGTACATTTCGCAGCGGAATTGTACCGGGAGCGTACGTTTTGAGCATAAATTTAGTTATTCAGTGAAATCTCAATGGATTACGAAAAATATTATTAACGAAATTATTTAATTTTTTAACCAACTTTTCGTATTTTATATTGAAATATATAAACAAATATATAAATATATAAATAACAACCATAAGATTTCTGTAAACAAAAAATATATTTTTAGTGGATAAATTTATAATATTATCGTAAATATGAAAATCCAAATAGAAATAGTAGTATATAGTTTTAATTTTTTTCCAATTATGTTATATATATACATTTTTACATTATAAAAAATGAAAAGAGCACTCATAAAACTAATAATGTTTAACTAATAATTAGATTTATTCATATATTACCTTTCTTTTAATTTCAGAGATTTCCTTAATATTACTTTTTTTTACATTTCAGAGATTTTGTAATATTTATAGACCTGTATCCCATAATTATTTTAGATTTATTACTTCAAAAAGATTTAAATTTATTTTGAACACTAAAATTGTTTATTCATATATTACTTTTTTTTTCATTTCAGAGATTTCCGTAATATTACTTTTTTTACATTTCAGAGATTTTTTAATATTTAAAGACCACTATCCTAAAATTATTTCAGATTTATTACTTCAAAAAGATTTAAATTTAACTCGATCACCAAAATTGTTTATTCATATATTACCTTTTTTTTAATTTAAGATATTTTCGTAATATAAAGACCACTATCCCAAAATTATCTCAGATTTATTACTTCAAAACAATTTAAATTTATATCGAGCACCAAAATTGTTGATTCATATATTACCTTTTTTTTACATTTCAGAGAATTTCGTAATATTTAAAGACCACTGTCTCAAAATTATTTTAGATTTATTACTTCAAAAAAGTTTAAAATTAACTCGAGCACCAAAATTGTTTATTCATATACTACCTTTTTTTTCATTTCACAGATTTTTGTAATATTTAAAGACCACTATCTAAAATTATTTTAGATTTATTATTTCAAAAAGATTTAAATTTATCTCGAGCACCAAAATTATTTATTAATATATTACCTTTCTTTACATTTCAGAGATTTCCGTAATATTACTTTTTTTTTTTTACATTTCAAAGATTTTGTTATATTTAAAGACCACTATCCCAAAATTATTTTAGATTTATTACTTCAAAAAGATTTAAATTTATCTTAAACACCAAATTTGTCTATTCATATATTACTTTTTTTACATTTCAGAGATTTCCGTAACATTACTTTTTTTACGCTTCAAAGATTTTGTAATATTTAAAGACAACGATCCCAAAATTATTTTAGATTTATTATATCAAAATGATTTAAATTTATCTCGAGCACCAAAACTGTTTATTCTTATATTACCTTTTTTTTACATTTCAGAGATTTTCGTAATATTTAAAAACCACTATCATAAAATTATTTTATATTTATTACTTCAAAAAGATTTAAGTTTATCTCGAGCACAAAAATTGTTTATTCATATATTACCTTTTTTTACATTTCAGATATTTCCGTAATATTTAAAGACTACTGTCTCAAAATTATTTTAGATTTATTACTTCAAAATGTTTAAAATTAACTCGAGCACCAAAATTGTTTATTCATATACTACCTTTTTTTTTCATTTCACAGATTTTTGTAATATTTAAAGACCACTATCCAAAATTATTTTAGATTTATTATTTCAAAAAGATTTAAATTTATCTCGAGCACCAAAATTATATATTAATATATTACCTTTCTTTACATTTCAGAGGTTTTCGTAATATTTAAAGACCACTAAACGAAAATTATTTTAGAGATATTACTTCAAAAAGATTTAAATTTATCTATAGCACCAAAATTATTTATTAACATATTACCTTTCTTTACATTTCAGAGATTTCCGTAATATTCCTTTTTTTTAACATTTCAGAGATTTTGTTATATTTAAAGACCACTATCCTAAAATTATTTTAGATTTATTACTTCAAAAAGATTTAAATTTATCTTAAACACCAAATTTGTCTATTCATATATTACTTTTTTTACACTTCAGTGATTTTGTAATATTTAAAGACAATGATCCCAAAATTATTTTAGATTTATTATATCAAAATGATTTAAATTTATCTCGAGCACCAAAACTGTTTATTCTTATATTACCTATTTTTTACATTTCAGAGATTTTCGTAATATTTAAAAACCACTATCCCAAAATTATTTTATATTTATTACTTCAAAAAGATTTAAGTTTATCTCGAACACAAAAATTGTTTATTCATATATTACCTTTTTTTACATTTCAGATATTTTCGTAATATTTAAAGACTACTGTCTCAAAATTATTTTAGATTTATTACTTCAAAAAGATTTAAATTTATCTATAGCACCAAAATTATTTATTCATATATTACCTTTCTTTACATTTCAGAGATTTCCGTAATATTACTTTTTTTTTTTTTAACATTTCAGAGATTTTGTAATATTTAAAGACTCCTATCCCAAAATTATTTTAGATTTATTACTTCAAAAAGATTTAAATTTATCTTGAACACCAAAACTGTTTATTCATATATTACATTTTTTACACTATAGAGATTTTGTAATATTTAAAGACAACGATCCCAAAATTATTTTAGATTTAATACTTCAAAAAGATTTAAATTTATCTCGAACACCAAAATTGTTTATTCATATATTACCTTTCTTTACATTTCAAAGATTTCCGTAATATTTAAGAACCATTACCTCAAAATTATTTCTGAATTTTTATTTCAAAATTAGTTGAACAACTAATACTGTAAAATCATTACTTAAATTTTTAGATATTTTTTTAAAGACAATAAGGAATTGAATACTCATTCTTTTCTAAATGCCTGATTAAGTAGTTTAAAATCAACGACAGGTAATTTATCTTGTTGATTTCGTTATTTCTTGTTCGGGCTTATCCGTAAATCTCTATGCTAAGGCATGGTTTATATTGTGCCTAAACAAATGTTCACTAGATCAGTCAGTTCAACAGAGTAGCCCATCTCTAGGCCGGGAAATGTTTTCCGAATCCAACTCTTTTCTATACCTATATTTTTTTCGTTCTCTGGGCTAAGAAAGGTCTCCCCAAAACCATCAATATCTCGCTAACGAGACATCCGTCCTTTCCATTAACGTTTTTCCATTACTAGAAGTGGAGGGACGAAGTTTCTCACATGAGAGGCAAGACATCTTCTGGTGGAAGAAAACCATTACCGTTACACACCAAATGGTCGACAGAGAGTTAGAGATGAACACAACTACTCTCTCCAGTAGTGGCCTTAATGATAGTGCTTCTAACAGTAAGGTTCCATTACCCCAATAAGATGCTACAACCGTAACGGAAACTCAAACACTTTACGGAGGAAGGAGGGGCAGTATATATGTGTGTATAAAAAAATCGAGATAGAGGGTTGCGTTTTCTTTGTTCTAAGTAACACACCCAACAAGGATACGGTTAACGATATTTTAAGTAGGATCCGTTCTGTTTTTATTGGGAGAGAAAATGAATATCTACAGGTGACGGGCAGGTCAATCCTCAATTTTGCTCATATTCCTAGCAACTCTGTTTTTATTTGTTTAACTTTGCATCCACAGATACTCAGGCAAATGTTAGCTTTTAATTGCAAGTCGGTGTTACATTTTCAAATAACCAATACTGAGAAACATCATTTTAATTTACGGAGAAAGTAAACTGTTTTTTCTCCAATACTTCTCAATCAAACCTAAAAATTTCTACGTATGTATGTTAGAACATTAGTTTATGAAACATTATATTATAATTCGAATAAACAAATTTGAAATTTTTGAAAGAAATGCTAGTTTTTTAACTTTAAAATGCTTCTAGCAACGCAATTTTGAATAACTTTTTAAAAATTCTTGCATCATAATGCTTATAAAAACTTAACTAAAAGAAATAAAGATCAATTTTATAATCCGATGGAATATCTTTCTAATACTTTTTTTTATTCCAAGGTCAGTTTCAGCCTGAATTTTATCTTGTTACACCATTAAGCACCAGTTTAAGTTTCTAAATTTGATCATTCCACACTGGATAAGTATTTTTATTCTGACGTTATATTGCATTTTCAAAAAAGTTTAATAAAGGAGAAATTTGAGCAATTAACAGTGGCTAAAATAATTTAATTTTGAAAAAAAAATTAGCGGGATTTCATCTAATTCTTTTTTTTTTTTTTTTTTTTTTTTTGTATCTTATTAGTAATACTTACCGAGAGAAACTCGATAACTCTTATCATGAGAAATAAAGAATAGATAAGTAATATCTTTATCATATTAAATGTATTTTATCCTTATTAACTTATACTATAAAAAAATTAACTTAAGTATGCCTTTCACTTAAAATAATATCAATCCTTTGGCTCTCACCATTTGAGAAAATAAGATGCTTATATATTGATTTTAAAGCACACACACACACACACACACACACACACACACACACACACACACACACACACACACACATATATATATATATATATATATATATATATATATATATATATATATATATATATATATATATATATATATATATGTATATATATATGTATATATGTATATATATATGTATATATGTATATATATATATATATATGTATATATATATGTATATATGTATATATATATGTATATATATATATATATGTATAAATGTATATATATATGTATATATATATGTATATATATGTATATATGTATATATATATATATATGTATGTATATATATGTATATATGTATATATATATGTATATATATGTAGAGAGAGTGAGAGAAAAAGATAGATAGAGAGAGAGAGAGATACTCATAATAATATAGCTTACCTAAAAGAGATCTGATTAGTTTCCTACGACTTAGGTTAAAAAGCTTAATGTCACTATGTTAACAAATACCGTTAATTTATTATGATTTATTCCGGTAAACTTTAAGCCTTTTTAAAAATGTAGTTGCATTTTTTTTCTCTTAATACACTATCTGTATGTATTTAATAAACTATCTTTACGAAATTCTCCAAAAAATGTTGGTCAGATGCACTTACAAAACTATTTATGCGTGTGTTTATTATCACATATTCTTAACTGAAAGCCTCTTAACAATATATCTCATTCGAAATTATATCCAATACTAATATCCAAGAACAGATCTAAATAAATATATTAATATTTTCTTGGATGTCATGGAAAATTACATATAAAAATACGATTATTTTTCAAAAATTAATGAGGCAAAGGCTAAAATAGACACAAAAGTTGATTAACTAATCTAAATATGCATGTTGTTTCAAAAATAGAGACCACTGAGGGCAATACACTTTGTCCATGGTTAAAAAATTAAAGAAAATAACAAAAGAACTACAGAATTACAGAACTACATTTGAAAACCTTCTTGTGCCTACCATCAAATGATTTTACAATGTCCTTAACTATGATAGTTTGGGCCATTCTGAGATCAAGTAAAGATAATTTGCCATGGTTGAACTATGGCAAATTACTTTCTCTCGATTTGTTTCTTAACCTTTACAGAAGACCAAGAGTTACTCTTACCAGTCAAAAGATGAAATTACAACCCTAATGTTATGAAAAAAGAAATTGCTCACAGTCCTCAGAATATAAAGAGTGTTTTTTTTTTAAAGCAAAATAGCGTTTTTTACAAAATAAATTCGAAATCAGTTCTTACGTTTACATTGAGGAAATAAGAAAAATAAAAGCTTTTTCTTTAAGGTGTCTCTAAAACTATTATAGAGTCAAAAAATAACAAAAAATAATTTTTCCAGAATTAAAAAATATAATCTTTAAATTTAATTATATTTTAAAAGACAGAAAAATTTCTAGTTCTTTTAAAAAATATATAACTTTCTTCATTTACACACACACACACATATATATACATATATACATACATATATACATGTATACATATATATATATATATATATATATATATATATACATATATACATATACATATATATATATATATATATATATATATATATATATATATATATATATATATATATATACATATATATATATATATATATATATATATACATACATAAATATATATACATATATATATATATATATATACATACATATATATATATATATATATATATATATATCTATATATATATATATATATATATATATATATATATATATATATACATGTGTGTGTATTACATATGCACACACACACATACGACATATACTACATATATATATATATATATATATATATATATATATATATATATATATATATATATATATCATCCACTAATATAATAATAACCTAAGTTATCTGTCTGTCTCTCCTCGAATTTATGAAGCGGTTGGATCTGGAATGGATAGAGGCATCCATATTGGATTCTTGATGAGTCTTAGCAAAATTCAAAGCAAATCTTTAAAACGTTCAAAATTCTCCCCTTCTCTTCATTTTGAGAGTTTAACTATATTATTTCAAGTTCTATTTTTCCCCGGTTAAGAGCAGGCGATTAAATTGATCAATTTATCACATAATAAATACAAAAACATTTTTTTTCTAGAATTATGGCGTCATTCTTTTAACCATCTCATTTAATCATTTCTTATTTTAAATTATTTGAATATCGTCTGCATTATTTTCATACGTATTATCACTGAACTTATATTACGTAAATAGTTTTCTTTTATATTTGGCTTAAATAATAGATTAGGCATATATGTAATAATTTAAAATTGAATCATCGATTATTTTTTGTTACAATGAAAGTTTTATCACCAATATTAACAAAAAATTCTTTTCATAAAAGTCTAGGAGTCTATTTCACGGAATAATTAATATTTAGAGTTTAAGTTATATATCTTTGAAAGTATAGAAGTTTGTTCGTTTGTGCGTTTGTTTTTTTATACATAACCACACGATTTGCAATCGATACGCTCAATTTTGGACATCATTCATAAATACCGCCAAATAATTACTGTCAATATTAAAACCTCTGCTATTCATCCTATCATGTAATATGACGAGATAAATTAAAGTTGGCAACTAACATGCGGTCTGTAAAAATAAACAAATAATTCAGTGTGTACCAGATAATTCGCAGCCAAAAAACAAATCGATTTTTTTCTGCTTCATAGGCAGTGGCGTGCGGTAGGTGTTCATGCAGGGTGTGCAGAGAGCAACAACAAAATATTAAAACCATAAAAATGCACATTAAACACTTCTTTAACGTATATTATTCATTTGTA